>JBCFYV010000012.1:23230376-23540376 GCA_039000515.1 Timema cristinae | reverse complement strand
ACAAACTGCTCGACAAGCTATAAAAAAATATTTGGAAGGCTGGGTGGGTCAAGTGGCCGACACGACTTGGACCAACTGCTAGACAAGCTCAAGTATAGGAGTACAAAGTGATAGACAACCAAGCGGTCGACACGAGAGAACAAATCTGTAAAAAGACCAACTGCTAGACACGCAGAAACGACATGGACCAAGTGATCGACACGAGCTGGACCATGTGATAGACAAGCTTCCATATAAGAAGACAAAGTGATAGACAGCCAAGCGGTCGACACGAGAGGACCAACTGCTCGACAAACATCAGATGAATCCAGTTAAGAGTGGCTCAAGTGACAGACAAGTTATTTCAAAACTAACAAAGTGATAAATATGGGCTTAGAGAGTTGGGTATAAGGATGGTCTGGATCCTCCTAGAAATTGCTGCCCTCCCGACACCCTAGATTTAACTAGCCCCAAAAGGGTGAGGTCCACTTATATATGTATAAACTTAAACTATCGTGTTTTTAATTTTAATAATTTACTTACACATTGCACTCTTCAAAACATATTAGTTTAGCTATAATTTCAAATAAATAATAGGTTTTGATACATACAATCTGGTATCTGAAAATAATGAATGTTTCTCTGAATGAAACGAATTATCGGATCTGAGGAAAGTAGACAAACGTTTTGTTATAAATGGTAATATCATACTTTAAGAACTAACAAGATGAAATAAAATTTTATATAAAAGAGCAACTGCCAGAAACTAAGTTGGTAGCTTATGATCATGGTTCGATTCTGCCAGGTACCGTGAGGGTGATTTTTCTTAAAAAAGGTTTTCCACCCTGCCACCACGCAAATTCAGTTGCACTATATATAAATTTAATCTTCCTCATTCTCAACACATTAACGTAATTAGTAAATAAGCGTATAACCCAAACAGGTGGTAAGACACAGTGCTACAAAAAAAATTCTAATTGCACTAATGGATTAAAGAAGAAATGTTGTTATTATAAGATATGTACTCTCATTTGCATGTAGGGAGAATGTAAACCATTAATGAAATATCACCCTCCATACACCCAGCTGGATTTGAAGCCTGATATTCCCGTCATTGACAGTCCAGTCTATTTTGAGAATGACGCTTTAGACCATCAACCATCGAAGCTAAGAATATTTTGTTGATGTTGTGTTAGCACCAGGTTTATTAATGGGTTAGAATAAGGAGCAAAGTTAAGATGAAATAATCCCGCATTAGTGTAAAAGTTAGATGTAAAAATCCCAATCCACTCAGTCGGAATGATTACTCTTATTCAAGCTACTCTAAAACCTTACAAGACCGTATGACAAACAGCGTTATTTAGGAGGTCAGACAATACTTAGACCTAGCAAACAGCGTTATTTAGGAGGTCAGACAATACCTACACCTAGCATAGTGTTATTTAGGAGGTCAAACAATACTTAGACCTAGCAAACAGTGTTATTTAGGAGGTCAGACAATACTTAGACCTAGCAAACAGTGTTATTTAGGAGGTCAAACAATACTTACACCTAGCAAACAGTGTTATTTAGGAGGTCAAACAATACTTTACACCTAGCATAAAGTGTTATTTAGGAGGTCAAACAATACTTTACACCTAGCATAAAGTGTTATTTAGGAGGTCAAATATACTTACACCTAGCACAGTATTATTTAGGAGGTCAAACAATACTTACACCTTGCATACAGTGTTATTTAGGAGGTCAAACCATACTTACACTACTTGACATATGTTTGTAGGGTTTGCTAAAGTAAGAATGAAGGTGAAAATATCTTGAAATCAAGGACAAGCGTGTATTGAATTAACTGTTCTGTCACTTAGCCCACTCTTAACTGGATGATATCAAAGTTTGTCGAGCAGTTGGTCCTCTCGTGTCGATCGCTTGGTTGTCTATCACTTTGTACTCCTATACTTGAGCTTGTCTAGCAGTTGGTCCAAGTCGTGTCGGCCACTTGACCCACCCAGCCTTCCAAATAATTGTTTTCATTTTGTCTACCGGTTGGTTGTCTATCACATGGTCCAGCTCGTGTCGATCACTTGGTCCGTGTCGTTTCTTCGTGTCTAGCAGTTTGCTGTCTACCACTTTGTCTCTCGTGTCGACCACTTTGTTGTCTATCACTTTGCCTGCTCCGAAAGTGTCAATAAACACAGTGGGTGCTGCTGGCAGCACATATGATGGCATCAATTCTGAAACCTATGTCAATATTTAGTGCTTATTTGTGCCATAAGAATAGCCTATCTCCATAATTGGTGTCACTGTAGTTTTCATGAAAACAAAGAACTACAGTGAGTGCTGCTGGCAGTACTCATAGCGGCATCAATTTTGAAACCTATACCAATATTTAGAGCTGAATTTGTGCCACAAGAATATTATATCCTCTAAATTTTTGCCATAATAATTTTCAACCAAACACCTAAAAACCTTTTAGCCCCCTAGAAGGCTGCTGCAATTCTCCTTACCCTCTCAATACAATAATTATGCTGACTACACCTTTGAGTGAATTTTTAACCCAGGGGTGAGAGAACTTTTGACACTGGAAGTTCACATCGCATGCCCCTTCACGGATTCCTCTCAAGACTTCACACTGATTATACTGTTGTAGAGCAAGCAAGCTAAGCTAAGCTTATACAGATCGATTAGATCGGTTGTATGATATAAAAAAGTATGGTTTAAAAAATTATGTACGTCGAGGCTGCTACTATGGCTTGTGCTTTGAATGTTGTTATGGGCGGTTCAAGAAGACGGAGAAGAAGAAAACAGTGGTGGATTCGTGTTCATTTACAATAACCGAGTACTGTCCACTTATTTTATTAAAAACATTCTATTTTTGACGCGATTTTTACAGTTCTCAATTGTCACATCTCACAACAGTGTACTTATATGTATGTTTCAATCTGTTTCAGAGATTTTTCGGCTGACCACGACATGACAAAGGAGATATCAGTAACTGATGTACTCAGGGCGGTATGCAAGAATGCATAGTGGACCAATAATGTGGTCCCGAGCACACTATCGCTCCACCTTTTAACCTATGATGAAGCAAGCAAACCCACGCTAGTATCAACAAAGCATCCAAATAGGAAAGTCTGACCAGCCCACGTTTCTTGTTGTCAAAAATGTTGGCCAACATTGTTTCTTGTAACCCATTTGAAATGGATCACGGGAAACATGTTTTCTTCGCAAGTAAACACAAAAGCAACATTAAAAAATGTTGCCCAACTGTTGGTCAACAGTTGGGGGAACAGTTGGCTAAGAGTTGGCCAACAGTTGGTAAACAGTCGAAGAATAGTTAGTCAACAGTTGGGAAACAGTTGGGGAACAGTTGGGGAACATGTTGTAAAACAATGTTTCCGGGGAAATGTTTCCTAGTTCGTACTGAGCTTACAGTTGAAAAGGGTTTGTAAATTAAATAAATCAAACATGTTTTTGGGGTGCATGAGATCTCTTGAAGGCTTGACAAAAGTTAGTGACGAATTTATGTCTCTGCCTCACCCTCTAGCCACCCCTAAAGCATTTATCAATAGTTCCTTTTTGTGAACAATTAGACTCGTGCATCTTGGGTTAACACCACACTGAGCACATATACACATACACACACAGTCTCGATCTAATATGTGAGAAAATATGAGCAAATACTAATATATTAAGCAATAATATTTTAAATAATTAAGAATATCATCACAACTATACATATTGCTATTTTCTTATTAATTTGTGACGCTAGAGTTTCTAATATTATTAGTAGTTTTAAAATGTGGTGCTGCATGTTTCACTTAGAAGTTGTGTGCTTCTTTTCTCCTAAAACATTGATGGTATAATATATAAAACTGATGTATTTATGTACAACTACAATATTTATGTAAAAAATACACGGTATATAATAAAAGCTTCACCTTTAATTTGATCTTTTATTTAGATAGATAAGGCTTGATTTATACTCATCGTAGTAGCAATTAGATAGTATAAAACAATGCACAGTTATTCATATTAAAATACAAGGCTTTATAATTAAATGAAGTGACTATATTCAACGTTAATCATCGTGTATAGACTAAGAATATATAATTCAAATTTATTTTATTGTTCATTGTAACAGTGCCTTCACTTAAGATAACCTTTTTTTAACTTGCTTGCGTTAGTGTCTTAAATTTAGGTATTTTTCTTAGATATGATATGGCTTTACATGTAAATTGGGTATTTAATTTTGTTTCTTTGAAAATCTATCTAAAATATTTATGTTGTTGGTCATTGCAACAGTATTTCCACCTAAGATACTTTGTGTGAGTTCATTTTAGTCTTAAATGTAGAGATATTTCAAGTGATATTTCGTTTTATCATTTAATTAGGTTTATTTAGTTGTAATTCTTTGATAGTAAATCCAACTATTTCTTTTGTTGTTCAGTGAAGCATGCGTTCACGTAAATGAACCATTGGTTTCGTGCCTACATTTGAATCCTAGATTTAGGTATTTTCAGATAAGTTATGGTTTTGCATGTAAATTGTGTTTACCTAGCTTTGTTCATTTGATAGTAAATTTAAAAAAATATATTTTAACTCTCATTGCAACCATTATTCCACTTTATAAAGCTACTGTTAGAGTGCTTGCAATAGTGTCATAAAATTGTGATTTTTATTTCTTTCGACCCCTCGAATAGAGAAGTATTGTGATCATAAAAAAACGAACACGAAATTTTGATGAATGTCAACGCTTAATAACCCCTTAAAACTAAAAGAAAATTTACAAAATGTATAAATATAGTTCTATCTGGTCTCTTTAATATGATTCCCATCGATTTATTTATTAATAATTCTTAATTCAAATTTTAAAAAAATTAGTAAAAATGTTGAGGATTAAAATTTCTAAGAACCAGATTTATGTTAAAAATACGGCAACATGTGGTAGAATTTGTAAAACCTCTGTTGTGTTTTATATTAAAGATAAATTTCATGAACGTAATATCGAAACATAAATATATCAAATTGTTTATAAACTCTTACATCCAAAAAAAAAAAATTGACAATAAATACATTTGGAAAATGTATCGAAGCATCATCTTAAAAATGGCCTGTCATGACGTTACGATATTATAGAAACAACGTAGCTACACAGACTTGCTGGGACATGTGTTTATGTGCATATTTGCACAGTAGTCACTGGGATTCATTGATGTGATAAAACAAAGAATAAAATATATGGACGTGGTAGACTACTTATGATTACAAATTATAGCATATTCTTAGTAATAAAAATATATATACTATAATCAATGTTATTAGCGGAGTAGTCAGAAGAGGTTGGGCTGACGGCACGATTTTTTAACGCGGTATCCCCTGTTGGCCATCCACAAAGTAAGAATAAGACATTACAAATACCACACGTCAAACATTTGTATTGACATTTTGAATAATAATAATAAAAATAATAATAATAATAATAATAATATAATAATAATAATAATAATACACGGATAACAGTTTGTACTGTGTACATTTTTTTACGTTTTGAAAAATTCGAAAATGTTTTTATCGTATAATTGAAATAAACTTCTAAGATTGGTTTGAAGATGTTACGCCTCTAATTACACTGAACTGGGTGAAAATATAAGTGCATATCAGTCCAGCCTTTTTGCCTTAACAGCGATCTTCACAACTCTTTGATAAGGCTCACGAGATAACCTTAAGTTGTTCTTCAGGAGCTGGTGGCAGTAGCGTGTGTATGGGCAGGAAAATGTTTTCCCTTGTTTTCCATCCCCAGGCCTCTTGTGACAACTTCCTATCTTTCCGCAACTACACTTGATAGTAAACCCTAAGGAAATCCATCTAATCCGCATCTGCTGTAGGATCTGGAATGTCAAAATTCACTTCCATTTTATTCTTAGAAACAGTGTGATTTAAACATTTGTACCGATATCCATCGAGTGACTATGTGGATTTGTTTTCTCCATACAAATGGTGAGCGAAAATACCTCCTATTCAGGGATTTCTTATTGACTGACATCTACATCATTAAATACATTTACCAGGTCTCTCTCTTTAAAAAAAAGTCATCATAAAGGCTTTTGCATTATGACTGAAATCTGACTTGGTGTCGCAGCCATTTTCTGCGTTTGCGAACAGTAAAGGATGTTTTACTTCCTGATGTATTTCTCGCTTTTAATTTGAAGATTAGATCCGAATACTGATTTTTACTTAGAAAGTATTTAAAAATATAAATCCCGCTCATCAGAAGCTAATGAATTCATTAATACCAAAAATTTTCATCCTCAAAAACGACTGAAATCTGCTGTGAATTAGCTGATGTTGAGTTTTTTGATAATTCCTAGGACAGAAACTATATGAATGTGGTCTTAGAAATATTTCCTAACCTACGGTAAGAGGGGTTTATATGTTTAAATATTTGGGTTACCTTGTAAGATCGTTGTTTGATTCATACTCACATGACTATGTACCGAATAATCATGCTACAACGCTCTGGATGCTAGTACGACATGGCTTGCACACATTTTTGTAAGTGTGAATCCATCTTAAATTTGCCTACTTTGTGACCATCTGTGCTCATAGCAGGTTATCCCAGTCACTATTGTCAAAAATTAATTAAAGTTAGGGATTAATTCCGAGCTATCTGAATTTTGGTATTATTTTTATTTAGTAGTTATACATAATATATCAAAATCCCCCCCCTCCCCCCCCATCAGTTATTGTACTAGCAATTTTTACAGGCCATATTAAGTTTCAAAAATTAATTTTAAGTCAATATCTTCTTATCTACTAGTCCTATGACTGAAAGGTTTCTATTCAAATATATAGATTAGGAAATTTCCTATATTAAAAGGTTTATAATTATTTTTTCGCACATGCAACCGATTAAGAAAATTGTCACTGTTAAACATAAA
Source organism: Timema cristinae (assembly GCA_039000515.1). Lineage (NCBI taxonomy): Eukaryota > Metazoa > Arthropoda > Insecta > Phasmatodea > Timematidae > Timema > Timema cristinae. Next base: position 23,533,462 of record JBCFYV010000012.1, on the reverse strand, counting down.
TTCTAAGCGTATATTCTACTAGTTGAATACTCTTATAATAAAGTTTATATATGTCACTCAGCATAAAATACTGAATAATTTTACTTCTATCTGTGTTTGCTACCTTTTTAGTAACTCGTCTAATTGGTTAGGGATGAGATAGTATGATTTAGAGGAAGTTCATCTGCATTTTCGTAGAGAGGGAGAGTGGTAAGCCATTTATTAAAAACCACACTCGCTAAACCCCACCGGGATCTAATTCGATCTCCCCATTAGTGGCAGTCTAATTTAACACGAGAGTAGTGCGTAGGACCGTACAGCCACCAAGGTGGGTAAATTATACTACTGTTGAATTCTTGTTTATTAACGGACTCACAACATGCCATCAACCAATACTTTTTGGAAGGTACCGCTAGCTGGTATGTATTTTCTCCTCTATTTAACCCCCTATCTATTTGTTGTGGCTGCGAAATTATAAGAACTGGCGACCCTTTTCTGGATTCCTAAACTAAATATCGATTCTTTTGCTCACCCTCCTCGACCCCCAATTAATCTTTTTTTTAACCCCTAACTAATGAAACGACAGTACCCATTAGACCTCTGTGCCGTTTCATAGCATTTTATTTTTACTAAAAAATCCTATAAGAACTCCGTAATTACTTACAATATTAATTCGCTCTATATCCTTTGGCGCTCTTTGATGAAATAGGGAATACGTAAAACTAAACAGTCATATTTGTTTGATAGCTTTGAGCCAAGAGTATTTGAGCTTGGTACTGTAAATATTACGGATATCAGATGTCATCGATGGAGGATTTCTTTTGCATCGTGTTGTATGGCATCAAGAAGATACTTTTGAACATATTTTTCCGATATATATTAACTAGGTGAAGATATATTTTGGTTCAAATATAATTGTTGTTTTTGATGGCTATAATGACAATAGAAATAATATAAAAACTATGGAACAAACTACGTCAATCCTCCAAACTCCCTGTATCAACCAGGTTCTCTTCGGTGAAACTATGAATGTTAACGGTGATCCAAGAAAAAATCTTTTCCAACACACACAACAAAGTCAGATTAATTTCAATTCTGTCAAAAAAGTTGGAAGCTGTTGAAACTATTGGTAAACAAAGTCAAGAAGATGCTGACGTTTTTATTATTGAAACAGCACTAGAACAATCGTATATAAATAATAAATATGTAGATATTTTAGTTCTTCTAATAGCTCGCACGCCTGCAGATAGAGAATTTTTCTTTCTTAAACCAGTTAAAGGGGTGGTCGAGAAGGATACATATTCTTCACAAAGTTTCAGACAATATGAAAAGAGTTAATATCATATTTTATTCTCAAACACTATCACGGGATGTGAAACAACATATGCCGTTTTTAACGAGGGTAAAGCAAAATCTTTGAATATATTAGAAAAGCGCAAGGATTTACAAATTTCGGCACCAGTTTTTAAGCAAGAAGGTTGATCTGAGGAATTAATATTTTCTAATGGACTACGCTTGCTCTTAGCAATATATGGTTCGCCAGTTAAAGAAGTTTCTACTGATACACATCGATACTAGTGCTTTGCTAAGTCTACAAGAAATAACAAACCTGTCAGGTTAGCTTTACTTCCACCGACCGCTAGTGCAGTTCAACAACACCTACATTGGGTTTATTATCCAGTGCAAACATGGTTAGGCAATGAGTTGATTCCCAAAGATTTGGGGTGTTTAATGAAAAGTAATTTCTTTGGAGACGAACATCACAATCTCCTGCTCCATGTTCCCTTTTGGATATTATTTTTCTGCAACTGTTCAAAAGGTTGTGAACCAATGTGTGGCTATAGGAAAATAGGTTTATACTTTTTAGAAATATGTTATAATTGTCATGGTCAATCCTGCCTCAATGCTATAATAGATTAAGACACTTTAGATGGACCAGAAGAAGAAATAAGTGTAAAGGAATTTGATAAAGAGAGTGAAATTAATCTTATGAATTTCTTAACAGAAGGTTTGTGTTCTCAACCTTATGATCAGGTTAAAACAGATGTACAGGATTAAGAAGAACAAGAAAAAAAGAGGAAGACGAAGTATAATCATAAAATGGGATCATATCGTGAATTAGGCCTACATGGGATACCACGTTATACAAAACCTGCCTTCTACTTTACCTCAAATTTGATGGATGTTGAAAAGAGTACTGGTAGTACATAAATAGAATAGGTACATAGGTTATAACTTAATAGGCCGTAACACGGGAAAGCGGTTGCATGTACTAAAAAGAAGTATAGAACATTTTATGTAGGAATTTTTCTTATCTACCTATTTGAATAGATACATTTTAGTCATATGACCAATTTATAAGGTGATTTTGATTTAAAACTTATTTTTGAGATTTATTATGTAATATAAATTTTTTTCCGCACAATAAATTGAGGTGGACTTTTTATATATTATTTATAAGCACTAAATTAAAATACGTACCAAAATTTAGCTAGGTCCGTATGGAAACTACTTATGTCACTAGACTAGTAAATTCATCAGGAGATTATATAGCATTAAAGTTATTGGCATTGACAACTCTTCTACATTCCAGATTGTGGGATTTTAGAAATAATATACCTTTTTCAAATATAACAATACTGATTCAATATATATATATATAGTAATTTTAGACAAATTGAAGAATTGAACAGAGATCAGTGGTTTAAGTGTATGATTTATCACGCAAAATAAAAAAATCTCTTTGTTCACTCTACATTGATAAGGCCCATTTTTGTAGATGGGTTGGAGGGGGGCGCAACCATGCCCATGAGTTTACCTATGTAACATTTATTCACTTACACAAATATGAAATAGCAATGTGACAGTCAGCTAAACATAATAAAAATTCCAGCAGTCCAGTTAAATAAAGCTTGTTTATGGGTTTTTTTAAACGCTGTTTTGCTATCTTAACAATCAAAATACACCATTAAAAACCAAGATATATTTTTATAGGATTTTTTTCTATTCGTTTATCTGCATATTTTCACCAAAAATAAACCGTTCTAGATATAATTGCGAAACACCGGAGAAAGATACGGCTTGACCCTTCCTTTTTCAAGATGGTGGAAGTAGCATAAGTTGGATTGGTCAGGAGTTTTTATATGTTGTTTAGGATGGCAATATAACAACAATCCTATGAGAAAATTTCTTATGTCACTAATAATTTATAAAAATCTTTAGTAGGCTTATACTTTTATGGATGTGAAACGTAGGCTTATAAGGAGAAAAACAAGAGCAAGGTGAATACGGTTGAAATAATCCAGCTCTTTGGTTCAGTAACGAGAACAATTTGACATAATTATGAAATTATTTACAGTTAAGGATAGCATACATTATTACAACTTACAACTAGGTTTTGACTTAAAATAAGGGTAAGACACAATTTGATTTTATTTCTTACTTTTACAAACATCTCTATACACGAACTAACCTAAACTTGATGTTAAAGGCACCAGTCTAGTTATTTAGGTTTGTAGGTTATGAGATGGAAAGGGTTAAATTTTAGTTAAACTTACTTAAATAATGTCCCCTTTAATTTTCAATTAAGACGTGGCTTAATGTTGTAGACCATTGTATGAAAAATAGAGACATTAATATTTTAAAGAATAAAGGAGCTCGGTGTATAGATGTTGTTGTAGCAAAGGGAGCGCACAAGGATAGGAAAGTGTGGAGAAAGTTAGTGAGGATGAATTAAGTATGGGGATATTTTTGAGATAATATATGCAGTTTCTTGCCTACCCCTCAAGGGAATGGCGTGAGTAGGTAAGTATGTTTATTACCATATAAATGTTGATTCATTTAATGTAAATTTTACCTTTCTATTTACAGTTATGAGATATTATTTTAAATATGAGTGTATCTAAAATGGGACGTTAGTAATATGATAAATTTCTCGGTACACCCCCGTGGCAGTTTGAGGGAGTATACTATTAATACCTTAAGTGCCAGGACTCACCGTTATTGACCTTAGATCCCGTATCTTCATCCAGAAGTCATTGACCATAATTCTGGCCATTTTGTCATTATTGCCCAATTTGTATTAGTCAACTACTTTCCCCACAAGAGGTCATTTACCATTTTGGATATGCTCAATACTGCCCATTGGATTTTTTTATGGGTTTTGGTTTTTTTACTTTACATTGGTGTCCCCCTGTTTATATTTCTAATAAGTGCCCATTGGTTAAATCAACGGAATGATATTGATATGGGGGAGTATGACAAATTGGATCGAATGCCTGGGAGTGTGTTACTTTATTTTTGTTTGGAACAGCAGTTGTCGTGTAGAGTCTGTTAGAAATCCTCTTGGTTTGCGAGTTGAGAGCTAAGTGGACACCAGTTCAGTCCCCCTAATTCCATTCTTTACATAAGACCTCCCTCTTCTCCCTCAAACGTCTACCCTATGACCCACATTTCTAACCTCTGAGGTTTGTAACCCTCTCATTCTCTTCACCCCGGGAGGATGGTACCTCTAAATGTACGCTGAACAAATACCTTCAGTTAACTGCACTAAATAAATTCTATTTTGTGTTTTCTATGGTTCACGACAAGTTAGGTAGTTTCTACTGAGTATATTGTCCTCAAAACCTAAAATAAAAATATCCCTTCTTTGTGACTGAGGTCCTCATCAAATAAGGTGGTAGTTCCTAAAATATTATATTTGTATTAAGCATGTTTGGCTCTCGGGAATAAAATGAAAAATCCCCATCTTTGTGGCTAAGGGCTAAGGATCGTGTCAAATAAGGTTGTTCCTCGAATTCTAATTTTTTTATCAAGCGTGTATTTCCTATGAAACATAAAATGAAAACACCCCATCCTAATTAATATTGCTTGCGCCAAATGAGGTAATTATTTGTGTATTGATCGTGACATAAAACTAAATGAATATGAAAACAATCAAAGAGCTCAACACGGTGTGGCGTGCGCATTGGGTGGCGGGCTCTGCAAACTGTAGCGCTTGAGTCGGGGTCGGCTCAGAGTGGGCTGACACGACGTGAGAGGTCATGATTAACTGGCCTGACTTGAAAGAGTCAACACCTCTCTCTACGAATGGCTAGTCTAGATTGGGAGTCGTTGAACAATGCGCACGCTCACGAGTCGAAGGAAGCCTCTTGTGTGTTGTATATTCTATAAATAAATTATACAAGTATCTTTCCATCCACGGCTTAATTATTACTTCTAATTAAGATCCTCAGACAAATGGACCCGAGCATAGCACAACTGCATATTAATATTTTGAGTGGTCCTAATAAATATCTATTGAGTTAGCTCAAGCAGCTACTACCCATTCTTGTCGTTGAGGATACCCACCCTATTGGTTTCATAATGATGAATCCGTGTAGCACCTGTGGGTTAATTTGGTACTGTTTGTACTCCTGGCAAAGCCACAATATATTCACATCTTATTTTAAATAGAGCAAGAAGAATGACAACATATTATTCTAAACCCTTTAAAGCACCATTTGGCACAGTTTTTATTTAGCAGCCATACTCTGCCTAAGCCAGCAAGCATGATAATATTTAGTATATTGTCGCCCTATTCCGATAGCCCCACCTTATAACTGTTGAAATACTCAAATTCGTTTAAGAACTTTACCCTATTGTATGTATTCTTCTCTCTTAATCGGTTCTAAAGCACGGCCCAATACCTCTTCTGTCTTCCTAGAGACGTCTCAACAGTCATCCTGTGTGAGCCCTGTGGCTGAATTGGGATCCGATTCAAGCACATTTATGTTTGTGACTTATCATTTTAGAGAGCCTTGTGTGCAACCCGTCACAAATGTTACATTAAAGTAACATAATGACTCTATCGCTTATAATTTGTTAGAGTTCACTTTTAGTCAATTCAAATATGTATCATCACTCATGGCTTTAATCCACCAGTAATGCCATCTACTGAAAAACAAACGGATCTTAGGTTAAAATTAATCTATTTATATATGTCTTTGTTGAGCTAGCTTATTCTTGTCCAAAATTGATGCTGATGGTTGAACTAGAGGCTTGGCGTCCACAAATTGCTGTAACTTGCCCGTTCTGGCAGCAACTTACTACATTGAGAGTTCTTTTTTTTTTATCAGTGACCATGCATATTATTTTAAAGATGCTCTTAAACATTTCAATTTATCCACCGAAAGATGGCATACAGCCTGGCTTAAAATCAAGTCGTTTACAGCCAAAATAATATACAAACTTTGGACTATATATGTTACTGAAACTATCCAAACTGATGATATAGTCACCGGTCATTTCACTCATAGATTTAACATTTGAATAAGTTTTGTACATCATTAAATCCTTCAGATTTGTCCCATGGACAAGCACTGTAATAACTCTACAGTATGAAAGGTGATGGGGTGATAGGAGATAGGTACCCACAGCGCTCTAGTACAGTCAGTACCAAATAGCACGTAGTGATGTTACTTGGCTTATATGAAATTTCTGCTACTTAAGTTGAATATATATGTAGTTCTAACTTAGCTCAAATATTAAATTAACTCGTTGACAAATGATATTTGTCCATCAGAGTAGTTATCAATGCTACTCTAGATACTACTGTTTTCACTGTAGCTTCCAACTTCACTGTTACTTTCTTCTGTAAAAGAAATTCTAAAAAATTACTTCTATTTCTTCTTCTATCAGACGGTGTCCTGGTGATCTAGGGGTAAGGTGTCAGATTTCTATGCTGGCGGCCGGGTCATCCTCGGTCCCGCAAGATTTATCAGATTACCAAACCCTTCCTTCACCTCTGACAAGAAATCTTGTGAATGTGGGGAATGCCAGGCCTCCACCGTGGTTCGGATTCCACGTTAAACTGTAGGTCCTTCATTTCATCTCACAATCACCCTACCATTACACATTAGCGTAAGTGCGTATAACCCGAATGGGTAGTAAGACGTGGTGTAATAATAATTATTATCAGACCATCATTTTTTCCAGTAATCGGCTTCTTCTTTCTTAACGTGTTATTTAGCCTGTTGCCGTTCCTTATCAGTGATACTAATGATTAATTATTCTGTTAAATGTTATAATTCTAAAGTGCTTTGAGTAACATATTTGGACGAGACTCATGATTTCATCATGTTCCAAATCAATTATATATTGCTGAGGTTACAATGGTGTGGGGGTAAATTAATAACATTCTGTTCATAATGTTTGAATAAATTAGCTTCGTAAAATTTGGGAGATTTACGTTGGCAGCGGAATAGCTCCAATAGCTCACTTTTCACCATCTTTCCTCATATGCAACACTGTTCGTGTGCAACAATAGCTTCATTTCAACCTTTCGTGATCCCATTGTTAGTAGCTTATTTATTTGAACGATTTGAATTATTTGAATGATACGATGAACTGTCCATTGCAATTAGGCTATTTTGAGAAAGGTTGTGGATAAGTAGTTCTTTCGCACACTTTAAAAAAAAATCAAAATTTATCTCATTATAATAGTCACTACTCTTTGTTTTTGACTTGAAAATAATAGATGTATTTGATACAAATCCTGCTCTGAGCAACTACGGACAATAATCCACCTCTGTCATGTACCATCATTTTTAAATGATCCTGTTTTTTCTGAGTCTTGCCAATATGTACTCACATTATATGAGGGATTAATCCTAGTTTTATATCGATATACCACAGGATATTTTGTCCCCTTATTTTTCATTTTCTCTAATTATTCTTAAATATTTAGTCCTTCACGCAATTCTTTAGTTTTTCGCCATTAATATGGGTTTTTTATTTTTACACTTTTAAATTAAAAACCCATTATTTTCAATGCTGTTCTCAATGTTTCTTTGCTCACAGTAAAATTGATTTCTTCTATTAAGATTGTTAAGCATCTATTTAAATTTGGTACTTCCTTTTTAACAATGTGGAACCTCTGTATATGTCATCAAATGACACACGTCAAACTCAAAAAGAACAATTTTTCTGCTGTTGGGTTTGTGCTATTAGCCTGGAGTTAAAACTTATGTTCGTATCCCACTTGGCATACTTATTTACTTTAGAATTTTACAATTAGGAAGTTTTAATTATTCTATAGATTCTGCTGCATCTTGTGTGACTCTTTCAATAGGGTTCTTATAGTGTCGCAATAGTTTTTCACTCTTAAAATAATCAATTACATTTTCAATAATTTCGCGTCCTTCAATGTGAATAATTGGCTTAGCACCCTTATTTAAAGCCATTTTAAAATCACTTTATTTACCTTATGTTTAAACTTGATAAGGTATCCGTAAAGTTTGTCATAAGAGTTAAAATACAGTAAACTCATCCTACACAAAACTATTGTAAGTCATAAACTATCTAAATTATGCATCCTCTCTGTCAACTGACCGGAGTATACACACCAGAACGTCAAGATAATGACTAATAACGTGTATAATTAGTCTCCCTCTTTATTCTTCAAATAGTTAACATTATTTCCGCATGCAATGTTTACAATTTCAAGTAGTTCCTCCTCGTTCTACACGTTCGTAGGTGTATCAACTAGTGGAAGAAGCTCTGTCGGTGGCTCTGACGGTGGATACAGGTGAATCAGGTGGTGTAAGTCCGTAAGTTTGGCGAATTATAGTCCTTTTATGGATTCCTAAAGTGTGGTGTGTGATAGTCCTGTTTTGGACATCAGAGGAGCGGTGGGTAAATTTCCTTACATGACACTGGCAACACATCCACAACGTCCTCTTTGTGGAAATTATACAAAGCACATATAATTTCACACACGTAGGAATCTTCAATTTTATCGTAAAATAGTATTTCCATAACTCTTATCATGTGGCAAGTAGAGTCACATTGTTAAAAGTAGCCATTCTACTGTAGTACATTTCATACTTGGTTGGATACTTTGTAAATTATATGTATATTGTTCAAAACTACATTGTGAATATTTTTGAATATTTTCCTATTTTATATAGATATGCTCAGCAATAGTATGACCCACAAGCAATCAATTATTATAGCTTGTTCTAAGCTTGGTGAGGGTTAAGACCTGTAGGATAAATTTTACTCTTGTATGCTGCTCTCTGCTAAACGTTTTGGGTGGCTTTCTGGATCAGACATGATAAATACACTGAGATGTCTCCCATCGTCTTAATTTTGTTACGATAAATAAGCAATGCTTTCCGCTGATGTATTAATTTTTCCACAGAGTATTTTTTATCGGTTACTGATCAAACTACTCTTGCTACTTGTCTGACGATAATCGTTGCTGCTGCCGTCTGCCAAAGACGTTTAAGGCTCACAATATTAGATTACCAATTCTTACTCCAACAAATGTAAATACCAGTTTCTATTTGTTAATATTAAACACTCCTCGACGGTTAGAGTCTTAGATTAACAGGGCAAAACCCATAAAACTCACCATCTAGATACGCTATTAGGGATCTCCCGAACTTTATATTATCATCCCTAAACTATCCACGGAGTTGATCGATGTCTATATTTCACAATCTTACCACAAATATGCAGTTCACAATGTTTACCAAATGCTGTAACTCGTTCATGGTGATCCACTCTACAAAAGCAAAACAAATGTATTATTATGTTATCAGCCTTGAACTGTTCCTGCATCGATATGTTCGGCCGCCAAACCATGCCAGGGCTGATTCATAGATCATATCTTCATAAATATTGTGACATTGCCCGTGGACTGTTACTCTCTCAATATGTCGTGCAACCAAATCGTCACTTGGGTTGATTCCACGCTCTGTGGTCCTTTAACAAGCACATTCAGGAGCCCCTCCAGCAGCAGTAATCTACATGAATATTTGTCACTTTTAGCGTACGTTGACAACCCGTATTGAGATATTAATTGGGGAAGGGCAGCTGACAGATTGTAGAAGGAGCCTATTCACCCCGCAATTCTATTCCCTTGTGGGCTGACCTGTACCCTTATCGTGTAGATTTGTTTCCATTTTGGTCAAACATGCTGCCCTTGTATTCGATTTTGTCCCCCTTTCGATTAAAACAAGCACACCTTTTAATCGGTTTTGCTCCCCTTTTGTTTGGACAGTCACCCCAATTGCGCAGTTTTGTTCCCCTTTTGGTTGAAGATGCCCCCATTTTGATCAATTATATATCATTTTACTCAATTTTGTTCTATTTTTTGTTGAAGATACACCCCTATTGCAAGATTTTGTTCCCCTTTTGGTCAAACATACACCCTTTTTGCCTGATTTTATTCACATTTTGATCAAATAATCACCCCTTTTATTCAGTTTTGTTCCCCTTTTGGTCAAAGATTTACTCCTATTGTGAATTCTGTTATCCTTTTAGCCAATACGTAGCCCCTTAACCCATTCCGGTTTGGATATGTCACGCCACCAATTCAGTGTAAGATATGTGTTATCACCATTAGTATATTCCTGTATTGACATGTCGAGCCTACACTCTGGTACCATATGTGAGTTCCAGAAATAGATTATTACTTCATCAGGGTTGCAACATTGATTGAATATGAATAAATAAAATATATTCTTACGTCATTACGGTTGTGGCATTCTGGGGTCTGACCAGATCTCTCTCAGTCTATGTATTACTTCCATTGAGAGAGGGTTCCGGGCACGCTCTCATTGGGCTAAGGTCACCAATCGATGAAATGGGGCAGCGGCGGTTTTTAAACTAAAAACACCATGTCCAGGGACTCTATCAAATGGGCCACACTGACCCAAACCATAATCCTTCCCCAAACTTTCGATACAGTGGGGCAAACTACCCCACACCAATATCCTCCCGTCTACTCGAGCCAATGGGGTATCCATAAAAATCTATGGGTACATATAATAAATAATAAGCCATTGGGGCGTTCCCCAATAAAAAAATCAAATGGGCAGAATTGAACACGATCAAAAGGGCAAATGATCTATTGAGTGGGAAAAAGGTGGACAAACGCTATTGCGCATATGCATGTTGTTTTGTAAAAAAAAAAAGCTTTAAAAAACTTAGCGTTAAGTTTTGAGACACAAGGTAGCTTGATAAAACAAATTTTATTTGGCATAATCACATCTTAGTTTCACTCCTTTATACGTCTATGGAATTAGAAGAGACCCCTTCCCCCTCTTTTCACACTTTGACTTTTCCATTCTATCAATGCAAAACCAGGAGCCACTGCCTTTCTACTTTGTGGAGAAGTGCACCGCAGTTGGTACTTGTGACTGTAATTAACGCGCGGGCAGAGGGTCTGAGGAAGGGGGTATTAAAGTGGGAAGAGAAGGGTGAGATCGCACGTCAGGTGTCAAGTGCAGAGCGCGCAGCCCGTGGTTTCGGGGTTTTCCCCCCTGTGCGCCAAACAATGGGACCGGAATAACCTTCGCTCGGCGCCGGTAACGTGTGACAAATTATAACCGCGGAGTGAGGAAGCTGGAAAGAGAGGAGGAAATAATTGAGAGAGAAAGAGAGAGTAGAAATAAAAGGATACAGAGATAACACGTGAGCAAGATAGAAAGAAACAACGCTAAAGGATTTCGGTAACACACAGACTGAGGGTTTAAAGGAGGCAAATAAAGGGAGGAAAACAAAGATGAAAATAGATCCGGTGATAGGAAGGAAAGAGACAAGAAGAACAAAAGGGTATGGACAGATGTGTAAAAAAATAATAATAAAAAATGTAGGTGGTGCTTGCTTTGGAAGAAACAAACAGACGTTGGTTAATGGTATGGTTGTGACATTAAAAAAAAATTTCCACACCTAGTACTTTACTCATTTTCTTTTGTACACCTCTCTTTGAACATGGATGTAGTTAAAGAAGTTTGGTCCGACAATGTCATATTAGAAAAAGGGGGAAATATATAGAGAACTTTTGCGTAAAGCCTTTTTCCTAAAAACAAGAATAGAGGGAAATTTAAATGATAATAAAATCTGCGAAGCGAAGGCTTCTATTGTCAAGATTTTTTTAGCCAAAGATGTTATTGAAATGAGATATTTGAAAATAGGTGAAAGCGAGAACACAATCTAAGGGAAAGTTCTTCTTTTTAAAATAAATTCATACAAAAGTGGGGAGCTATAGAGTACTGAATACTCCCTCTCGTGTTCTTTTTAAAGGCAAACTAATATAACATTTAATTAAAACTAAAATTATGGTTGTATGACTAGTGAGTGATAACATTATAAAGTTATCCAAGAGTAATGATTGATATTCATGCACAAGTGGTTGTTTAAATAGAACATATTCCATACTATAAATCAAAGTGTGTCAGCTAAAACTGGCTAATTAATTGCCTATGATATCATGAATTATTATGTATGGGGGTATGTTCGTTTAGGAACATTAAGAGCCTATTTCAGCCCACGCGGGGAATCCTACTTGTGTAACTTATGACCCACCTCGGTGGCATAGTTAGTTAACGCACTAGTTTCCTGTCGAACTACACTGCCTTAAAATAAAAGTGAAGCTTGACCCTGGGCACGGGACGAATTCTGGATAGCTCAGTGGTAAGATTATTGGCATACTAAGCCAAAGGTCCCGGATTCGATTCCCGTATTCAGGTGTAATTTTTCAATTTTCAGAATATGAAATCTAGATGGGGTAATCCTCACTAAAAAGCATAAATAATAGCTTTGGCTATTTGATTCATATACTGCCAAGGATGGGGGGACCAAGGTTCGAACCTCACTTGTGTGATCTGGGGTGGTTTTTTCAAAGTGAGTTTCCACTCTCCTACTGCCCAAGTGCGGGTTCACTTCTTTTATATTCAACCTTCCCAATTACTAACCCAGTAGCGTAATTGGTACTTAAGCGTATAACCCAAACGGGCAGTAGGACGTGGTGCTAAGTATTAGTATTGTAACTTATGCAGATCAAACCATACGTCGTATCGTGGTAGAGTCTGTGATGATGGGTTTTTACCTGGATAACAGTTCAAAAATCATCGTTTAGGTTTTGGGTTGCCAACACTTGTAAATTATCACTGTTTTGTTATAAATGTTAAGTTATTTTTACTTACCAGTTATATTTTACTTTTAAAATAACGTAAACTTTAAGTTTAATTATACTATCTCATTATTTTTAATAATTTCTTTTTTTTTCAACTTAAAACAATATTTAATCATAATTAAAAGTTTATATTCTTCGTTTTGGAAGGTTATTGACTATGTGTAATATAGTGCATACATCAATACATTTAAAAGGCATTGTTTTTACTTGGAAAATAAAAAATAATTTATTATATATTATATATATAATAAATTATTGTATGATTATTTTATTGTATTTCGAAATATTTAAGTGAATAAAATATGCTTATCCACTCCGTGGGTGTATCATTGTAAAGAACTTGTTTCCGTCACGTTCAATCACATGGTTTAAATTCGTTGGTCGTCATTTTAAATCAATTTTCTTTAGACCTTTTGTGGAAGTGTCAGTGAATAATATTTTTTTAAGTTGAATCAAACGATAAATATGTTTTGTGCCCGACCTCAAATAAATATATAAATAATATTGGCCTAAGTTACTGTGGTTAACATTTATATATACCATCTGTTTTCATTACAGTGATCCAAAGTGAGAAATGCCAGGTGTTAGTGAAGGAATATATTAAGGACTATTTCTAGTAACATTTTGAGCTGTCATCCAAGTAAACTAAGATCGTGAATGAATTATATGGTTTTCCGTATTATGCTTTAGAAAACAGTTGAATTGAGAGCAGTAAAATTATTTTTAAAGTATTGTTTAACTACAAATTGTTTAAAAAGGTACGTTTCTAAAATGGAAAACTTATCAACTGATGTTAGTTTTGATGTTGTCAAATGAAGAACACAGAATACCTCGATAAAAGAAGGTTGATGGCTTGAGCGTATTATTGTATGTATTTTCCAATTTAAATGGCCTTAAATTGGATTCCAAAGATTAATTTTAAACAGCAATATCAAGTAATATTGGAGCTATTTGGTTCCCCAGCCTGTTTTCAAAGTTGAACTCTAGAAATGGGTCTGACAAATTAGAGAACCACACAATAGTTTTATACAGATTAACCAGCTTCGAGGCTCGTGTTGTCAGGGCAGGGTTTTTCAAATGGTGTGATGAGAAGGGTCTGTAGTTACCGAAGGTCTCTAGTACCATACCAAAAATAAGAAAAAAAAAATTAGAGATGAAATTCAAAATTTTAAATCTATTTCAAAAACTATTTTTTGTATAAAAAATTATTTGAATTTTAGATACTAAACATTAAACTCTTTCTTAATACTTTTTATTCCAATGATAAAATATGTACTTAAGAAAGTAAAGTGAGTTTTAAAAAAAAGTTTATTGGCTTGATCAGTTGCCACGAGTTGAAAAATGTAGAATATCACTGGTTTAAGGTGAATTCGCTTAATAGACTGGAGAAAGTGATTGGGGTTTTAGTTATGGTTGGATATACTGAGGAGATTACTTTTATAAATGCCTTTATACTCTTCCTCCATACAATTATGTTATAATTATTATAAATTCAACCTTATTCATCCCTAACACATTTGCAACGTTAGTACATACAAGTACAACCCTAATAAGCAAAAATATCTGGGGATTATATATATATAATCACTGAATAATATTATGAAAACATAATAAATCTAATGTATTTTTTTATATAGTTAATATATAAAATATATATATTGATATATAATATATCTATTAGCTATAAGTGTATTATTATATATTAATATATATATTCATATCTAATACATATGTAATATTATATACATATATATATATATATAAATATACATTTGATATAAATATATATAATATACATATTATTTAATATATATTTAACCACTCATAACTAATACCTCTAATATATTTTATATATAGCTAATATATTAAGAATATATATTTATATTTAATATATATATTAAATATGTATTTATATTTAGTATATTTATATTAATTATAATGTATTATATATATATTTATGTCAAATATATTTAATATAATTTAGGTATATAACATTAAATACATATTAATATATATATATATATATTAGTATATATAAAATTATATATTATCTTAATATATATATATATACTCGACCAACGTTCCATGGCCAATGTGGGTTTGACCTGGCTCCAAGTCAGGGAATAAACAGCACGCTATCTACAAGAAGATTGTTTTGAGCCGGTCTCAAACTGTCTAATCATTTCCACCGCATCCTGTATTAGATATTTATGCATATATGTACATTATATTTCATATATACTAGGTTTTAATATATACTAAGTGCTAAAGCTAGCATCTACATTCTATATAGTTTCAAAAACTGTTCTCATTTTTGATTTTACCTTTAGAGACTCTATTTCAATCCTAACTCAATG
This sequence comes from Timema cristinae, assembly GCA_039000515.1. NCBI lineage: Eukaryota > Metazoa > Arthropoda > Insecta > Phasmatodea > Timematidae > Timema > Timema cristinae. The sequence goes on along the minus strand of JBCFYV010000012.1, from coordinate 23,518,162 downwards.
TAATAGGTAGTTGTCCTATTGTATATAATGTATTTCCATTCCCAATTAGTCCCATTCCCTTAACTTATATTAAATTAAAACATAACAGGCATTGGTGGGCATGTGGGCTAAGGCCTATTACTCTTTTGGGCTGGGTAAATCATGGTTTCCAGCTAGATGGGGTGAACAGAAAAATTTCCCCGAAATGGTTTTTATCTCTCCCTCCAGGGAAAAGAAAGTAGATTTCCTCTAAGGACCAGTTTCATAGTCAAATTTAGTACGCCTCAAGTGCGGCGCTACACTAAGTACATGACGACACCTACCTAAACCAGAATGGAATGGGCCGTTCTCGCATAGGAAACTGGCCCATTCCATTCTGGTTTAGGTAGGTGTCGTCATGTACTTAGTGTAGCGCCGCACTTGAGGCGTACTAAATTTGACTATGAAACTGGCCCTAAATTTCATTTTTTTAAATTTTGGCATCACAAGCCTAGATGGTTACTAAGACGTGGTGTACAAAATAAAATCAAGTTATGCCCTAATAAATATTTAAGTTATTTGAAAAATAAAAAAAGGAAATACTAAATCTTCTTGAAGTGCGTGTTAATTCCCCCGAAAGAATTCAATTCATTAAACTAGAGAAACTATAATTATTACTCTGACTAGTTTACGTAACCTGTTATTTTCTTGTTTACCATCGTACTAAACTATTCTCCAATATACCCCCCCCCCTTTTTTTTTTCCACTCGTTTCCTATTTCCAGCAACCCAGTAATGGAATTACATGGAGAAAGGAACTGAATCTCTGTGCTAGCCATCTTCCCGTCTTCCCTAAGCCACAAAAGGAGACTGTATCCAAGTAATCAAAGGTAAGAGATGGACTACAAGTAGACTATGAAGGGGGTTTGGGGGGCTATAAGAGGAGTGAGAGAGGTGTGTGTGTGTGTGTGTGTGTGTAGAGGAAAGAGGATTCAGTTCGCAGGTTACTGCCTCCTTAATTGAATGAACTCCACGGGAGTGTGTTTCGCTAATTTCATAAATGCCCCTTTGCGTTGCACCCCTCCCTTTTACAGCAAGTCTTGGATTGAGCTTCTAGCCTCAACTCCTCCTTCCCCTCTTCCGTCACTTCCCACGAGCCTTATTCTACTCATGGAAAGAGATTGCGGGCTCCAAACCTCATCAGAAAGTGTAAGGTCTGGAGAGGGGTAAGGAAGAGTAGGGGAGAAGGGGCCTAATGACCCACACGTATCTGAGGTTTGAAACAAAAGTGGCCAAGCAGTGCGGGTTGCTGCCAAGAAAGGGAAGAGGGACGGGGGCTGCAATTGCATTCAAGAGAATATTTCCACAGCATCTTAACTGGTCTTGAATCTTGAGACAACTAACTGTGTTAAATATATATATATATATATATATATATATATATATATATACTTCATCATACTACCCATCCAGTTTATCCGTATATTAACACTGGTGGCGTAGGAATGAATCAGGTAGAATTTTAGAGGAAATGTATCCTCTTTTGTCTTTAGGAAACGGGAAAACAACCTTCCCAAATTGTGTAGGAATCATGATTACTACTTGATACCCCTTTATGTATTCATACTTCAATGTACGTGATTTAAAAATGTTACATTTGATAGATAATATTAATGCCTATCAATAACAATGATATAATAGTAGAACTTTATCTATATTAGGGGGGGGGTATGTTTTTATTTTATTAAAGGCCTTTCCAATTAGAATAAGACTTTACTCGAAAAAAAAAACCACCTTTTTTTACACGGCAGTGATTCAAACCCAGACCTTATATTTATCTAAGCACCATATAAGGTGATAATGATGCTATATCTGTGTGTCCCCTCTCCCGTGAGTGTGTAGCTGTATTAGAGAAACATAAGCTATAAATGAATTATAATGAATTTAAATGGGAAAGAATTTGCTAACTAATGTTATGAAGGACAATTATATTCGATAATTGATATACAGAACAGCGGGGACTAAGTTGTTTACATTTTTGATGAAAGAGAGGGTGGGTATTAACACTTGCTATGTTTGGTGAAATGGTATTTCCTAAAGGGTTTGACACTCATTCTTTCACTGCATAAATGCTGGCATAATTTCTTAAAATTTCAAATTCTCTATTCCTAGACCATTTGTGTTATTAAATGCGGATCGATCTAAAATTTAGTTAGACGTGGTGCAAAATTCAAAATATTTGAACTATGTCAGGATTAATTAAAACTTATTAAAATAATTAATTTTTAAATATTAATAGAATGTTATATAAACATAGATACAAATAATATCCCTTTTCTAAGTGGATTTGTTTTATTTAAAATATGTATACCTTTAGCTCACACACACACACACACACACACACACACACACACAAAAGGTGTTGTTTTGGTTGTTTACTCTTACAAGGATATTGACTGACCTTGCTGGTAGGTATATGAAAGGTTACTTACATACTTACTATATGGCACCAAAAGCTCGAATGTAAAATATAGTTACACTTCAAAAGAATGCTACCTATATCTATCTTAAGTTAGTTCTATTCAGCCCACCTCATTACACCTTATCTCTTTCAAGTCTATTCTAATAATATCCTCTCATCTACGCTTAGGTTTTTCCAATTTTGTTTCTTCCCATTGGGGTTTGCCAGTCACTCCCATGAACACGATTCTTGATTCTTCCATTTGCGCTGTATGTCCTGCCAACTATTATCTACGAGATTGGATTTTCCTAACAATGTCTTGTGATGATTACATGAAACATAACTCATCATTAAGTAAACACCTTCACGCCCCAGTATTGTATCACTTTTTTGACCAAATATCATTTTGATCTTCTTTTTTCGAGCACCCTTTATTTTGTTCATGCAAGTTAAGATACCACTTTTCACGTCCATGAAGAGTAACATTTAAAATTATTGTTTTGTGTATTCTGTGTTTTACTTTCCTTTAAATAAGGATGATTATCAACATCTTACGGATCGAAGAATAGAATGTATTTCCGGAATATATTGTTTCCTCATTTACTTTCTAATATCATTATTGTTAGTTACAATTTTTACAAAATATTTAAACTCATTAGCCATGTCAAATGATCTGTTTAATCTTCTATTTAAATTATCATCTACAATCTATATTCTATATGTTATCATATACATTTTATTTTCAGCGTTCACTTAAAAACCTATTTCCTTACTAGACTGATAGAATGTATGCATTCCTTGCAACAGTTTTCTTACCAATGCCCAACGACAAAACGATCGGTCAATAATAGAAAGTGAATTATTTAATGTTATGAGAGCCTCATCATTGTGATTGTATCATGATTTGTCCATGGCTCATTGAATACCTGAGGATAATGTATAGTTAGTTACATCGAAACTAGTCAAATGGTGGCTGCTCACGCAACGTCACAACTTTGGGTGAAAGGGATTACTACTACAATTTCCATTTAGTAAACTCCATCTTTTTATATATTTGATAATCTTTAATTAATTTTTTACCATTTTGCAATTACTTTTTTGAAACTAATTCCTTGGTCTTTATATTACAATTAAATATTTAAATAGAATACATCATCGTCAGTATTAAATAGGCCTAACATAATATTGAGTGAGTAACATATATTTGATTTACAATAACAAATTATTTTACCACTTTTCATGAGCCTAGTAATTAGTCTTAAATGTAATGCATTTCAATTTTAATATGTTTGTATATTGTTACAAAGGCGTTCATATTAATTTTTTTTTGACAATCGTTATTTATTACATAAAACTGATGTTTAATTCGACACCTTAGCTTGGTCAGTAGTGTCTCTTTCTACTGACCTAAAAGACCTGAGTTAGATCTTCTCTATGGCCAAAAATGTATGATTAATGATTTACACTTTCACATTGATGAATTAATGGCTGGGGACTGGATGCTGTGACTGTCCTAGCCTTAAGTTAGATTATTAAACATATGAAGCTATGAAAGGTCTAGCCAACCGGTACTGGAAACTATATGACTTGATTACAAAACTGACCCAGACCTTGACTTGAAACAATAATGGATGTAAAAATACTAAACTTCCTTGTACATTTTCCAAATGTATTACAACTCTTCGTGATTTTTGTATATGTTCACTACACACTGATTGATTCACAAATAATATACTATCCTTCCTTAATAAATTTTAAAATGGGTTTGATCATGTTTTTCCATTGAAATAGTATCGTTTAATGAGCTGGACACAATTTCTAAAAATTTCTGTAATACTTATGTGTGACCGTAAACACAAGATTGTGTGCATGAGGTTCAAATTTTCAGTCAAAAATGTCTTGTACACTACATACGTAACAGGGTGTCAATATCTACTAGCTCATCGTGTTTCTCTGCGATTACTGACGCGTGTTGCCGACCTGCCCCTGTGGCTTCTCTCGCATTTTTTGGGGGAAAGGAAGTGTTTACACCACCAGGTTTTATGCATCAATCCAATCCTTCTGTATCCCCCTACTTCATCTTTTAGTTTCACACATGAATTAAGAAACACGATATATTTACGACCAGTAATGAAGTACCCGGCTGAAGAATTTTAGGGTAAAATGGGTAAAATTTAAAAGATAAAATTGGTTAAGTTCAAAAAGGGTAGACAATGAATTCAATGAAGTAACTTAAAAAAGGGTAAAAATGGTACGACAAGATAAAAAGGTTAACTTGTCTAGAATGAATTAGAAGGGTTTGATAGACAATAAGGGAAAATATGTCTAAGGACGGTAAACAATTTAAAATGTTTAAAAAAAGCAAAAAGGGATAAATTCGATCAAAATTATTTAAACATTCTTCTACCAAATCTAGCTCGTTTACCTTTTTACACTGTTAAAGCTTTGAACCACTTTCACAACTTTTACCTTGTATAGCCAACCACCCCATTTACTATTTTATCCCGTTTACACTTTTTTACCCTTTTTACTCTTTTAACATAGTTTACCCTTTTTACTCCTTTAACCGTTCTACCCTTTTGTCCTTTTTACCCCGTTATCTTTTTACAATTTTTGCTAGTTTTTATACTTTATATTTATTTATACATTTTAGATCACAACAAATTTATAACCTTTTTATTTTTATTAGATTTACTTTATGCCATTTTTGAGCTTTTTATTATTTTTAACTTTATGCCCGTTTTTACAAAAAAAAATTCAAATTTTTTAAAATCATATAGCTTTTATAAACTATTTGGAGTGGCTCTCCTCCGAAGCAATTTTTTGAAAAATGTTTAACAATAGAAGCTTCTTTGCATTGATTATTTTAAATTAAATATTTTTTATAAATTATAATCTACCATTTTAAGTGTTTCTCACATTGAAATGTTTGAAATTTGGATGTCCTTCGAAGCTATTTAGAGTGATCCTCACCCCAATTTTGTGGGATGGTTAGATACCTCTAGAAGATAATATTCGAAGTGGTCTTCTACCGGCAAAATTTTGAAAATTGAATTATTTCAGATAATAGGCTGTTTGAGGTGGTCCTCGTCTGAAAATTCTTCAAAATGGCATGCATCTAGAAGCTATTTGGAGTTTTCCTCCAAGCGTTCTAAAAATGAATAAACATGGACGAATAACGTACATGTAGACCCGGCCTAAAAGATGTCTGCGCGACAAGACCAACATTTTATAATTTATCTGTGTTGTATTTTCTTTCAAAAATTTGAACTTTCATTATGTTTTATGAAATAATTTTCTAACTTCCACAGGGAATCAAATAACCTTTCGACCCCCCCTCCCCCTACCTGAATCCGCACCTGATTTTATGTTCCCTAGTAATTGAGCCCTTGTTCACAAATTCATGGCCCGTGGGCAAGATATAGCTAACGAATCTGTAGCCCTTTTATTTTACTAATCGGCCTACAGTCAAACAAAATTTTTACATTCTACATTTGGGTGTTTCAAAGCGTGAGATTTACGCTCAATTTACTCCTTTACTGAGTGTTGAAATCCCCCATTTTTGAGTGAGTTGTATTTTTTTTTTTCAGATAAAAACAAACATAAATAACACTCTTCAGGCAAAAGCTAGGACTTGTCTACATTATTGGTAATATTTTCTTATTCCCAATATACATCCTTACAAATGTGGTCATCATGGCAATTATAGATTAACAGTTTTCACAGTTTTTTTTAAAATTATTGAACACCAAAGGAAGGGAATGTATTGAAATGGTATACATCTGGTATAGAGAAGACTTACTGTTTTTGACACTTTCAACCACAAAGCGCTGTTGTATAATATACGTGAGTGTGAGAAGTTAAATAGAATATCAGCTAGTTATTTTATTGTAATTATTTGGATAATGTTTCTGGTTTTAACTCCCTTGGGAGGAATAAAGATTTGCCTACATCAATTGCATCTATTCACTTTATAAAATTGGATTTTTTTCCAAAATTAAATAATCAGAAATATTACAAAATTATGAAAAAAACATTCCATTCTCACATTTCTAGGCGTATAAATCGAACTCTAGAACATAATGGGTAGTGAAAATATCCTACGAATTATAGCGTGACAATAGACCAATTTAACATCAACTTAATTTACAAAATATAGTGTTCATATAGACTAATTATGGCTTCTTTGGTGCTGCCTGACAGCTAGTACAAGCTACCAGACCAAATTATGTATCCCTATGCCAAACCAAATGATCTACAAAAACATAATGTACGTTTAGCAGCTGACTCTTTTGAAAGTCAAAACTTAGGTCTATACAATAAACATGTATTATAGTTCTATTTACTTTTTTAGTTTTTATTATTGCTGACCTTGATATGTTGAAGTTAGTCCTAGTATTAATTATTAATTTTTATAAATAATCAATATTAATCAGTCCCAAATATATAAACATCAAATAATGTTGAGACTGCTAGGGTTAAGTAACTTATTGTAGATTAACGCTTGATTAAGGATTGGATTAGAAAGTAGGCTGCTAGCAACAGGGGAGGGAGTGCCAAAACTAGTACATTGGCTATAAGAGATTATTTTTTGGATAAAATATTGAATAATAAATAATTTTACATTGCCATTCTACTCACAAGGACACGTAAAATTATAACTTACCGACATTATGATAATTTAAAACTTTTTTTTCTTAGTTCACACAATTAAATTTTAGAGGGGAAACTATTGACGAACATGTGTTTTTACCTTTGCTCCATCATATTGGTTGGTTAATTTATTTATGCATGAAAATTATTATTATTATTATTATTATTATTATTATTATTAGCACCGCGTCTTACTACCCGTTCGGGTTATACGCACTTACGCTATTGTGTAATGGTAGGGTGATTGTGAGATGAAATGAAGGACCTACAGTTTAACGTGGAATCCGAACCACGGTGGAGAACTGGCATTCCTCACATTCTCAAGATGTCTTGTATGCATGAAAAGACAGCTTTATTTACATGTAGGTTATAAATCAGTTATACTTTTTTTTAGTACAAACTATCGCAAACTATCAATCCTTTCGAAAATCATCAGGGAAAAAACAATACAAGTTGACCTAAGCATTAGCACTGACCTACGTGATACATTCTGTGGATAACCTAACGAAGAGTATCCATTGTAAAATCAAGAGTTTCTACAGATACTCCAGGCGTCGGTTGTTTCTTTCTGATCTTACCAGGAGCTTCAACTTCATCCATTTTATTGTTATAATAACTTAACTTCAGAGTTTTTTTCGAATACTTCAAAAATCCTTAAACATGAGGTTTAGCCTAGGGTGAACACAACACAATCTTGGGGCTAAAAGATATATTTTAGTCTTGATAAAAAGATTTTAATTTTATAATATTGTATATTGATCACTGAGAAACACTCGCATTTTTATTACGCACTTCAATATAATATTGGAAAAATAATTATCAAAGATCACTAATAACCGTATATTTTCCAAGGATAGCACGCTCAAACACCGAACTAGTATTAACAAAAGAACACACGGAATTTAAGGTAGCCGAATTAATATTAAAAACAGAAACATATTATTATTATTTGTAATAAAATTACTAACAGTAATTCTGATAAACCTACATACTCAAACAATAAAGTACTTTATTCGCTTCAAATTGTGGACAAATGCACGCGGTTTTATTAATTGTGTTTTATATAATAATTCACGGTGATAACGTGTATTTAAAATTCTTAGATTCTTGTTATAAGAATAACCGTTGATTGTTTGTTTTCTTTTGAAATTAGCGTTTGCTGTTTAATAAAAATTAATTATTAATTTAAAAATCAAATAATGCGCACTGAAATAAATGATAGGGGGGAGTCTCCTAACACCGGACACTCGTACTATTTCAGCAACTCAGAACTCGAGTGATTCAAGGACGGCTGAAAGGGGTGCGGGGGGACGTAGCAATACCAAGTCACGCGACGCGGTTTGCCAGTGGCGCGCGCGACAACAGTGAGAGCTGTTGTTTGCTGTTCTTGGCGGGAAGACACTGCGTCACATTATATTCAGGTGAGTGTACAGCCTAGTATTTGTGATCAGTGGTTTATGTTTATTTTTAATAAAGGTAGTGTTCCATTGTTGCTCGTAATCTATAAAAGATTTTGAAAATTTCCAAAATAGTTTTGATATGGAATGTATAATTCTGTCAATTCTCTGTCCCCTAGTACCGGACACAAAGTAGTCTCTTAATGCCGGACAGTGAACATGTTATTTTTTCTTGTCAGTATTTATATTTTTTATAATAATTGTTATACGATTTTTCAGAGGACAGAAGAACGAAATAAAATCGAGATGGAAGAAAAGAAAAAGAAGGTAAATTGGGACCAAACAAGTTTACAAACTGCGATTACTAAGGTTTTGACTAAATAACTTACTTTGAGAGAAGCTTTGTCGCACTACAACATTCCAAAAAGTACTCTACATGATAAAACATCGGCATTGAACCGTGGAGAAGAAGTGACGTTGCAACCAAAGATTGGTAGATTCAATAACACATTTTCACCCGAGTATGAACAAGTTTTGGTGGACCACGTCAAATATTTGTCAAATAGATATTTGCCGCTGATGAAAAAGGAGTTTTTTAAATTATCTTTCGACTTGGCTGAATCTATGAAGATACCTCATCGCTTTAACAAAGAGAAAGGTACTGCAGGAAAAACATTTTTCTATGATTTTATGCAGAGACATCCTTACATATCACTGCGATCACCAAGTCGACAAGCATTATGCGGGCCGTAGGGTTTAACAAATCACAAGTAGATCTCTTTTATGACAATATTGAAAGACTGATAACACTGCACAATTGTCCACCTTCCTACACTTACAACTGCGATGAAACTGGAGCAAGCTGTGTGCATAAGCATCAAAAAGTTCTTGCTCCAAAGGCTGTCCGTAAAGTAGGAAAGCTCACTTCTGCTGATAGGGGTAAAAATATAAGTCTTGTGTTGTATGAGCGCTAACGGCCACTTCATACCCCATTTTTCATGTTTCCAAGGCAAATAATGAATGATAGACTCATAATTAGTGCTCCGGCTGAAAGAATGGGTGTGGCCCAGCCAAAGGCTGGATGAATAGTGATTTCTTCCTACACTGGTTGCAGCTGTTCGTAAAACACACACACCCAACTAAACAGAGCCTGTGATGCTTCTACTGGATGACCACTGCAGTCACAAGACATTGGCAGTCATCATTTTTGGTCGCGAAAACCACATTCATTTTATAAGTTCACCGCCACATACCACGCACAAGCTCCAACCATTAGATAGAACATTCATGAAACCATTTAAAGATGCCTATAACCAACGATGCGACATGTGGATGAGAGCAAATGCTGGTTCTCGGATTACCGATTATGACATTGCTGGTCTTGTTAATGAAGCGTTCACAAAAGTTGCTCGACTGGATATTGCGGCATCTGGGTTCAAATGTACAGGCATTTACCCATTTTATAGGCATTTATTTTCCGACCTGGATTATTTGGCAGCCGACATGACCAATATTCCATTAGAAGAACCAGGAACTTCCTCAAACACAACGGATAACAGCGGAAAGGGTCCCGTATCTACCGCTGATTTAGCGATAGCTGAAAGAACCACCACAACTTGTGATTTGGTCTCAAAAGAATCCGCGGATCTCCTCAGGATTCCACCCACGAAACAAGAATCAGCAGTCCTAAGCCATCGACTAGCTTTGATACAGATATTATTCAAATTGTCCATAAATTGTCTCCATTACCAAATGCTGCGAAAAAAAGATCAGCTGCTCGGAAAAGAAAATGTGAAAGAAGTGAAATTTTGACATCATCCCCATACAAAATTACCGTCGAAGAAAAAGATAATGAAAAGAATGCTAAGGAGAAAAAGAAAACAATGAAAACCAACTTTAAAACTGCAGTAGAAGAGGAAGGGAAACAAAGCAATGGCATAAAAGCCAAAGAAGAATTGTAAAGAAGGGGAAACAAGCCAAAGGAGTAAAGGCCAAAAACAAAGCTGAAGGGAAAGCTAAGAAAAAGCAGTCATTAATTGAATCATCTCACACAGAAAAAAACTACTTGCGTAGTGTGCTTAAAAGGACTACGACGGAGACTGGATACAGTGCTCCAGCTGCCATGGGTGAGCTCATGAAGCCTGTGGCGACATTCCAGAATGTTTAGACGCCTATATATGTGATCGGTGTCAGATGGTCAGATGTTTTAAAACTGTCCGATGCTAGGGGTTCGAAGTGAAGTCTGTCCAGTACTAGGTGCCACTTGTTTAGACTGCGTTTATTTTCACCAAAGTTTAATTTAGTTTTTTAATATGTTTATGCAGAAGTTGCATTTTTGTTTATTTATTTTGATTTTAAAGTTTGTTGACTTATCTAAGTCGTAAATAAATATATATTTTCGAAATAGTTTTTTTTTTTTCTAAAAACCTTAAGTGTCTGCCACTAGGGACTTCCCCCTACAGATGGTTTATGACGTGGCAATCTTGTTGGCGTGGAATGACATTTGGTATTAACTCTCGTGCTTACAAAATTTAAACTTTATGTAAATTATTTCATAAATATTTTGTATATCTTTTTATCTTTATTATCGCAAACCATTTATAAATATTAAAGATATAGAGGCCAGTTATAAAAATATAAATTACTGAATATAATGCCATTAAATGTATAATTTCACGTATTAATTAACTGTAATTGCCACTAAAGTTAAAAGATAAACTAGAATTTTTTAAATAGAATATTTTTTCTTTAATTTGACTATAGAAAATACATTTCTATTGTTATCCTTAGGGAAGTATTGATAAAAGTGATTGATAATATTTTTTAGTGATAATAATACTAATACTTAGCAAATAATAAGTATTTCCAAATATGTTGACAATAGTGACTTTCAGACAATTTTGGCATTACTTATAGCATCTGATAGCTGTCATGTATAACCAAAGATGTGGTAACGTCACAGTCAGAGTCTTCAAGACTTCTACAAGCTGAGAAATAACAATTCAACTTAAGGCCGATCTTATGGCTATCGGATAAGTACCTGATAGCTTTCACCTGAAAGTTAAAATTGGCATTGACATAGTGATGCTTTATTTTTCATGGGATTTCGCCTATCAGAATCTGTTTCAGGTTAAAATATTTGTTCACGCGTTTATTAGGCACATTAACAGAATATAGCCATCTATAAAGCTAGAACATTTAATTGACACTTCTATACAAAACTAACAATATATTTGTAGAGTTATATTTATATAATATCAAATTATTTAGATCTGAGTAATTTAAATGATATTTTGTAAGTATTGTGCCAAACTATTGATACCATTTTGGCAACACCAAAATTATAACTTGCAAGACAACCTAACTTCTGGACCCACGTGATGCCATCTGTTTCCTCGAACTCGTTTAGCCGCCATTGTTTAGCAAAATGTTGATCGTTGAAGCCAATGGCCAGGTTGTAACGCTATCAGCAGAGTTTATACGAATCCGCGCACCAGTAAAAACAACACCAACCTTGCGAGTTCTGCATAAAAATAAATTTATCCTACAGATAGCTATCTGGTGGATAAATTATGTTCATAATACGGGTAAAATATTGAAAGCAAAATTATAACCTTTATCTGATTGCTGATTTTAACCTCCCAATAGCAATATTATCCGAAAGTCAGAAAGACCAGCCGTTATTATTGGTAAGTAATATCTAAATTATAAAAACCCGCCAAATCTTATTTCCCAAAAATCTAATTCCTCTGAACAAAGAATGTATAGTCACATTGTTTAGTGTTTACTTCTTTATATTTTATTATTTATTATAACCTTCATTATTTTTTACTTAATTAAATATTTCTTATATTCATTCATTATTAATTTATATAAATATCACATTTTTTGGTCTACCACCCTTTCTTTCATTAATTATGTTTTGTAAGGTGGTACAATTGCCTTTCTCGTGTTTTTACGCACGTTTCCCTGTTAGTCCCTAAGGTTTTCTTAAAGGTGGACGTGCGTTACCACCGCGGCTCAACCTCTCGGTTTCTTTTTATGGTTTGCACACTTAAATGAAATAACCTCATTCTCATCATAACTTCTAACTGTGCGACTGATCAAAATCCCTCAAGATCATCTCATCACAACCCCAGGTAGGCCTACTTGGGTTACTGCACCACCGGATCTTCAGCATCAGGTAGGATCTCACCATGTCTCTTACGCCCACATCAAATAATTAACTCTCTATCTAAACTTAAAACATTGGTCCTCCGGCCAGGGATGTTTCTAAATACATAAGATAATAAATTAATTTCTTTTATTTAGCTAACATTCGTACCACGCTATTGTGTTAAAGTCCATTCAAATAAACAATAATAAAAATAAAATAATACTGAACATTTTCCTCTCAAGACAACCAAATAAAAACTAGTGTTAAAATAATTGCTTTGGAAAAGATTGTGTAGAATATAAGAAAACCCTCGTTTGTGAATTGCCGCCAAGAAAGACCGCCATTTAATAACTTGTTATCGGCGAAACTGATATTCCATTGTTAATGTGCCGCTTAAATAATAACTAGATTGAGTTAGTGATCTGTGAACTAAACATTCAATATTAATCGTAATATTATGTGCGCGGTTAAATGCAATGTACCACCCAATTCATGTATTAATATATTTATTTTTTTATTTTATTGTTAAAAATGATATCACTCTGCCAAACCTCCATTGTGAGCTGTTTTGGAATGTTTCTTAGTTACTTTGTACTTTCTAGTTACTCGCCCCCCCTCTCCCCCCTTACTCTTTCGCTAGGCACACTAAGCTCAAGGTTGCTTTCAACAAACCCTCTTCTCAGAACATTGAGTTCCTAGAATTTTGTATAGACAGTTTCAATGACATTTTGCTCTCTTTTGTTTGCTCTATAGTGTGTTTGTTCCAAAGTAAATATTATTTACAAATAAATATATTCACAAGCAGATTGATTATTATTAATATTATTAACATAATTCAAGATGAAGTACTCAAGCTTTGTGCATCATGCAGAACAAATTAAATCAAGACTTACTAAAATACAGGATCAATTAAACATTATTTCTCGATGTGAAACGTTAAACCCAATTAAGTACAAAAGAGTACAATTCTTGGTAAGGAATCAAGTGCTAAAAAGGAAGAGTTTGATGCATCCTTGTCTAAATTAAATAATGTCACAACCCACACTCAAGAATATGATCCAGAAAAAATAGACGAATTTCAGAATATAATTGCAGATTTAGATGTCGATATCCAATGTACTGTTAGCATGCTAGTCCCTCCTTTATTGGTTTCCACAAGTGATCCACTAAATGAATCAACAAGATCAAACCACTCTGTTGCGTCCAATATTAGATTGCCCAAAATTAATTTAAAACAATTCTCTGGTGATCTCACACAATGGTTAACATATTCGAGTCCCTATGAGGCTACAATTCACAATAACACGTCTCTGACAGAGGTCGAGAAATTTCAATATTTCTTAAGCTCACTAACATCCGAACCACTAAACATAATAAAGTCACTTCCACTCACTGCAGAAAACTACCCAGTTGCTTGGAATTTGCTCAAAAAGAGATACCACAACATCCGATATTTAATTAATCTACACACTGACAATTTAATTGATCTACCCAATATTGAACAAGCGACTGTAAAAACTCTTCGCTCCTTCTTATTAACTTATAATAAGCACTCACAAGCATTATCCGCACTTAACCAAAAGGTTTACGAGGAAAACATAATTTTTTCAAACATCTTGATGCGTAAAATTCCTCAAGAGCTCAGAAAGAAATTCGAGAGTAATCGCGCTGATACACAGGTCCTACCAACTGTCAGTGAAGTAATACTTTTTTTGGAAACTGAGTTACACATCTAGAGGCGGCCAATCTATCGCATAAACTGTCACCAAAACCAAAGGTAATGCCAACACACTCATTTTCACGCCCATTAGCACCCAGACAAACTAGGACGGTTCTTTTATCCGAAAATATAGGTTCAAGTAATCACTGCTCGTTTTGCAAACAGCCAGAGCATAATATTTATAAATGTACGGATTTTCAATCTTTAACTCCACAGAAAAGATTTGCATTTATTAAATCAAATAGATTCTGTGTTAATTGCCTAGGTACTTCACATCGTATCTCAAACTGTCAGTCAAAACATGTGTGTCAACAATGCAATAAACCTCATCACACATTGTTGCATCTTTCTCCTCAATCACCAGATGCAACACAAACAACTGTCACAAACAACAGTTTACAGTTACAGAGATCTCACACTGAACCGCTGAGAAACCATCGTGCTACTTTTCACACAGACACACCCCTACTTATTCACAGTTGACCGATTCTGGTCCAACTAAACCTTTTGTTGGTCTGTCTTCAACAACTCATAATATTGTACTCCTAGCCACTGCTCTAGTACACATTACTACACCCTCCGGCAATACAAAAATTGTGCGTGCGATATTGGACTCAGCGAGTCAATCCACTCTGATCACTGAACATTGTGCACAGATGCTGGGCGTAAAACGTAACTGCCTCAAACCCAGTAACGTTCAGGGGATATCATCAACTTAAGTGAAACTTAAGGGTGTTACTCATTTAAATATTTCCACATGTGGTGGTATACCATTGGCAAACGCTCACTCAGTTTTGATCATTGATAAAATAACATCAAATATGCCGTAAACTCGCATCTCACCTGATGTAATGAAAAAACTAAAACATTTTGTTCTTGCTGACCCTACGTTTAACGAGAGTGGTTCTGTTCAAATGCTAATTGGTGCTGATCTCTTCGCTCAAACACTCACTGGTGATCTCTATCCACTTGGAAAAAGACATGCCTATAGCGCTAGGAACTATATTCGGCTTTGTAGTTATGGGAAGCGCTCACTCTATTAGTGAAGATAACAACCAGCCAGCTTCATCTAATCTTATTACGTTATTATCAACCACTGATATTGACCTGCACAACTCACTTCAACAGTTCTGGAAATTAGAGGAACCACCACTGTCAAAGGTGGTTACGCGAGAGGAGGAAATATGTGAAAATCAATTCCGCAACACGCACGCTAGGGACAGCACCGGTCGATATGTGCTTCGACTTCCATTCAAGGAACCTAGGCCATCTCTTGGTGATTCATCATTTCAAGCAAAACGGCGTTTTAATGCCCTTAAAAATAAATTGAATTCTTAACCAGCTCTCAAGAAATCATATGGTGAATTCATGGATGATTATCATAAATCTGGACACATGAAATTATTTACCAACACACTCCAAAATAATTCCCAACATTACTTTCTACCTCACCATGGCGTGCATAAAGAAACAAGCTCTACCACTAAGCTTCGTGTAGGATTTGACGCAAGATCCAAAGGCACATCTGGCCTCTCATTAAATGATGTACTTCACTAAGGTCCCGAAACTCCAAAATGATATTTGCGATATTCTTTTAAACTTCAGGCGTCATAAAATTGTTTTTAGTGCAGACATTCGCCTAATGTACAGACAGATTAAAGTACATCCTGACGACCAAAATTATCAATTGATATTTTGGCGCGAAAATTACAATTTGCCTCTCAAAGTGTACCAACTTACCACTGTCACATATGGTGTAACTAGCTCCCCTTATCTTGCAATTCGAACTCTACATCAACTTGTTGAGGATGAAGGTCAGGCCTTTCCCAACGCATCCCGAGTGCTACAAACCCAAACATTTGTCGATGATATCATCACTGGCGCTGACAACTTAGAAGATACACTCTCTCTTCAACAAGAGTTCACAAAATTGTTAAGAAAAGGTGGGTTTGAATTGCGCAAATGGTCTAGTAACTCACATCAGGTACTGAGCGCTGTACCTCAGAAGCATCGTGAGACCCCACTTTACTTTCGCACTCCTGAACAACCCCTCCATAGCATACTTGGTCTCAAATGGAAGCCTGACAGTGATGCATTTTCGTATAAGATTGATATAGTTCAACAAGTCCCGACTAAACGTTCAGTACTCTCCGCTATAGCTCAAATTTATGACCCGTGTGGTTTGTTGACACTAGTAGTATTCTGGGACAAATCATTGATGCAACTTCTATGGACACTAGGACTATCTCGGGATGAACCTCTACCCGCAGATATTTCTGAAAAATGGGTAAGGTTTCTGGAAGAGCTTCCAGCCTTAGAAAACCTCAGCATACCTCGGTATCTCTCTCTCTACTCCACTGTTGATGTCCAATTACATGGATTCTCAGATGCATCTGAGCAAGGTTATGCAGCAGCCATCTATCTCAGATGTGTGATTCAAAACTCCGAAGTCAAAGTAAATTTGCTTATTGCAAAATCTCTGTCGCACCTCTGAAACGGATTTCGTTACCCCGTCTTGAATTATGTGGAGCTCATTTACTTTCAAAATTAATGCAATACTGTAGAAGCATCATATCATCTCATTACCACATAAATTCAGTTACCGCTTGGACAGACTCAACCATCATACTTGCATGGATACACACTCCACCATACCGTCTCAAGGTATACATTGCTAATCGGGTTTCTCAAATACAAGAAATGATACCTCCAGAAATATGGGCTCATGTCCCTACCAATCAAAATCCAAGTGACGTGGCCTCCCGTGGTGTATCACCTCCCCTGCTCTGTAACCTCCCTTTGTGGTGGACAGGCCCACGTTGGTTAGCAGCATCCAGCACACAATGGCCTCCACTTTACTGTTCATCTTCAGAATCACATAATCTCCTAGAAACGAAACCCCAACCATTAAACATACTTATCTCGACACATAAAGAAGACTGGGATTTACTATTTCGATTTTCATCGTGGTTCATCTTACAGAGAGTTGTTGCCTATATACTACGATTCATCTGTAAACTCAGAAAAGAACACATTTGTTCGGGGCCTCTCACTCCTAGAGAATTAGAAAGGGCCACCCTTTTAATTGTGAAATTAATCCAAACTAATCATTTCGAAGAAGATACCAATTCTCTCAAACTCGGCAAAAGTTGTAAACCACGATTACAACGTTTAGCACCGTTTCTGGATTCTGAGGGATTACTCCGCGTCGGAGGTAGACTCAAAAAATCGCAGTTGCCATACTCAGCTAATCACCCCTTAATTTTACCCAAAAAACATAATATTACCTATATGATAATAGATTATTATCACCACAAGCACCTACATGCAGGCCCACAACTATTGCAATCCATAATATCCCAAGGTTATTGGATTATCTCGGCTAGGAGCATCATCAGATCTCGCATTTTTAAATGCATAAGATGTTTCCGATGCAAGCCAACCAACACAGCCCCCTTAATGGGAGATCTACCCGAAGTTCGTATCACTGCCTCACGACCTTTTCTTAAGACAGGAGTGGATTATGCATGTCCTTTCACAATTAAGTTACATACATTACGGCGATCGCAACCGATAAAGGCATACCTGTGTGTATTTATTTGTTTCACCACCAAAGCGGTACATCTTGAAGTTGCAACAGATCTCTCTACAAACGCTTTTATTGCTGCACTAACTCGCTTCGTGTCTCGCCGCGGGCTATGCTCAGACATTTATTCTGACTGTGGCACCAACTTCGTGGGAGCTTCTACTCAATTGAAGAAAATAAGAACAGCATTCCTTAAAGAAAAGAAGAATCAAGATCAAATTGACCGATTTGCCACAGAAAATGGGATCAAGTTTCACTTCCTATCCCCTGCCTCGCCACACCAAGGTGGACTCTGGGAAAGCGCTGTTAAGAGTGTTAAACACCATCTAACAAGAGTTATTGGCAGCCAAATATTGACATTGGAAGAATTTATTACACTCACCACCAAAGTTGAAGCTATGCTCAACTCCCGCCCCCTTAAACATTGTCTTCAGATCCGTCAGAGATTGATGCACTTACCCCAGGACATTTTCTTATTTGGAACTCTCTCACGACTCTCCCTGAGTCGCAAATAGAAGAAATGCCTCTCAATCGTCTCAAGAGATGGCAGATAATTCAGGCCCTTTCACAAAGATTTTGGTCAAGATGGCACCGGGAGTATCTCCATAATTTACAACAACGAATCAAGTGGAATACTAAAAATGATAACCTCAAGAATGGAGACCTTGTAGTAATACATGATGCGGGTTCACCCCGCCTTGCTTGGCCTCTTGGGCGAATAGTTTCAACGTCTCCAGGTCCTGACGGCGTGGTACGAGTAGTAGCTCTACGTACATCAAGAGGATCCCTTACTCGGCATGCTGTAAAGGTTTTCCCTTTACCTAGTAATTAGGTCTCACGGTGTTCTGTTTTTCTTCCTTATTCTTGAACCTGAATGGTTCAACGGGGGGAGGATGTTTAGTGTTTATTTCTTTATATTTTATTATTTATTATAACCTTCATTATTTTTTACTTAATTAAATATTTCTTATATTCATTCATTATTAATTTATATAAATATCACATTTTTTGGTCTACCGCCCTTTCTTTCATTAATTATGTTTTGTAAAGGTGGTACAATTGCCTTTCTCGTGTTTTTACGCACGTTTCCCTGTTAGTCCGCTAAGTGTTTTCCTCAAAGGTGGACGTGCGTTACCACCGCGGCTCAACCTCTCGGTTTCTTTTCATGGTTTGCACACTTAAAAGAAATAACCTCAAGAAATAACCTCATTCTCATCATAACTTCTAACTGTGCGACTGATCAAAATCCCTCAAGATCATCCCATCACAACCCCAGGTAGGCCTACTTGGGTTACTGCACCACAGAATCTTCAGCATCAGGTAGGATCTCACCATGTCTCTTACGCCCACATCAAATAATTAACTCTCTATCTCAAACTTAAAACACACATATTAATTGACTCTTATATTTTATAACTTGACAAATTACTACTTATAATCATAAGAAGAATATTAGTAATATGTCAAGTTATTATTGATGTTTATATATTATATAGACATCAACAATATATCTTGAAAATATAAATTATTGGATAGAGAGGCCCTCCTTTGGAGTTAACGAAGGCTAGAAATCGAAATTCATTAAAACATAATTACTTTTATCTCGCAGCCAGTGGCGTAGCGTCAGGGCAAGCAAGGCAAGCACTGCTTGCCTTTGCTTGAAGATTAGTTATTATTATTATTATTATTATTATTATTATTATTATAAAATATTCTTCAACCATCATTGTGTTTAAAATAAATTTTTCCGCACATGCCAGTGACCGTAACATGCATGCAAGACATGCACTAGTCCATCATATCGTGGTTGAAAGTCTATATTTTTCCGTCTTTCGCCCCATAGCTCTACCTAGCGTATTTCTTATTTGTGACGTCATAGATCTCGGAGGGGAAGAAGGGGAAGAGCTGTGGGACTCCGGTAAGAATGCAAGCAACCAAGTTGCGACTTTTCAACAACCGAAGCTATACCCGAAGGTTAACGACTATAACCGAAGAAACTGAAAGATACCATCGCATACCCCTCACTTCCCCTTTAATAACACAGAAGTCATTTAGACTAGGAAATTAATAGGTAGTGGTTGTTTGTCAATACCGCCTGTCTATTCCACCCTTTTTGTGAATTTTAATCTCTTTTTCAACGCCGCTATGTAGTTCTTAGTAAATCTTTAGACCAGGAAATTTTGTGAAGTTTGTTGCAACGAGTGCTTTTGTTTTGACGTGTGTCAGTGAAAGCTAACAAACGAAAGTTAATGTTTTATATACATATAATAATACAATAATGAGTGAAGTTAGTGGAGTGAGCAGCTCTAGTAATAAGTGCAAGTGCGTTATTTGTAGTATAAAACATACATCTTTAGCCGTAAGAAGTTTTGAAGAACGTGTTGAAATAATGAGAATTGGAAGATCCATTCCTAAGTTAAATATAACCACATTAAGAAAAAAGGATGGCTTTATTAGGCATTTTAATAAAAACATTTATTCAAAGCATTCTTGGCTAACTGGGTGTGGTTCAGAAAATAAATTGTACTGTTGGCCTTGTTTGCTGTTTGCCAAAACGGACAAAACTACGTGGACAAAGAGTGGCTACAATGATCTAAACAATCTTTGCAATGCAGTTCAAAGGCACGAAAGATCAGAATCACATATAAATGCATTTATTACCTTAAAAGAATTTGGAAAAAATAGGGTAGATCTTTCTCTGGACACACATAAAAAAATTAGCATTGAACAACACAATGTTAGGGTAAAAAAAAATCGTGAAGTTTTGAAGCGCCTAATAGACGCTGTATGTTATTTAAGCACTCAAGAACTGGCATTTCGTGGTCATGATGAGTCATTTAATTCTAAGAATAAGGGAAACTATGTTGAGCTTCTAAAATTGATTTCTGATTACGATTCAATTTTAGCTCAGCATTTAGAATCGTCTACTGTATTCACTGGGCTATCAGCTGGAATACAAAATGACCTCATTGAATCAATTAAAACTGTTTTAATAAATGAAATCATAAAAGAAATTCAAAATGCAAAATTTGTGTCTATTTTATTAGATGAAACATCAGACATCTCAAAACTTTCACAACTATCGACTATGTTTCGATATGTGTCCTCTGATGGTGAAATTATGGAACGATTTTTTTGTTTCACAGACGTTTCTGCTAACAGATCTGCCACTGCTTTGGCTAATCATGTTAAACAGGTAGTGAGAGATGTAGGGTGTGGGGACAAGCTTGTTGCACAATGCTATGATGGGGCTGCAGTAATGTCTGGGGAAATAAATGGTACTCAGAAACTTGTTCGTGATACATTTCCAAGTGCATTGTTTGTTCATTGTTTAGCTCATGTCCTTAACCTTGTTTTAACTCAATCAGTAAATAATATTAGTGAGTGTAAGGTGTTTTTTAGTACATTAAGTGGACTTGCATCATTTTTTTCCCATTCTAGTAAGCGAACTTCATTCTTAGATAAAATTGTTAGAAAAAGACTACCTAGTGTTTCACCAACTCGATGGAACTATAGTGAAAGACTTGTACATACTGTGATGAACCATCGGGAAAGCCTGATAGAAATGTTTGAAACAATAATAGAGTACCCACAAGAATGGGATAGTGAAACTATTTCTGTTGCTAAAGGGTTCGTCCACTTTCTAGAAGATGTTCAGAGCATGTATTTGCTAATTTTATTCACACAGATTTTTGACCACACTGAGCATCTTTTCAAAATTTTGCAAACAAAACAAATGGACATCGTTTTCTGTAAAACTGAGGTTGAAGAAACTAAAAAGAGTTTGTCAAATCTTAGGCTAATATCTGATGACATTTATTCCAAAACACTACAAATGGGACTAGATCCAGACAGAAGTGGACGTAAACGTAATTTAAATCAAGATCCTAAATTGAAATTAAGACAAGTTCATTGTGAAGTAATTGATAACATTGCCATGCAAATACAAACACGCTTTGAGAAAATTAACAATCTAAAATTTTTCGAACTGTTAAATTCATCAAAATTTAATGAATACAAACAATCATTTCCTAATGAACAAATAAATTCTTTGATTGGAAACTATGGAAAATATTTTGACACAAGCAGATTGCGTTCCGAACTCAACGTGGTTTACTCTAGGGAAGCAATAAAAAATAAAACTGTAGTTGATATGGTTAAGTATATCAGTGAAAATAGTCTAGATGAAGCATTACAGGAGTTTAAAAAACTGTGTGAACTTGTGGCAACAATCCCGGCTACAACATCATCAGTTGAGAGATCATTTTCAACATTGAAAAGAATAAAAACATATTCCAGAAACACTATGGGACAAAATAGACTTTCTGGTTTGGCACTACTTTCGATTGAAAAGGGTCTGCTTTATAAATTGAAGCAAGGAGTAGACTTCCATGAAAGAGTAATAGCAGAGTTTGTAAAAAAGGAGAGGAGGATGGACTTTATTTACAAACACTAGAAAAAAAATACGGTGAGTAAAAAGATATACTTATATAAAAATAATCAAATACACTAAATAAGCCGCAGGTTGCAATAAAGGTGATTTTTTTAAATACATATTTTTTATTACTTATATGTATATTTAATATAGTTAATTAACACACAATATAGTTGGTTTACATTTAATTATAAATATGTTTTTATGTACACTTAATGTAAAAATTGTCAGCTTTAGGCGAGGCGGAACCGGGCTGGGGGACACAGGGGGAATTTCACCTCACTTGTTGAAATAAAGGGAAGCAAGATTTGTTAATCCCCCTCTCCCTAACCCACATCCTCTGGATATGCACTATAGCGTCTAGTGCGTCTTGTGTAAACCACGGTACAAAAGGACGCCCAAACCCACAATTATAAAAAAAAAACTCCAAATAGCTCCTTGAAGCATATAATACTTTAAAAAAATCGTAGGGGACCCTAGACCCCTTCCAAACCCCCTTCCCAGCTTGCCTAAGAGTTTTCGTCACGAGACGCTACTGCTCGCAGCACCAAACAATCTGTTCAAGTTGTTCTAAAACTATGTGTACAGTACAAGTTATGCTAATGTCTGATGGTTTAATAATTCTGAATTTAAATTAAGTGTACCCGTATTAATCTTTGTTAAATGTAAGAAAATACCAAACCTTAACCTCACCATCAAATCCATACTATAATTACTAAAATTCAATGAAAAATGTGTTCATATTAAAGAAACATATTTGACAATCCAAAACGAGGAATAAAATTGTATATAAATTATATATATGGCATATATATATAAATTATATATATATATATATATATATATATAGTAAATTTACACATATCTCTATTTAATTGTATATATAGGAAGATAGAAAATAAAAACTAGGAGAGCTTTGAATTGTGGTTCTGGAGATGACTTGAGAAGATCATGTGGACAAACACGGTGACAAATAAAGTCCTAAGAAGAATGGTTGGAAAGAAAACCATTTTGGATATGATTCTTTGGTACAAAGCAAACTGGGTCTTACACAGCACTAGGAGGAAGTTTCCTTCGCATGACGTCATAGAAGGAAAGTTTGAATGAAAGAGGATCTTAAGGAGGAGGATTCACATACTGGATGACTTGAAGGAAACTAAAATTCTGGGAGCTGTAAGAAAAGGCAGAGGACAGGGCGCATTGGTGGTCTAAGTTAACACACAAAAGAAATGGACTTGTCGTAGACGGAACACCTAACACTAATAATTATTTTAAAATAAACTAAAATATCTTTGTTACAAATAATCTGAAATGTATCTTTCAATTTAACTAAATGTGGTTTTAAAACGATAATTAGGCCTGCTGGTGTATCGTGTCAAAAGATATTAGGCCTATTAATGAGCGGCTCTGTAAAGTAACCCTAATGAAATAAAGGTGGCAAAATATATGCTAAGATAGGTCATTTTCCGTAGGCTTCTGTTCAGTTCAATCCCAATAAGTGTAAGCCAATTTGAAGATAAAGTTTTCCTATTCTCTCTTTACGCAAATTTTTGAGCACAACTTCTCAACCATTCTAATCGTTCCTAACTAAGAAGTTAAGTTGTAAAATGTGAGATTTGCTAAAACGTTTGGACTAAAAAAGTTAAAAAAATAATCTAGATGATTGTTTCGAGTTCAAAAATGCAACAATTCACATCCATGTATCTCATAAGCTCTGGCCTGAGCTGCTTATGATTGGGAGGTAGAGGTTTGAATCTATAATTATTGTACTATTGTTGATTTACACCAAATTTCCAAAATCCTTCATCCATTTAAATATGGGTAAAATATATTTAAATCACACATTTCTTATCCTTACCCAAATATTATAATTTAACGAAGAAAGCTTGAATGGGTAATGAGATGCAGTGAAAAAAACCTGTATCATCAGAAGGCGTAGCTAAACCATTGTATTCGATCCCTCCTTTCCTGTCATGTATTTAATAATGTTGCAGATCAAATATATTTATGATAAATAAAACCTTATTTATAAGGACCATTTTTTCTCTATAAATGAACTAATTCATAATTTTTCTCTTGGCCCTTTCCTTTTCAGTGCGAACGAGCCGTGCGCTGTCGTCTTCAGATAAGCTATGATCAATTGGAGGGCTGTTGGACTTCTCTTATCTGGAGCACCCGCCTCATCCTTCGACCCAGACGTTAATCCTGCCAAATGATGGCACTCAACTCGAGCCTTCGCTTGTCTTGGAAGCTCCAACACTGATATTTTCTGAAAAATGTAATTATTTTCTCACATAAAACAATATTTCTAGCTATAGAAATAATGTGATGCCTTTTATCACTCTTGCGAGGATGAAGGAGGATATATTCGACTAATGATTTAAATTTTGGAAGATTTTCTTCTTTTGCGGATTTATGTTCTTCTTAGTAATATTTTTTTGAAAAAAAGATATCAATTTTATACTTTGTCTAATGAACCAACATAAACATGTTCGCTAACATTTAGTGGCAATAATACACAAAAAGATTTTTAATGCTTTAATTAAATATAAAAAGTCGTTCATAGTGTGGACAGACAAATTTAAAATAAAATTAAATACTAATATCAATTCTCTTGCAATTTATATTTGTGTTGATTACACATCACACTTATTAAAATATATAATTGTTTGATTTTGATAAATTTTGGTAACTATTTGATTTACTGTTTTTGGACGGGAGTGGATATTTCAAACAGCATACAGCATATTTCATACAGCACTAACAACTTCCTTCCTATCTACAAACTTATATATGCACACATAGTTATTTTAAAATATCTTTATACACCTTATGATCAATTACGTTTCTTAATCAAACAACAAGAATTTTCATTTACTTTGGAATACAAATATTTCTAAATGAAGATAGGTCAATTTAAAATTCTAAACTAAAATTAATCATATTTTGCCTGGTCATATTTTGTTAGAAATATGTGAAAGGTATTATTTATATGTGATATTGAGCTTGAAAAATGACAATAAAATTCTAAGTCACGGATTTTTTTTTTTTACTTTAACTGAGCCACACCGATACAATTTCTTTCGAGGTTATTTTGTTTGTTGCTAAACCCACCGTAATCTAAATTAATAATTCATCACTAGTTGCTCTAACTACAGCTGAAACTTTGGATACCATTTCATCGGTGTGGCTCAAGCACAAAAATAATAGTTTAGTTCAAACTTCGGGCCGCGGAAGACATATAAATAATGTTTTTATTATTTAATCAGCTACTCTATCACATTTATAACAGATATCTAGAGAAAGTTGATTTAAACAAATAAAACCATATGCATATCAGTATATTCTAATATCTCTGCATTTTTAAAATATTTAAATTATATTAAATATTATTTGTCTTTAAATTATATTAGTTAAATCAAATCTTTATTTTCAAACAATAAATACCACATAGCTACTATAAAATAACTACCACAAAATTAATATAAAAATATCAATTACATAATTTTTATAATAATATATTAGATAGCTACTATAACAATAACTAATTAACAGCTTATATATAACTATTATAACAACAATCACTACATTACTACTATAACAAGAACTTATATGTAACTA
This sequence comes from Timema cristinae, assembly GCA_039000515.1. Taxonomy (NCBI): domain Eukaryota; kingdom Metazoa; phylum Arthropoda; class Insecta; order Phasmatodea; family Timematidae; genus Timema; species Timema cristinae. Next base: position 23,492,176 of record JBCFYV010000012.1, on the reverse strand, counting down.
TTATAGCAATAACCTCTACATAACTACTATAAAAATAAATATTATAAAACTACTTTGACAACAATTATCGCGCTTCTACTATAACGATAACTACTTCACAACTACTATAAATACTATAAGTACTATAAGTAACTAATATAAAATTAACTTCTACATAGCTAATATAACAACAAATCCTATATAACTATTTCTATAATAACCAATACATAACAACTATAACAATAACATTTACAAAACTACTAAAATAATAAATAGTACATAGCTATTATAACAATAGCTACTACATAACTACTATAACAAAAACAATATATATTATATTGTATAACTCGCCTATTTAAAGTGAAAATTAATGGGGATTAGTTCTCATTAATTTAATTTTCACGGTGCCATTTTTTGGGGTAAATCAATCTTCCTAATATAAATACATTGGGATTACCAATTAATTAATGCAAAACACTAATTTTGCCCTTCGAGCTTCATTGTTATAAATATGAAAATATATTCCCCATTATTATCAATATAAAACTAAAATTAGTATAAAGTTCTGCATATTACTTAATTAGAGTGTAGAGTGTTGTAACTCTATTAGTTCGACTCGTTCAGTGCCAGTAGAACTGAGTAAAGAAACATGAAACTATCTGTCTAGTAAGCACCTGACCAGTTGGTTCTTGAAACTCAGTAGCCGTGATATTAACTAACATAAGGAACTTGCTAGCTCAGGAGTAGTGCAGGGCACTAACTAGCTCAGGATTAACATCTGGTGGGCGTTAGTAAAATATTCGTACATTTTATCAGTTAGTGCGAACCGGTATATATATATATATTTTATTTTTATATATACATATATATATTTATATAATATATATATATTTATATATTTATATATATATAACACATATATATATATTTATATATATATGTATATATATATTTATATACATATGTAATATATATATTATTTATATATATATATGTATATATATTTTATACATGTATATGTATATATATGTATATGTATATGTATATATATGTATATGTATATGTATATATATGTATATGTATATATATGTATATGTATATATATATATATATGTTAATTTTATGAAGAACAGTCCTTAAGATCCTCCTCACCAGCAGGAAATTATCTCTTCAAGATGTCATACGCACAATATGTCAGAAGAATGAATCAAAGACTACCAAGGTAACCAACCATGGTAAGTCAATATTTAACAGTCGGGTCATGAAGCTGTTTACTTCCTGGAAACACAAATTTGGTGGGCCAGCAGGTGATTGTTCGGATACATGGCAGCTTAGGGACAATGTTTGACAATGACAGTTTAAAGAGTTAAATCAACTCACTAATAGATCGTTATACTAGCATACTAATTAGGAAACTAAGCAAAACATCTACAAATATTATATTATAACAAATTAAAAAGCACACGGTTTATTCCAGGCTGTTAAAAGAGTGCTACCATCATAATAGTGGTCCCAATAATACATTTTTTATGAATAATTGTTTCTGTTCGTATTGTGAGAACTTTCACTGAAATTGTTTACATGCTTACGTAAATACTTACTTAATGAATTATTAACTCAAAAGTTTACAATCGCACTTACAAAAATACGTTATTTATCCCTATCTAAAATTATTTCCACCCAGTAAAACTCATTACACCCTATCCCAATTTTGAGCTAATTCTAACCAGTCCAACTCATTACACCTGATCCCTATTTTTAACTAGTTCTAACCAGTCAACTTCATTACATCCTATTCCTATTTTGAACTAGTTCTAACCAGTCAACTTCATTACATCCTATTCCTATTTTGAACTAGTTCTAACCAGTCAACTTCATTACATCCTATTCCTATTTTGAACTAGTTCTAACCAGTCAACTTCATTACATCCTATTCCTATTTTGAACTAGTTATATCCAGTCCGCCTCATTACACCCTATCCTTTTCAGGTTTATTCTAATGATTACTTATCTTGTGCGTGTAGGTCTTCCAACTCTATTCTTCTCATTAGGCTACCCAGATAATACCTTAAACACTGATTTACATTATTTCAATTACGTTGCATGTCCTGCCCTCCCTGGTGTCCTCCTGATTCAGAATAGAACAGTTCAGATTGAAAACATTCAATTGTTGATATATATATATATATATATATATATATATATAGAGTCCATATTGCAGACATATCATGTTGCTATGCAATCCAGTATCTAAGTTGATAATAGAGGCGACCCACGGGGGCCCTGCAGTCATACGTTATTTCAGCCTTGTAAGTCTTAGCTTAGCTAAGTAATCACACTCACGAGTATTTCTAGGCTAGTTTAGCTTAGATTATGTCAGGCTAGATTAGGTGAGGTTAGGTTTGAGTAAGATTGGTCAGGAGGAAGTCCCTGGTGGTCGGTGGGTGCTGCCAGTAACCCCTTACACCCATGTTAACACCCTCACGTAGGAATTTCCTTGAGTTGCTCATTTACTTGTTCGCAATTTGGACATTGGTTATTTAAGTGGCCATAACATTTTTGGGTGTGTTCGCAATTTGGACGAATTTTACCCTGTTCACTATCTGGACTGTTTGCATCCAGTATACAGCCCTCACTGTAGCCTTCAATATTTGATTACTCTAACAATGTCTGGTGATGAGTACATATTATATAACTCATCAGTTATAATTATGTAACCTCCTTATTTTCCAATTATGTAATCTCTCTATGGATCAAACATTCTTCTCGGTGGTTTGGTTCTGAAAATGCTAAATTGATTCTTGTCATGTCAGGTATGAGACAAGATTTCACAATAATAAAAAAAAAATGAAACATTTGTTTTGTAGAAGTTATGGATGACAAAATGTAAATATGTATTTCTAAAACTCCCTAGAAAACAATAAATATCGTGTAGAATCCTGTCAGTAATATTATATATCTTATTTAATTGACGCGAGGAACTTATAGCCCTTAATTGCTTTAATACTTTCATAGAAGAGATTAATGTATTAACCAGTGGATTCTCGTTTATTTATTGGATAACTTAAAATAGAGGTGGGACTACCCTCGAGTTAAAGGGGGTGTGCTCTAAGGCATACGGAAAAAACATTAAGCTTAAAACCATCCCAGTAACAAACACTTGAAGCTATAACGGAATCCACCGACTTCCTCTGTAGAAGTTTAAGCTTAGAACACTTCAGAGAGATTAAGTATTTACGCTTTTTGGCTGTAAATAGTTGTACTCTATTTATTAAATTTTTTTAGTCCAAAAATATCCTTTGTAAGGCCTTCTCTAACATTTGCATGTCTAAATATATTGTTCCTGGAACAATCAGAAACATTTTAGGAGTGATAGGCAGGCGATCTAAAATAAAAGTAAAAATATTCTTATCAGTGTGGTAGATGATTGAAATTTCACATAAAGCTGTAAAATACATCTCAAAATGAAAGTCTAGAAAATAAAGAGATTTTCTTCCAAATCTTAAAAAGAAAAGCCTTAGTATAGAAAAAATTTCATTTTTTTTACAAAATGTAAAGAGAAAACACAAATAACCAAGAGAGTTTGAACATTTGAAATTTAAAATGGGTTTACGGAAAGTGGTCAGGGCAAGAATTTTCCAAAATTAAAATTATTCTTCCTTTTATGGTGTAAAGAAAAATTGAAATTTTGCGAGATGGTAAAGAAAGGACCTTAAAAGCACAGCTTTTTAAATTAAAATTAAAAATGGGTGGCTGGTGGTGAAATGGAAAATGAAAGTAAATTAACAAATTTAGAACGCAAACTTTCAGTATGGTTGAAAATATAAATCTCACAACTAGCAAGAAAAATTCAAGATTTGTGTTGAGGGAGAGCTATAAAATTTAAAATACTACTAAAAAAATGGATTTCAAGATGTTAAGATGACCACATCAAATTACGAATATATATATATATATATATATATATATATATATATATATATATATATATATATTACTGAAAATTAAAATTTTAAAACTGGTTTTAAGAAATAGGGGCTCAAAATTTATTAAACTTATAGAAAAGAATTCATGTTTAGAATAAAATTAAATTTTCGCATATAAGTAAATATACATTACTGGATAACCGAATGATTTTTAATAAATGGAATTTCAAAATTAGAATCAGAGAAATGTAGGGGATCTAACGTTATAAAACTATTTTCAGGGGTGTGGTTGAAAACTTAAATTAGACAGTAAAAAAGATCCATATCAGATAACCAAATAAGTCTTAAGATTTTAAAATGTTGTGAAGGGATCGAAAATATTTTAGGAGTAGGTGTGAGAGTAGCTTAAATTCCCTCCAAAACAATAATAAAATCTTCCTTTCAATGTGGAAGAAAACCTAATTAATGTAAATTGGTAGAAGGATCATCCAAGATAACATAAGAGCTGCAAAGTTTAAAATTTAAAAATAAGGGTACGAGAAATGTACTAAAGTCTAGGGTGCCTCAAAATTACAAAACTAATAGATAAATTCAGTATGTTAGACAGTTTTATTTTTATATAGACAGATTGAAAAATATATAATTAAAAAATACACTAATTGTAAAGATTATCTCAAAGGAGATCCATAGCGTTTCGATCAAATTGATAATATATAAGTATAAGATAGCACCTTTATAGGAGTGACATAATAGTTACAATAAACAGTTCTGGTGAAATAGTTAACAGTGATGATCTTTGGGAAAAGATGATGGTTTTTTATTCAATATGTATTTACAATACTCTATTATTTCCTTTACATTTTTTGGTAAACCGTTATTTATCTTTAATTTCTCACTATCTTAGAGGTAGATACATTGTTGTGAACGTCAAAAAAATCAAACTCGAAATTTTGATGTATCTCGACGTTTCATGACCCTCCCCCCCCCCAAAATTCAAAAGTGTATTTTGAATTTCCGTCTGTCTGTCTGTACCTACGACTAGAGACTAAACAATTTTAATGATCGGGCTAAAACTTGGTATCTAGGGTTTTCATATGGCTGTCCCGGGAGGATTTGGTATTGGATATATAACCCTAAAACTAATGGTAGTTTAATGAAGGGCAAAAAGAGAAAAAGTCAATTTTCTCAAACTCGGTTCTAATGATTTTGATTAAATTTCATTTCAAAAACATTATAAATATTACAAACAAAACTGCTACCCTCAATATTTCTTTAAAATGACTTTAAGGGATCCGTTCTGATGCGTGAATTATCTTTTTTTTTTATCATATCTCCGAAATTATTTGAGATATGAAATTTCTTATCATCGCAAATATGTAGGTCGATTTATAATAAAAATACTTTATAAAAACATATTAAAAAAACACACAATAACTTTAAATCTATTCGCAAATGTATATATTTTATAACTTTTCGAACACTAAAGATAAAGTATTGTGACCATAAAAATAACCTAACATTAAATGTTGATGGATGTCGAAGTCTTATGACCCCCCCCCCCCCCCGAACCCCAAAAGTGATTTTTGAAATGCGTCTGTCACTGTATCTTTTTAGCCCCAAAATAAAGAGTAGTTTAATAAAAAGCGAAAAGAGACTAAATCGATTTTCTCAATATTGGCACTAACGATTTTGATTAGAATTCTTATCTAGGTGTTGATTAAGATTTTAAATAAGCTGGCTAATCTCGTTTTACCATAAAAATGACTTTTATGGTACTTTACAGAAGCATAACTAATTCCGTATCTCCGCAGCTATTTGAAATACTAAATAACTTATCATTGCAAAAATGTAGTACGATTAAATATAAAAATCTTTTATATGAAATATGTTTTTATAAATCCAACAGCTTCTGAGGTATTGGCAAATATATTAATACAATTTTGTGAATTTTAGCTCTAAAGAAATAATACTTAAGTTTTAACGCAATAATTCTCCAATGCCATCTAGTGATTAAACATAAGTAAGTCTCTCGAAAAGTTTATCATTTTTCGTTTAACTACTTCAGTAAAATGTTTTTACAAAAATTATCTATCTCCTTCAATTTAAACACACTAGTAAATTTTTACATTTTGTATTGGTCAAAATTTATAAATGAGAATTTGAATAGCAATGCGATGACCTGAAGATGTGCAAAACCCTATAAAATATTAAAATTTCAATAGGAAGTTTAAATTTTAATAGGAAGTTTAAATTTTAATAGGAAGTGTTGACCTTTGTGAACCCAATATTGACCTTTTTTATTGGTCCAAACATACAAATGAGGACATTATTTTTGAAAATTAAAATTATAAAATTTAAAACTGAGACTCAAAAAAGGTTTTACCTGAGTATAGTGCAATTTACTCTTGGGTTTGCTAGTGTATATTATTTAGTTTCACTTATATTACGAGTTTTGAGTTATCTCCATTTTTAAACAATAGAGCGAGAAACTCCGTGTGGAGTTCCGTACCATTTATTTCCAAAATGTTTATATATATTATGATTATGATTTCACTATCTTATGATCATAATAAGGCAAATGTTGCTTTCTTTTGTACACACTGTTTGAGGGCAAGGTAGGAATTTTTTAAATATTTAATTATTTTACATTTATTGAATGCCATATGAAATTTAGTAATGCCATATTTATTTCAAGAATTACCAGAGAGAAACCTATGTAGCTGAACGTTTAGTGTCTCTATTTGATATAGTTTTGATACGTCTAACACTTGCAGTGAAGGGGTCAAGCTGTTATTTCGTTTATATAATGACTCTATTTGTAATTTTTCTTAATACAATAACACATTCATCAATAACCCTATCAAGTATTGGTCTACCTCTAACAGGATTAATAATCACCTTGAAAATAGGAAGAACCTGGTAATGTCGGGGAATTTGTGTAACCTTGTTAAGTCAGGAAAATTTTAAAATTGTATTGAAATTTAAATATAGTTTATTTTTTGAATTCCAGTAAAGAGCATACATATACCAATGTAAACTATTACTTTTGTCTACTATGTATGTTATTTTATGGGGGTAGAGATATATTTGTCATGAATAATTCTTGTTGTCAAGAACAAGAAAGAGTATAGTTAGCTAGATATTTATTTTTAAGTCTTTCATCCAAATTGATTGGTAAATGCATATTTTGTGGTCTGGAATCCTAAGAAAGTTAGAATAAAAAATATATTTTTTAAATGTATGAACTCGGTCTACAATATGAGTGAAGGTTAGCTTACTATATGTTATATTTTTCAGTTTAATTTTATAAGACACTTAAATAAGTACATTGTGGCTCCTAATTTACAAGAAAATACAGTGACAGTTTTCCTATATAGTTAATGATCACCCATTTTTAAAATCACATTTTTTAAAATACTATTTGGACTGTATAATGCCTCCCACCTTCGCCGACAGTCTTGCAATAGTTTTTTAATCGCTTTAGTGACCATATGCATGAAATATATTGTGTTTGTTTAGTTGTGTATTTTTCTTATAAGTATTTGAAAAGTAGATTAGAACCTCTAGTATAATACTTTCAACCCCATGGCTCCACATAAATGAGTGAAAACTAAGTAAAATAATACTAGTGTTTGAAAAAAAAATTAGACTATCGCATCAATAAATGCCCAATATATTTGTGTAAGTTTGACTCAAGGTCATAAAACCTTAAGTTTTAACTCCATTATTAATTTTAAATAACATTAAACTATTATGATCAAAGATTCAGACTCATGATTAGCTAGCACAACTTCTTTGTAAGTGTTCAGAACACTCAGCGTGTTTTTTTTTTTCAAGTTAACGCTCTTAATTCAGTGTGTAAATTAATAGTGTCTACAAATATCCATCCATCCAGCTCCTTACTTTCGTGTTTTACGGAACGTGCTCATTTTGAGTTATATTAACGAAATACTCATTACGCGTGGTAACGATAATTACCGCATTCCCCTCTCTTAATTCAGTGGCTAAGATAGACTCGTGAGGGAATTAGATGGAGAGAAAGGGGAGGGATTTCCTCGTCTTCATATCGTTAGTCGGCGTTATGACCTATCAGGAGCTTAGTGTTGAGGAGGTGGTTGTTACCTGCTTCATCACCGAAGACCACCTTAGCCCATGCACCCCACTCTTCTTCCACCCAATCTCATCGTATCGACTTTCATCATTAGTTCTTTCACCCTCTCTCTTGCCCGTAGCAGCCACGAAAGAAAAAAAAAGGAGATAAAACTTTGAGGAAACCGTCTCTAGTTTCTAATTTACACTTGTTTTTTCTATACGCAGACATTAATTAAATTTCTGAATGTACCAGTAAGAGAAAACACCAGCAGGGGACGTTCGCTCTCTACTTTTTCCTCTTCTGTAAATTAAATTGGGTTTTTGGAGAGGTAACTTAAAACGTATCAGATCAATTTAAAAGGCTGTTTTATCTGCTTTCGTTTTCTTTCTTTCTCAATAAATATTTTATCCTTGCTTACCAATTTAAGGAAACAATTGTAACAAACGTTTAATAAAAGAGTGAGAGAAGTAGGCTACCCAGAAGAGATTTATAGCTTTAGATTAAAGAACAATTAAATTATTAATTTAGCTAATTATTGTTCTTTGTATTATCCCTTATCCCTAGGGAGTATTAAGGATGATAAAGGTAACCTTTGGAGTAAGTGTAACCACATTTACTTGGGGGAAGGTTTTTAAGAAAAAGCCCCTTCAGTACTCCTAGCTAGGATTTTGACCTCAAACTATACATCACGCCCGACCTGGTTCATAAACAAAGCTACTTAAGTTAAAGATAATGCAGATTCAAAATAACCTATTATATTAGCTAAAAAACAAGAATCAGAAAAATCAGAAACTTGGTATGGGTCTACGTACAGTACATACGTACCTTAGATTGTGTGGGCCTATACTGTGGGGTAGCTCCGAAACTAAACTTATTTTTTCAATTACCTCAAGTTCTTGTGTAAAATTGCAAGCCTGACCCCTTAGATGGCGTAGCTACTGATGTGGATAGCTTGAGACCAATAAACCTTGAAATATGAAATTTCCAAGTCGTACCAAGGGAAATACAGGGTTTTAATCTATTGTTTTATATTTTGATTTTTAACTCTTACGAGTTTGAAGTATTAAAACTTGTGAATACCGATTTGTGATTTTTAACATATTTATAATTTTGTTCAGTATTTGTAGGTGTTATTTGATCGGTTTGTATTAAACATCTATTTATATTTAAGAGAAATTTAAACTTTTAGAAAAATAAATTTCACACAAGACTATTAAATTCACCCAAACAACGTAAAGCACATCCAGCTCACATAATATACAAACACATATCTACAATATTATTAATAACTGTTTATAAATGTGTCCAATCACAATTTATTTTATCGAATATTTACTACGTCTTTGCTGTTTCCATTTCATATGTATTCACCAATTTTTCTTGTAATTTTAAATTAATTTGTTTAATTACTTAACCACTATCATTTACAGTAATCTCTCTTTATTTTCCTATGATAGCTTAAGCCTAGTTTACAGGTTGTGAGCTACTAGTTTTCCAGAAAGTCACTAGATGACCTAGTTGGGTGGACAGCTATTGAGCTCTTCTGTACCAACCCTTTCTGTTCACGAGGGGTAGTCAGTGACACTTATAAGTATTTTTATCGCCGCTTCTTAGTACCTGTTCAAACTATATGCCAGCATATTTATAGGCAGCGTGGTCTATTATCATGATTGGGAGGCGATTAGTAGGATAAAGAGAGTGTGGACATGGGAATGACTGTGCAGGAAGTATCTAGGAGATTCATCGACAATATTGAAAGCGATGTGAGATCACGATCTTCGTGAATATGTGAATGTGTTCACGAGCTATGAGAAATACGTCCAAGACGTTCAAAGAACATTTGAGTCTGAAGCACTTGCCATCTTACAAACAAATGTAATAATACGTCAAGCTATACCAGAAAAAATAAAATTGAAGACAATAGCCTAGTTGATTTACTTGCCTAAAAACAAAACTCCCAGAACTCTGTCAGTATTTGTCCTTGCATCGAAGTTGCTAGTGGTCAGAAACACTAAAATAATTATTTTAAGTAGCTGTCGAGGTCAGCTACTGACCAACTTGCATCATCAGCTAACCTGTAGCTGTGAAGAGAGTAGTCGACTCTCAGCTACTGGCTATATCCACTCGCAAGCCAATTTACACCGTGTAAGCCAGGCATTAGTTTAGTTGTTTGGATTGTCCTTCCCACCTCTGACGACCTTGACCTTACCTTTGATATCATTTTCTTCCTGCCCTAGTCATCCTCTTATTAAATAACTATTCCTATCAATAATATCTTGTTTGTAAACATTTATATGGACACAGTTGAGCAGGAATGATAAAAGCACTTCGGCAAATATCTATATTTGATCTAAACAAATTACTATTGTAGCCACGGTGAATAGCCTTGAGACTAGTGAAATTCCTTGAACTGTTTGGAGGAAATCGCAGAACTAATTTCGTTGGACGTAAAAGGGCGAGAAAATGCCTGACTCATTTTAGTAATGGTCAAGCCTTGATTTTTTACTTAGGTCATCCATTGTTTTAGGGCGTCACCGTTTCCTGCTTGATTGAAATTAACGTGGTGTTTCGACAAATTATGCCAGTCAGCTACAAAAACGTTATCTAATAAGCATTATTAAAAGTGAATCACCAGTTTTATATCTGTAGCCTCGAATTTTATTAAAAGACAGACAAATCCATGTTGTTCCCCAGTAGGATATTAATGACTAGATAGAGACGTTCAAATTATAATTATCAAGACTAGACCTAATTTTAATTTTTTAAATTAATTTAATGAAAAATTAATTCTGAATTGTAAAATATCCATTTGAACTTTGCTTGTTATGTTAGGCTCAAAGTATGCTGGATTGCTGGTGAAATGAAGGTCATGGTAGTGACACCCGTAAAACGAGAACAAATACTTCCAAAGCATTATTTATATCATCTGCGTTTAGATTCAAGTTACTATAAATAGTGGTAAACACGGTTCCCTGGTAGTTGCAAACAGTTCAGGTTGCAAACAGGGCCTAATTCTTCCATATTGCGAACAAGTAAAAGATAAACTCACGGGAATTCCTGTGTGAGGATATTAACATGGATGAAAGGGTTTTCTCGCAGCACCCGCTGGTCAAAGAGCTTCCTCCCTAACCTGGCCTAGTCTAACCCTACATAACATATCCTAGCCTAACCTAACCTTACTTAAACTAACGCAGAAATGATCTTGAATATAATTTAGCTAACTATATACTGACAATTATGAAAGGCTGTATGACTGATATGGCACCCGTGGGTCGGCCCCAGGTTTGGTGATGGAAATCTATAGGCCCTCTATCCCTCCCCTATCTCATCCCACACACGCTTTATACATTTAAGGGAGCATAATTAAAAATGTTTTAAAAAACATTAAATATTAATGTTGTTATATGTTTGATAGCCAATACATCTAGTATTTGACTAATTTTATATTAGTCGTGTAACTAATATTGACAGTTTGTATGTACACCATATCATAATATCTTATCACTTTAACTTCAACAAACTCTTTAATAACATAACTAAAGTCAATACTGTATGATATGTTGTGTTTTATAGAGATAAGATCTAAACTGTTAAGATGGTCTCGTAAAATCTTAGTTCGCAAGTAATTTTTAATCATAGCAAGCTTGCTGAATGCTCTCTCATCTAGAGCAACTGTTATTAGGAGGGTGCAAGAAATTCTTAGTGCTCCGCACCCCTCTAGAAAAATACCTTGTAGGTGCAGTTTATGTATTGCATTTAGAACATTAAGGGGGCCAGAGACAGAGCTTACAAAGTAGCTTTGTATATCATTTTCAGGTTGATCATTTCGGTGTCAAATGATGTAGACAACTCATCTAGGTACTTCTGTATAAGCTGTTTAAAGTATTACAGAATATCTTCTTCACACACATTTTGAAAATGTATTAAGGGTGATAACAGACTTGAGATTATATTCATATGCTCAAAACTATATCCAAGCACCGAGAAAGGAGAATCCATTATAACTAAGAAAACATTGCTCTCGAACTTTTCTTCTTGTCTTACATTACCATTTATTTCGTCATATTTTTCTCCAGCGATCTTTCATTTGATTCTCCCTGCTTATATTCTGCTAGAATACCCAAATCAGTAGCATCAAGTTTTGCTTCAGGGAGAATGATTGGACACTTTTCTATCAGATCTTCCATTTATTGCTTCAGCTCATTTATGTTTGCTTTTTAAATAACCAGGGTGATCGATCTTGACTGAAGCATAAGATTTCTTATGTCTAAACTTTCAAGTACCTTAGTCCAGATAGGCGTCATTAATACAATGTTTAAAGACGAGAAATAATCACGAAAACAAATTGCTTTGAAGTGAGCTTCATGTTTGAATTTTTTCGCCTGGTTAGCAATTAAATCTTATAATACCTTAATAACACTGAGGAGGGGCTGAGATATAGGACGAATAGCTTCTTTTCTGGCACTCCATTGGGTTTCACTCTGAGTGTGGAGGGAACAACCTGTATTTTCTGTCAGCAAACTCCATATGTCGGGACTCCTACAGAAGAGGACAAATAAACGATTAATGCTCTATAAGAACGCCATAGCTTCAGGACAACAAGCTTCAGCGTGTGCACCAAGAATGTTCAATGAATGTACATCACATGGTGAGTAAATTGCCTTTGATTGTTTTTCCCGAACTCTTGCCTGAACTTTTTTAACTTTGCCCGACAGATTACCCCCATTATCATAGGATCTTCCTATGAAATCGCCAATCTTAATACTATGATGTTGCAGTTTGATTAACACTTCATCTGCAATTTTCAACCCAGTTTTATGACAGAAGTAAAAAAAAAAAACAAGATTTCATAAACTGTCCATTGTTTGGTTTCTCCATATTTGTGAACCTAGTGCAAAATCAAAATATTTTACCCAGTGTGAGCTGCATCTGGTGTAGCATCACAAACAAGAGAAAAAAATGCTCATCTTTATCGCAAAATAGAATTCAACAAGAGTTTTCACCATATATCAAAAAACTCATTCTGAGTTTCGTGTATATAATAGTAAGCTTGAAGACGTCTCCCATAATATTGGCTCTTTTCTACTTTGGTTAAGTGTTCTTATAGTAGTATGTCATAATGAGAAAGCAATTACATAACAACATACCATTTTCCATTATGTTTGTCTCTAATTGTATCTGTCCAACTATGATAAGCCAGCCCACGCCAGCCTAAGAGAATGGCCACGTCAAGAAAGCGTTTAAGCGAGCAAACCAACTCTTTCAAATAGCAACGATTTTTAGAGTTATCTGTCAAATGTCCTACTATTGCTTGTAACAAAATGTTCAAGTGTTTGACAAAGCAAATAACACTTATGTGCTGAAGACTGCTCTCGTGTTATGAAAGTATTTTATACAGATTCTACCAAGTATATTTGATTGGATTATATCCCTCTGTTGAGGTAAAGGAGCTAGCTTGATGTTTTGTCTGCGAGCCCAATAAAAACAGTCGGCATGGAGCACAAAACAACTTTATACTAGCCAATCTCTTAGTGACCTTTCACATCCATTTGTTGCACTTGTGTAAAGTAAATAATTAAGACATAGATGGCCTTCAATATCAGCTGGCAAGTTTCCTAGTCATTTATTGCAATTTTATATTATTATTTACAACAATGCTCACAATAGGTTGTCGCCCACACTAGGTTATCGTTTGAGGCCATTCTCTTGGATCTTTGATTTTAAATCTGATACACATCCAACTATATAATAATGGATCATATTTTGTATCCAGTCTGCAATCTGTTTTACAAGTGTCAGTCTCACAAAAGACATGTGTACTAGCTGCGGTGGAAATTGAAAAAAAGTTTAACAAATTATATTTTTATCAACTTGTGGAACCTCTGTTATTTCAGACTTCTCAAAACCAGTAACCCATCAATCTTTTGCATTTTCCCAAAATAATTTAAAATCAAGTGTTTATTATTCAGGTCTTTATAATTTTTCGCTTCTTCTTCTCTTTTATCTTTTCTTTTTTTGGGCACTGAATGAATGTCTATTCATAATCATTTCAATATCTGAAACAGAAATGCAATTTAGTTTTCCCAGAAATATTTCTGCATTTTTATTATATTACAATTATTTATACACTTAGCTAATAAATAAACACCAAGTAATATGTTAGACTCATTTGTGGTTGTTATTTATACTGTGCATGTATTATTGTAGGTCAGAGTTATGATATATATAAAGAAAGACTAATTTTGACAGTAGTGCTATTTTTATTGGTGTTAATTTTTTCTATTTATTTAGATAACCCAAACATATGTTTATATTCTTTATAGCTCTGATATCTAGATATATTTTAGTTTAAAAGGGGCCTCTTGCCTATTACTATTAATAGAAAAATTGTGTAGGTATACATGCTTATATTATTTTAGGAGATAAAATGAATGAAAATATTCATTATGGTTACATATTTACGTAATTCTATGGGTTACCATGTCATGAAATGTAAATAAATTTGAAAATGAAATTCAAATCAAAATTTAGAATAATTTATGTCCTATGATTTAACTTAATACTAGGACAGGCCCAATATTCAGTTTCTGATCTTGAGAGGATAAACCAATATTTCACAAATGGTAAATTTTCGGCCATGCTGAAAATCAAACGGTAGAAACGCTAACAACTGAGCTAATGTGTCGGATTCCATCTTCACTCTAAATAAACAAAATAAATGCTAGTATATTATAGTTTAATTCTCACTTATTATTTATGGATGGATTCACTTAACGATATCTAACAATAAAAATACACTATTTGCCGCGTTGAAGTGAAATAGAGAACAGTTTATTTAAAACAACATATGCACTGACTGATCATTCACAACTGAAGAGGATTTTTGTTTACATTTCATGTGGGCGTTCAGTGCTCTCCAGCGATCATTTAAAGTACTATTTTCACTTCACTTATACAGTGCAAATTCTTCCATAGAATCACTGCAGGTATTTTGACAGTTCTTAGTACTAAATCTCTTTCACTGTTACATTCGCTTTACGAATTTGTTTCTTATTTTAATAATTTAAAAACGAATCTTTATTGAAATATTTATTAGTTAAGAATCAAATATCCAGAGCTATTATATATGCTTTTAGTGAGGATTTACTCCATCTAGATATCCTATTCTGAAAATTGAAAAATTACACCTGAACAAGGGAATCAAAACCGGGACCTTTGGCTTAATAGGGCAATGTTCTCACCACTGAGCTATCCAGGAATAGTCCCCTGCCCAGGGTCATTCTTCACTCATATTTTAAGGCAGAGTCTATGATGGACGTGTGGAATCGTCGGCTACAAATGTGTGATTTTATTAAGGTCACAAACCAGCAGATAACGCAGCCAGCTTAGACTCGGTAGTTGGCTTAATGCTGCCATTTGTACAATTATTATAATTGTAAGGGATTGCATATTTAAGAATCAAATAGCCAAAGCTATTATATATGCGTTCTGTAAGGATTTACTCCATCTAGATATCATATTATGGAAATTGAAAAATGACACCTGGAAGCGGGAATCGAACCCGGGGACGGCCTTAAAATATAAATGAAGAATGACCTTAAACACGAGACGATTTCTAGATAGCTCAGTGGCTAGAGAATTGGCGTTATAGGCCCGGGTTCAATTCCCGCGTCCAGGTGTCTTTTATAATTTTCAGAATATGATATCTAGATGGAGTAATCCTCACTAAAAAGCATAAATAATAGCTTTGGGTATTTGATTCATTAATATGCAACCCCTTACAATCATAACAATTGTACAAGTGGCAACAATAAGCCAAATACCGAGACTAAGCTGGCTGCGTTATCTGATAGCTCATGATCTTAATAAAATCACACATTTGTAGCCGATAATTTCCACACGTCCATCATAGACTCTGCCTTGAAATATGAGTGAAGAATGACCCTGGGCATGGGACGATTCCTGGCTAGTTCAGTGGTAAGAGCATTGGCGCACTAAGCCAAAGGTCCCGGGTTTGGTTCCACTGTCCAAGCGTCAATTTTTCAATTTTCAGAATATTTATTAGTTGTTTTTATTCAAGACGACTAGATAAAAGATAGTCTTTAAGGAGGGGTGACGGGGCCCCTTTTAGCTTGGGGTCTTGGATAGCAGTCTCCTAAGTCCCCTCTCCCCCTCTCGCTGGCCCAGGTCACCTATAATGTATAGTTAAGGGTAGGATGGCATTACAAACACGGCGTATCCGCAATATAGACTCATCATAAGTAAAAACCAGGGGTGACCTGGTGGTCTATGGGTAAGGTGTCAGACTTCTGTGCTGGCGGCCGGGGTTCAATCCTTGGTCCCGGCACAGATTTATCTGATTTCCAAACCCTTCCTACACCTCTGACAAGACATCTTGTGAATGTGTGGAATGCCAGGTCGCCACCATGGTTCAGATTCCACGTTAAACTGTAGGTCCTCCATTTCATCTCACAATCACCCTACCATTACACATTAGCGTAAGTGCGTATAACCCGAACGGGTAGTAAGACGCGGTGCTAATAATAATAATAATAATAATAAGTAAAAACCAGATAATCATCTCCAGGTACGCACGTTAGCTGTTTGTTGTGGACTGTTGGTAATCAGAACGACACATTAAACACAACTCCAAAGTATAATCAAATCGACTGTTTTTATCTAATTTAACTTGCACTCGTGGCCGAATGGTCAAAGACTTCTCTCTAACAATATACTGGACTAACAATGAAGGTGAAATCACGGTTAAAGTCATGGATGAACTGAATTTGTTTCTTCCTAAATGGCTACGACTTTTTCCTCCACGTAAATCGGGGTACACTTCCTATTATTTCATCTCCAACATAATAGCGTAACTAATACATAAGTGTATAGCACTAACATATTGTAAGACGTGCTGACAACAAACTTCATCTACGCAAGCGAGTATCAATAGCAGAAACATAATTAAATATAAATCTTATTATTTCCATAGCGTATAGAAATGAGAAAGTGTGGATACATTATGTTACAGGCAACGCAAATAGCGGCGCTGCGGTGGATTCGAGGAACCTTGAGCGCTGTAATCGAACCGGCTGGGTATTGTATTCTTTTAGTACCGTCAAACTCTATAGAAATGAGAGCGAGGGTGCCGAATTTTGTTTGTTAAAAATTCATTCGTTGCGTTTTGTGTTTGAAAACTCTGTTTTTAAATACAACATTGATATTTTTGTTATTATTTTAATAACTAAGTATTCCGCCTTTCATCTTACGTATGTAATTTGTATGTCTCTTATTTTAGTACGTAGTATATGCTTCAATCATGCCAACATGTTTCATACCGGGATGTTAATCAGACTATGACACATCTTCAAGCGTCAAAAGACATCATTTTAAACCTCCTCATGAAAAGAGCGTGTTCGTAAAGTGGGAGTGGGTGATTCCAAGAAGAGACAGACAGTTAAGTTCGAAATCTAACTTGTGACTTATATTTCTCTGAAGATTTTATTGTAAAATGTGTTGATTTTTTAATCAATGGAGAAAAGGTTAAACTTCCTTGATCAAAAACATGATAAATTAAGTTGTCGAAGGTTGCTGATTCTTAAAACTACAATATTATATGTTATTTTAAATTTTGATTTGATTTTTTTAATTATTATATGCAAAATTTGTAATTAATAAGTGTTCGTTCATTGTTTGGTGATTGATATTTCTTGAAATTTTAAAAAGCTATTCATAATATCATTAAATAATAAACCTGAGTAGATTATTACAACCCTCAATATAAAATTTATATTAACGATGAAAAAGAAATAAAAGTATTACTGTGTAATGTAATGTAAGATAAAATATAAAGTATGGTTTTATGAAACAAAAGTTTAAAATATAATATAATTTGTAATTTCTATAAGTTACTGCAAAATACATTAGGATTTCATTATGGCATTACATTTATGCTGCAAAACGGCTGATATAAAAAGACAACAACAAATACATGGGTTCAACATATAAATAAATACCAATTTAATTGAGATTACTGCGTTTATTAATTTAAGACCGTAATAATTATAAAAATTATAATAAATGTATAAGATATTACTGGAATATATAACTCACAATATTATTAGTAGCCTGTTATAATTATTATTTTTACTATTCCAATAAATTACACATAAATTCGGATGCAGAATTGCTCGTATTACGATATAATAAAGCAATAATTTATTCAGCTATGGTATTACTAATAATAAAAACTGTCGTTTTTAAATAATGTTTTTAATATTTTGGGCGTTTAAAGTACATTTAGACTACTAATAAAAGTAATTAAGTGCAACCTATCTATATATCTGCGTTACGGTATTCCACATTTATTGTAATATCCAATTGCCGGCCAACCAATTTGACGCGAGCGCTTCAAGCGACTGGCATTTGTAAACTAACTTAATAGTGTATCCAAACTTTCTCATTTCTATTTATGCTGTTTTTTTAATAACTTATTATCACTCGTCTATGCTATTCGCAATGCGGTAGGAATAAGGAAGATATACTTTAAAGGAGGTATACCTGCATTTGCGTGGAGAAAGAATGGAAATCATTTTATGACAACACACTCTAAAGGCCCGTTGACACGGTGTTAGTGGACTAATGCAAGTTTAGTGGTATTAGCGTACTAACATGTTAGTTGTGTTGACACGTATTTTTCACTTGTATTATTAGCGCTTATATAAACATGGCTGAAAATGAAGAGAGGTGATAACTGGTCTCTCTATTGGAGCCTTATTTTTTTATCAATGCGTCTCATTTTTCGTTCCGGTAATTTATACGCAAATACTAATTACGCTTATGTGTTAGGAGCTAGTAAGGGTGAATTTAGAATAAGTATGGGCGGCAACATAAATTACAATTTTTCAGTAGACGGAATTTATCATAATTAGTTTATTTTTGAAAAACATTATAAGTTGTAGTTAGGAAACAATATTTAATCGTAATTATAATAATAGAATTAAATGTAAAGAATAGTTACAATGTGTGATATAAAATATGTTTTAATAATTAGTTTACCTATTAAAAAAAATTGTTTTATATAGCCAACATAAAAAAGTTAGTGATTAGTGTGTCTCCTATTTCTTAGTTCCTTAATACATTAAAATAGATTTTAGTTGATCCCAAATAATTATTAAATTATTTTACTTGATTTTTTAACTTATTTAGCACACATGTTAAATAAAATTAACCTCAACTAAGGTAAATAAATCCCAATACAACCAAATTCGGTAGGGCACTTTTTTAAATAGGTCCAACACAGGTTTTTTCAACCCTCTTTTAAATGTTATTATTATTATTAGCACCGCGTCTTACTACCCGTTCGGGTTATACGCACTTACGCTAATGTGTAATGGTGGGGTGATTGTGATATGAAATGGAGGACCTACAGTTTAACGTGGAATCCGAACCACGGTGGAGGCCTGGCATTCCCCACATTCACAAGATGTCTTGTCAGAGGTGACATCTTCTTAAATGCTAGCTTGCTAGGCCAAAAATATTCCTTAAAAGTAATAATTCATTAATTTGTAGATTGGTTTAAATATAGACTATTTGGTTTGCTAAACGATAATATTATATTATGTATCTACTCAATATTCCAAAGCATTACTACAAAGTGTTTGAAGTGTGTGGGCTGAACATTTATAATTAAAACTTATAAAGATTGTTTAAAGTGTCAAATATGGAGATTGGACAACGTGCCGAAGATTTCGCGTGAAAACCACCGGTCATTCATGCCCTACTTGCCGATAACGCGAATATTATGTTGCCGGAACTAATCACGATACTACAATGTTGTATTATATTTTGTGATCGTATATAAAAAAATTTACACATGCCACGTTGAGTGGTAGGAAATAATGATTTTTTAAAATTATTGATAACATTTGTTTACCGATATTAAAAAATATCTCTCACAAATAACATTTGAAAAATGTACGTAGGCCTAACATTTTATTTTGGAAACTTTATTTACAGCTGATATAACTTTACAATATCCTCTAGTGCAATATCCCTCCCATTCCTATCTTTATGAATTCGGTGCTTAAAATTGCACAAAAATAATCCTTTTCATAACATTCCACAAATAAGTGTCCGCCGCACAACTAATTCTTCAGTTGCCGCCATTTTGAATTGTCTACTTGCATTAGTAAAGTTGGAAGGTGACCAACTTTTTCAGTTGCAAGTGGACTTGCATGTTAGTAGCTTGCTTGTCTGTTTACACGGTGCAAGCTGTGCGCGCGCAGCCAAATTAGTGTACTTGCATTAGTCAACTAACACCGTGTCAACGGGCCTTAAGTACACCATGCCTGAATTTAAAACCCGATCTCCTTGTCGATGGCAGTCCACGTCATTGTGTGAGTGATGCCTAGAATTGTTCGGCCACAAAATTGGGTTTTAGAGGAATGCTATCAACATTTACTTGGAGGGAGCGTGGGAAAACCTCTAGTAAATAAATACTATCAGTATTTCCAGCCAATCTTCGTGGATTAAGGTGACCACCAGGTGGGAGCATAAGACTATCATTAAATAATTAATCTTGCTGCAAGATGTTGGACTGTTTCGGGCGGGGTGGAAAAAGTAAAGTCTATCAAAATATAATTTGCATTCTGCAAAATTTTTAAGAGTAAAGAAATTGATCTTTAGGAGCGCTTGAATGTTTATTTGAGTGACATATTTTGTTATTTTGAGAATAAATACATTTTACCTAGACTATATGTTTCCAACATCAAAGTAAATTTACATGTATTTTAATTAATCTTATTGGGGGTGACATGGTGGTCTAGGGGTAAGGTGTCAGACCTCTGTGCTGGCGGCCGGGGTTCAATCCTCGGTCCCGGCACAGATTTATCTGATTACCAAACCCTTCCTCCACCTCTGACAAGACATCTTGTGAATGTGGGGAATACCAGGCATCCACCGTGGTTCGGATTCCACGTTAAACTGTAGGTCCTTCATATCATCTCACAATCACCCTACCATTACACATTAGCGTAAGTGCGTATAACCCGAATGGGTAGTAAGACGCGGTGCTAATAATAATAATAATAATAATAATAATAATAATAATAATTAATCTTATTCAAAAATATTAATCAAGGTATTATTCAATCATCGATAGATATTTCAAACACTGTCTATTTGTTTCCATTGAATTTATTTATAGCGATACAGCTTAAAAAATAAAGTACCTACAATGACTTTGAAAGAGCTAAAAAAATGTTATTCTGAATTAATCAAACTCACCAGCATTTGCATTGCCATTTATTAATATACATAGCCTGGGATTTGCAGCATCATGTCGGAATAAAACTTGTTAGACAATATCATTTTGATTGTAAATGGAAAAATTCAAATTTCTTGTTTTTTTATTTGTCATACGAATAATGTAACCTCATCATGAATACCAAAACTTTTTTTTTTGCTCCGTTCTCCCAAGTGTAATCCCTATACTTCAGCTGTTCCCGGTAATAATTGGCTTTGCCGATCCGGAAGCTGTTTACATCAGCGTTTCCTCATGACAACAGTTTATAACGACCTCAAAGTTATTACAAAGTTGAATTGGTAAAATAAAATAAAAAGTGTAATGCTAATATGCAAATTAGTTAAAAGCTGTGAATGTTCATGTAACCGTTTCAGTGGAGAGGGAGAGAAGCATAAAGGAAGGATATTTTTTTTTGTTCTATTTATAAGGTTTACTTTTGTTAGTAATTCTAGAGTAAGAGCAGAGCTGCAAACACATCTAACTGACAAACATTCTCTATACTTTAGTGTTGAAACACAAACAATTGTTTGACAGGAGTTTTTTTTTTTACTACAACGTGGTCACTAAGGTCCTGCCTGATCTTATGCAGTTGGAGAGAAGAGAGGGAAGTTCACATTACATGCACCAGCATCAACAGATAGTGGAGTTTTGAAAACCACAATTATAAAATACAGATTAAAACATGTCTCCGAAGATTACAGCTGGTATATAACCTCCCACCTCATCACCAACATAATGCATTGTCACATTTTTATCTAAAGCCATAGATCACACGTCCACCAGTGCGAGTATTCTAGCTTATAGATTCTACGTACCTATTCTATTATTGTATATTTGTATTTGTTGATTTAAAAAGGTCAACAGTTGCCTCGTGGAACAAGACACTCGTCTCATTTGGTCTTGATTGCCGGTGACAGGTAGGTTACCGCTGTTGTGTGTACTGAGGTGAGATAGATTACATATTGACCAGTCTTCCTACACGCAAATGTGGGTACCTTACATCTCGACTTTTTTTTTTTAGCACCGCATCTTACTTCCCTTTTGGGTCATACACTTATGTATTAATTACGCTAGTGGTTTTAGGGATAAGGAGGGCTGAATTTAAGAAAAGCGTACCCTAATTTGCGTGGAGGGAGAGTGAAAAAAGTTCCAGAAAAACTACCTTCATTACACGTGTCCGAGATTTGAACCTCGATCTCTTCGTCCTCTACAATCCAATCTACAAAGAGAATAGTGCGTTAGACCACGCGACCACCGAGGTGGGTAACATTGTTAAGTAAATTAAAGATTTCTAATACACACCCCATAACCATATACGTACTAAGGGGGGAGGGGGGGAGGGAGGTCCGTAGAACCCACATTTCAATATTTTATAATAATAAAGTACGAGGATGTAGTTATCTACTAAACTCTTATTACCTCATACATTTTTTTTTGGTAGTATTTGAAAATAGTTTGTCTACTACTACAGTTGTTTTTAGATGGGAAAAATTGATCCCCAGCCTCTTACGAGGGAAAGGATTATTTAATGTAATTTGTGGCAAAACTGTTTGCAGCTATGTTGGTAGAAATTAATATTATGAACCATTAACCGTTGTTTTTAACCTACACAAAAGATAACACCACTGTGGTGGTCACAGAGAGTGTATACTTACAATCCAAGTAATGGTAACTTTTGTTTATTATATTCTTCAATAAAAATTATTGATATTTATCATTTAGCAAATTTATATTCAGAAATTATTCATCAAATTAAAATTAGAAACAATTTTCAGAATTATATATAACTATATAAAATAAACAAGATAATCGCCACCCCTTCCCCCTTAGTTCTTTTTGAGACAAAATCTCACAAAAGGTTGCTACGGCTAGGTGTAAATAAGTGATTACATGGAAAACTTTTAAGAAGCTTTTTCGCTATCGTTATCGTTGTCTCGATTTCTTAGACACAATCACTAGTAAAGAATCTTATTAACAAATTTAATATTTTAATAATATATATGTATTTTTAAACATCAGGCAAACAGGTTACCCATTCAACATATTCTCCAAAAATATAATTTGTTACACTCAATTAAATCAAATTATCAATCTATATTTTATTAAAACTTAAGTCCACGACACCAACATTGAATCGGGCTAGTATTTAAAATAACATTTGAGAATATTAAAATGGTCATGACAAGTTGTATTAGTTACATGTTAATGTAGGGATCCTTAATTTTTTCAGGATAATTGTGTCAAAGATGCTTCTAGCAAACACTGATTTATAATCTATAGTATTGGGGAATAGGCACAGTTAATGGCTATATTTATTGAAAATAACAAGAACACCTATGATTCGAGAATCCAATCGGTGAAATGGCATTTTAAAATGTTTTATACATTCTGTTGTTTCTTTTCCCTTTTGTATTTAATTTTCTAATACACTGAGCAAAGATAGCAGAGGAAGCAAGGATTGGATGGTATGGACATGTAATGAGAATAGAAGTAGAGAGGATTCCAAGAATATTAATGGGTATTAAGTATATAGGGAAGAGACCACAAGGGAGATCAAGGAAGAGATGGGAGGAAAAGAAAACAGCAAGTGTGCAAGTGAGAATGGGAGAATGGAAGAGAGGGAAGGAGGAAGAATGGTGGAAGGACAGTGGGATATGGGGGCATTTTACTAAACGGACCTTGCCGCAGACTTGAAACAGTTGATGATGATGTTGATGACTGAATAAAGTAAGTTTCAACATTAACTTGACCATTTGACAATTTTTATGTTTGTATGTCTGTATCTTTGTTAGGCAATAACTGTTAAATTTGTTAGTCAATTTTAACTAAATTGGTCAGGGATATTCTTTTAATCTAAGAAAATAACGTATGTACCAAAGTTTTACAATCTGCTTATCTGTTTTAAAATAGTGGGTACTCAAAAATCTGTTTTTATCACGATAACTTCCTAAAGCTTTGACAAATTTAAACAAAACTTGACAGGGACATTTCTTGGGTTAGGTTGAATGATATATGCGCAGTACGTATTTGCTAAATTCAGTTATCCATTTCATATGTGGTAAAACTATAAGTTTTTATTATAATTGCTCATTTCAAGTACCTGGTGCGTGTTATTATATATATATTTATAGAATGACGTCTAAGTCACTCAAACCACGATTATTCTCTATCGATCTAATGTGTTACTAAAGTTATTATTTATTTGCTTTCTATGTAGCTTTATTACCAAGGAAAAGTACTAACTTAAAATCCAAATAGAAAAATTGAAGATTATAGTAACAAAAAGAAGACATTATTTATAACATGATGTCGGACTACTTAGTATTTTTTGGATGGAGACAGCGAGATCAACTGTTCATAGAACTACTAACTAGTCTCTAATGTTTAGAATAACTTAGATTTTCTCAAATTATAATTGCTTTGGAATTGTAATAGGAATGTAGGCATTTAGAAATATTAAATTATTAAAAAATATAATGTATATGGTATAAGATAAAAGGTAGCTAAATTACTGTTCTACCCAAATCATGATATTTGTGAGAAGAGAAAGGTCTAGTTGTGATGATTTGACGTATGGACACATAAACATTGTTTCATTACCTTATTTTTAATTGTTAGATATTTCTAAATGGAGATCCCATAATAATATAAATGATGGGCAATCCAATATTACTTAAGTATAGGCATACTAATAATATTGCTAGTAGTTTACGTAAATTACATGGTAATAGGATGAACTTCAGTTGAAGAAAAACAACAATGTCAACATTTTACTTTCAAATCCAAGACTAATCTCTTGAATGTAAACCAACAAAACTTGTTTTAAAGATTGGATGAAAATTTTCTTTGTCCTTTTGAGTATAACTATTTTAACAACACATTATCATTATTATTATTATTATTATTATTATTGTTATTATTTTTATCATTAATTTGATCCCGTAATAATAACCATTCTGACTATCTTTAGAATGATACTGATTACCAAACCCTTCCTTCACCTCTGACAAGATATCTTGTGAATGTGGAGAAGGCCAGACCTCCACCGTGGTTCGGATTCCACGTTAAACTGTAGGTCCTCCATTTCATCTCACAATCACCCTACCATTACACATTAGCTTAAGTGCGTATAACCCGAACGGGTAGTAAGACGCGGTGCTAATATTATTATTATATATTTTTGTAGACTGATAGGCCGAGGATGAGGGAAGAATAACTTAGAGGAAATTAACAAGAATTTGACTGGATTAGATTTGTAAATTATATAAGAGAAAGCGCCTCACCACACCAGGCCGAGACTTGAACCTCAGAATACTCGTCATCATCAAACCAGACCAGACAAGACGGATGACTTTTCCCTCAAACACGCAAGTACGAGCAATAATATTCTTTAATGTATCGCCAAAATGGTTTATTAAAAATGGTTTGAGTAAGAAATATGCGCTATATTTCCTCATGACAATACAAGGTCTAGATATAAAAAACAAAATGTGATAAAAGAAAGATTTTTTTTAAATATGTGACACGAGCAGAAAGGACCAGTCCACGCATAGTGCAAGGAATGCAGCCGACACATTCACGTGGACTTACAATATTTTATTATATTTATTTGTTTTTTCTTTCTTACGAGAACTCCACGATGCTGCTCTTTTTGTGTCTTGTATTTTTTTTTTCTACTCTTTCTCTCTGATATTAAAGTTACATAAATGGCCTCAATCCATCTTACGCTCTGCGCCATGCTTCTTTGCCCCGGGAATTATTTACGGCGTTTCGCTATACATGCTATGTGCCTGGCGGGGGCCTTACGTAGGCAGTACTGTGGCTCTCAGAAAGAGGAGGATGGCAGCATTGCCGTCTAGGGGAGTTCCCCACCACGCGCGCGCTAGACGCAGGAAGAATGGCGCGAACGTGCGTACCAATATAAGACAAAGAGAGAATGTACTGTAAGGACGTAGAACAATAAAGAAACCTACAGGAGACTCCTTATTTATTTCCACTTCTGCTGATATCTTTTCGTTTTCTTATTACCTTGGAGGAAACTGAAGAAAATAGCGAAGGTTTGAGGGTGTGTGTGTGTGTGTGTGTAAAGACTTAAGACTAGAATTGGTTTCTACCTTTACTCCACTTCTTATTTTCTGTATTTTTCATTGACGTTTGTTACTATTGAAACGTCTACTTTGAATTTGTCTAGAATATCTTTATGTCATGATACTTTAAGGCCATGTTGAAGGTCAAACAATGTCACTTTTAGATTAATTGAACATTTTTCTATCAAAATAGTCAAAGCTTGTTAAATTAAACTTCGATTAAAATCCTAAATATACATAATAATAAATTATGCGTGGCTTGATCAGTCACATCCAATATTTTGTATTTACATTTTGACTATTTGTATTCTTTTAAATTAAAGGAATTTCAACTTGTCGGTGACATCGTAGATGAGTAGTAATCTGTAACATTTGTTTTGGTTACAATGTGTTTATTATTTTGGCGTCTTAAGATGCGTCCAAAAGTTAAAAATTACTTAGCGTAAAGAGGCTATCACACAAGATAAATGTTACGACACAATCGCACAAACTTTCTCACATTGTGTATTACTTTATAGTTTCGAAGAAACTTTTCAAAAAAAGGTTTTAAGTAAAGTACCCATATATTTAAATAAATAAATAAATATATAATAATAATAATAATAATAATAATAATAATAATATAATAATAGAAATAGATTTACATTTAATGTCAAAATATTGTAGTTATATAGATATAAAAGTAGGATAGGCCTACTGGTCTATCTTAATTTCTTGAAATGAAATTATGTTGTATTTTGTAAAGTATATCAAGCATAAGATTAAAATGAGATAAAAAAAATTAAGCAGCCGTGATTATAATATGTATATAAAATAAATTACTCGTTTATTAACATATATGTATATATATGTTAATAAACATACATATATGTTAATAAACCCGTAATTTCTTTTTTGATGGTTTGTGTCGGGCTTGTATTATTTTTTTAATATGAATAACTTGGTTTCTAAGAAGAATTTTGAATATCAATTATTTTATATTTGTAAGATATTTCCCATACATTTGTTACCAGCAGCACTAAGTACATTGTAGAAATATTTTTTTTATGTATTTTTTGGTGGGGGCTCCTTTGAAGTACAACATTTTCGTCAGTGTTGTTTAAGGTTGAATATATTGCGAGTGTGATTGTCGAACCCTTTTAGATATCAATTTTTGTATGAAGAAATTTTATATGATAAGAGTGGAGGCTTTAAGCGATTATGCTTCTACATCCAGCGTCGTTCCAGTCGAATGTAATAACAGATATCGAACGTGTGTTACTCACACGCCTTTCATAAACATACCCGACTATGCTGGCTAGCAAATAGAAAATAAGGGGTCTATAGTGTCCAACAGAAGGTTGAGAAATAGACAGGTAATTTATTCTCCTACAACTACCTCCACTTCCCCTCTACACCAAGACTATACTGGTCAATCAATGATAGGATACTTAGCGTGTCTTACTACCCATTCGGTCTATATGCTTAAGTACTAATTACTCTAATCGGTTAGGAATCGGGAGGGTTGAATATAGAATAAGTGAACCTACATTTGCGTGGAGGGAGAATGGGAAACTATTTAGGGAAAACCACCCCCAGTTCACTCGAGCGATATTCGAGCCTCGATCTCCCCGTCCTCGGCATTCTAGCTCAAAACCGTTAAATAGATAACTACACCACCAAGGCGGATAAGAGGATAGGACCTTCCTCAATCGCATCGTGTTTCAGATAGAAAAAAAATTCAGATGATGAATAAATAAACAGGTATGGATAGTTTCTTCGTATATTCCTACCAAAACTCTTATCTTGAAGAATAAGGCGACTCCTCAGAAAGAATTGAAAAAATATTCACACAACATAATTACAAATAAAGAATAAGGGGATTGGAGGGAAAAGAGAAAACCACACACACACACACACACACACAAACACACATATATATGTTTATATACATATAATATATGTATATAATACTTCTGGAAGGAATAAAAACTAACAGAAAAAAACTACTATTCCTGATACAATCGGTTGGTGAATTAGAAGCTTAAGCTGCCATTGTTATTAACTTAATAAAACGTTTAAAACAAATTAAATTTAATATACACTCGTGGAATTCAATTAGTACGATAAAACTACATACATGTACAGTACATTACATTACGATTTAACTAAACTTCCATCTTGTGAATGTGAGGAATGCCAGGCCTCCACCGTGGTTCGGATTCCATGTTAAACTGTAGGTCCTTCATTTCATCTCACAATCACCCTACCATTACACATTAGCGTAAGTGCGTATAACCCGAACGGGTAGTAAGACGCGGTGCTAATAATAATAATAATAACAATAATAATAATATAACTAAACTTCGTACTGTGTCTTATTAAATAAAAACAATTTTACAACTCTCTAGTAATTACTTGTCTTTTTATTAATTTGATGCTGTTTAAATTCCCTACACTACCATTTATTCTATTCGTCACCAAGAAACAAATGGGTTGGGGTGTTTTTTCATTTTGATTGACGACGAGCATATTCAGGGTGATGGGGTGTGGGGGTTAATGATAGGGTTGAAGGCAAGGTGCTTTTTCAAAAACTCACC
Organism: Timema cristinae; assembly: GCA_039000515.1. Taxonomy (NCBI): domain Eukaryota; kingdom Metazoa; phylum Arthropoda; class Insecta; order Phasmatodea; family Timematidae; genus Timema; species Timema cristinae. The sequence goes on along the minus strand of JBCFYV010000012.1, from coordinate 23,463,206 downwards.
CTCAATCATGTAACGGTTACATTATAATTATTATGTAAGCTTCAGAGACTATCGTCCTTTGTTGTGTGGTTAATTTAAGCTTCACATAATGTCCAGAGCATTGTAGCACGAGCTATTGGCTCGGTTTGAATTTAAACTTTCGCGCTCCTCCAGCTGTAAAAACAGATGACTGTCTATGTCACGGTTTCGTGAGTTAGCGCATGCGCTTTGGCAAGGCTTGTTCGGTGGGATCTGTAGGAAGTAAGGCGGAAGGACTATCTGCCATATGTTTATCTCGAGTGGAACTAAAGACATAATAAATGTCGAAAGAAAAATCATGATAATCGAGAACAATAATAAATTGTACACCTTATATATAAATTGATAAGCCCGTTTCCAGTAATAAAAATCAGGAGGAAATGACTGTACACATTTTGACAAACGAACGCTCATTTTAACGGTTAGGAGTCCAGGATGTCGGTAAAAATAGTAGTTTTACAAGAAAGCCCGATTTTCTCAGAGAATTCTCAGTTTTTAATTCTTTGTTTAATCACCATGGAAACCGTAGTTTGCTGCATGGCTGTAAATCTCTAAATAAAATATATCTCTTTGGATGACTATTTTTCTTTGGATGCTGGTAATAGCGCAACTAAATTGAGAAGCCTAGATTGGGTAAACAATTTATTTTTTGATAATAATGTTATCTCGTATCTAAATCAATAATATTGAACATTTTAATTCAAAAATTAAAAGGTTATATTGTTAAGTTCTTGAAAATATTCTCTACGCTTGTGTTTTGCTCATGATAAAATTAATTTTAAATATATTTTGGTATATATTATAAACTCAATAACAATAATATGATCTAAAATAATGCTTCACGCATGATAAAATAATCTTTAAATATATTTTGGTAGTATTATAAACTCAAAAACGATAAAATATCTTGGATAATGTTTAAAAATATACATTTTAACTATCTTAGTATGAGTTTTGTTGTTCATTATTAATCAAATAAAGGGTTTTAATGTTCATTTTAGCAAAAAGTAACACGATACAAATACATAAGTTAAGTCATTTTAACGCTGAATTTTGAAGATATGATATTTAAAAGTAATGTTTTGTGTAACACATCTATATTTTCATATTCTATATCGCTTTCTGGCACTCTCTCTCAGACGATCTCACACATTCTCTCCCTTCACACACACATATTATAACAATGTCATATAATCTTCTTTCATTCTCTCTCTCACATTTTACTCTCTCTCAAACGCTCTCTCTTTATCAAATGCTCTTTCTCTCTTTCAAATGCTCTCTCTTTCTCAAACGCTCTATATCACTCAAAGAACGCTCTCTCACAAACGCTCACTATTTCTCTCAAATGCTTATTCTTCAAATCCTCTATAAAACTCCCTCTTTCATAAATTTATCTCTCTCAAACTCATTCTCTTTCAATCTCTTTCTAAATCACTCTCCTTCTCTCTCTATCATTATCTCACTATCTCTATCTTAAACCTTCTAGAAGTCGCTCTCAATCTCAATCTCTCTATCTCAATCTAAATCTCTCAATCTCAATCTCTCTATCTCAATCTCACTCTCTCTATATCAATATCACTCTTTCTATCACAAACTATTTTCTTTCTCAAACTCACCCTTATAATTTCTCTCTCTAACTCTTTCTCTCAAAAACTCTCTCTCAAAGTCTCTCTTTAAACCTCTCACTCTAATTGTCTTTCTCTAAACTAATCTCTCCCTCTCTAATGAATTTATTTTTCAAACTTCTCAAACGTACTCACATTTTATCTCTCTTTCACACAATATCTCTCACAAAATTGTACACTCTTTCTCACGCACGCACGCACACACACACTCACACACAGCCCTCTATTTCCCTCTTATCCCGGTATTTATTTCTCTAACACATACAGATAGTACTCTCACTATCACTCATTCACACTCAGTCGATATCTCTCAATTACTCATTCTCAGTCTCTTACAGTCACTTTCTCACTCCTCACACTCACTTTCTCACACTCATATTTTCACTCTCATTTTCTTGCACTCACATTCTCATTTTCACACTCATATACACAATTACACAATCACAAACACTTACACTCTCATTTTCACTATCACATTTTATCACTCTCTCTAACATACATCTTATCTTATGTTTTATAATTTAGTAAGCTCATTTCTGTTGTTAGTGATTACGAGGAAGTGGCTCAATAGATTTAGACAAACGACCTTTCATTTTAAGGGTTAGGGATCCAGGATGTCGGTAAAAATAGTAGTTTCCGAAGAAAATCTGATTTTCCAAGATAATTTTCAACTTTTCATTGTTTGTTTATATCACCATGGAATCCCTAATTTGTGATTGGTTTTAAATTTGCAAATAAAATCTTTGTGTATGGTGCAACAAATATAAAGATTATGGCAAAAAACTGAAATACTCTGAACATACCAATGATAGTAGGTTAGAAATAATTTTGTTTGCATTGATACTTATTCTTCCTATTTATTTTTGATTATTTACCTCTGATCACAAAGTTGTCGTTATAATATCTCGTCCTAGGGCATCTTTAACCGGGGATTCATTGATTTAATGAATTAATTTCCTATACTATGGAAATAGTTATTATTATTGTAATTATGATAACGCCAATTAGCATTTAAATCAACAATATTGATTAAAACTCTCTAATTAAAAGTTTAAGAAGTCAATTTCGTGAAAAAATGTCCTTACGTTTTATTTAATGCATGAAACAAAAGTGATGATTAATTTTTTTTAAATTTATTATAATTTAAATTTGGTTAAATAATCCAAAATGTGTTTGGCTAGCCATTAAATTTGTTTAAGTAAGGGTTTTGCTGTTCATTTTATCAAATAGTATCCTAACTATTATGATTTGAAAAACTTATTTCCGGTAATTGAAATTACAAGAAAACGGCTGAACCATATTTGATTTTTCTAACAAAATTCCAGCTTCTATGCTATGGTTTAGTCATCTGTATTTTCATTTTTTGTTTACATAACGTGTAAATCATAATTTGTGTATGGTTGTAAAACAGTGAATAAAATATTTATCTTTGATTAAAAATAATAACAACTCAATTCTTAATCGAGTGGCTTGATGCAACAAATAGAGCTTGGAAGGGTGTCATTTTAAAGTTCTCATCATGTTGTGAAGAGGAAAAACACAAGTTAAAAAAACAAACTAAGCACTGAAAATTCAAAATCAATAGAAAGGTGATAGCCTTTGACGAGTAAACCTTTATCTCTAAAAGTAGAGTTAGACCTCAATATATAAACCATTTCTCAATAAAAAGTTTAAAAGACATTTTAACTCCATAATCTGCAGCCATAGCTGTGACGATACCCTAGTTTATTATATAAGTGTTAAGTGAAAATGATTATAGCAACCTGTTGTCACTTTAAACCCTTTCTTCTCTATTGTCTAGAAAGCATAGTCTTGGATGTTTATGAAAAGTTTGGGATTACCAGAAACTCGAAATGTTGGTATTTTCGATCGGATCGACGTTCAATGTAGGCCTACTTGTGGCCCCCAAGGTTGTGTATGATAATTATGCTGCGTAGCATACAAAGTTGCTTGGTTTTGAGACGCTGACAAAATTGCTTAATTTATTTTTGAATTATTGAACGTCTTCAAGGTCCACTCAAGGTCAACTATTGTTTTTCAAATTGAGCCCTATATCTTTTGTTGCAGAATCGTATTTTTTAAAAAAAGAAACTTTTGTATGAAACACATTTTTTAACCGAGGTTTAATTTTTATGATATTCAATGAAGTAAATAAATTAGTATCGTGTTTTTGTAACTGTTTTTATATAACTTTATAGGCTACTTGAATCTGTTAAGTGTAAATAAATACGAGCAGATAGCTCTAAAATAAATTATCGTCCATAAGGGACGAAATGTTAAATAACAAATTGTTGTAAATTATGACCTACCTTGAATTTGCTTTATAAAAGAATTGAAATAGAGATTCTCATTCAATGTCTTTGCAATAAATCCTAATGTTCCATCATGTTTCATGGAGTTACCGGTTCATCAAGATTTACTCTTTTTTTCAGGTAGCCGCATAAGAAAAATGCTGGTGATATTAAATCTGGTGATCTAGCGGTCATTGTAATTACGATCCAAACTTGTCGTGCATTTCTTGAATAATAGGTGGGAGACACCGTCATGCTGAAACCACATGTTTTAGCCTTTCTTGTGGTTTTAAATTTTCAAACAGCAATGGGAATCCTTGACCTAAAAAGTTTCTGTATTTATTTCTATTAAATGTACCATCAATAAAAAAGGGGTCAATCAATTTGTCTCCGACCACCAAACGTTCACAGTCTTAGGGCATTGCTTTCTACTTGGCGCAACTACCTTGAGCTTTCTGCACTCTAATAAAGCATGTTGTATCGGTTGACTTCACCTTGATTCGTAGATCTCGATTTATCAGAGCATAAAACTTTAAGAAAAAAATTCCTACCCAGTATTACTTGTTCAAGGGCCCATTGTAAGAATGCCACTCTATTGGGGAAATCATCTCAATGAATTTCTCTACTCTTGATGCAACTACCCGTAGAGAGGAGGGAATTGTTTATGACACTTCAATATTTGGAGCACACTAATCTTGAATATTCTTAAATCACCAGAAATCGAATGAAAACCTATATGAGCATTATGAGCTACTGCGGCTAGGACTGCAATCTCATTCGTCATTATATTCACCGGTTACATTTTATCGGCGGCTCTTTTTCTTCACTTGAACTCTTCCATTTTCCAAATCTTTAAATATACAATAATAAGATATACGTGTTTCGGTGCATTTCTCTCAGGAAAACGATCATTGTTCAGTAGAATAGAATCATTAACCATTATTTTATATTCACCATAAATTAAAATCATTTAATTTTTTTTTTCAGAAAAAGGATAACTCCATAGCTCACAGTACGTAGATTCACAATAAAAGAAAGTAACTCACGTTATGAAATACCATGTATTCTGTTTAGTGTGGACGTTTATTCATAAGGATAGAATGTCATATTGGTCTAATTATTATGTAGACATATTAGGTATGACCAATTTAACATTTCTCTCCTTAAGAACAAACTTATTGTTATTTTGTGAAAGCGTTTCGAGCCAATCTATTTACTACCTACAGTATTTAGTAATCAATAAAATGAAATAAAAACAATTTCAAAATTAGCAAACGTATTTACTTAATTCATCAAAAATGGTAAAAAATAAATTTTAGGTTAAAAAGTGTTTCAGACAAAAATTGCTTGTATTTTTTCGTAAAATATGGTTTTGCTATAAAAAATACAAGTCCCATTTGAGAAACAATATTTGATTTTGAAATGACCTTGAAGACTTCCACTAAATAAAAAACTAGACTATGTAATTTTTTCTACATGTCAAAACAAAGCAATTTTGTATGGAGTTTTTTTTCTAAAATGCGTTTTTTCAAAGATATTTCGCTGTGCAACTCTTTAAAACCACTTTGTATACATTTTTATAATCTTACTTTAAATACTGTAGTTATTAATAATTAAATGCGTAAGGAAGGGGTGCGGAAGATATATTATAGTACTCGTAATACTGTGGTTATTAATAATTTAATTTATAAAAGAGGGGTGTGGAGAATATCTTAAAATAAGTACACCCCCTCTGCGTGTAGAGGAGATGGTGAGAACTACTCTCAGTGTACCTGGACAGGAATTGAACCCAAACTTTTCTTTACTATGGAAAATCATTCTATTGCAATAATTTTCCTAAGTTAATACAGTTTAATATCGTTGATATAAAGTAGGGCCCAAGAGGGTTAAATCCATATCCGGAGTGAAAGGTAATAGGAAGTTGCACCCCCCATTTACCTTTTTGATTCTAAATTTGTAAAAAAAATTCATGAAAAGCTCATTTCTTAAACTTATAGATGGATTCTCTAAACTAGTTTTCATCATCCTCCCTAAGGATACGAAAGGGCCCACTATCATTAAGACACTCTCTGGGTGGATTTGGACTGTATTTGGCGCCCATAAGAAGCTCGTAAGCGATGATGAACCTTGCCTTCGTTCAATAGTGTTTAGTAATATGTGTTTTTCTTGGGGTACTAAACATGTAACTACTATCCCGTACAATCTTGCCCCCAACAAAGTGGAGAGGTTCAATAGGAATTTTAATATGGCGTTTATTATTTTTCATGTTAGTACCCAGCCTAACTTGGATAAAGACTTGAACTTTTTATCTCTAACTTTCAATTCTGTTGTTCATGAATCTACTGGAGCTAACCCTTCCTTACTATTGCTGTGTCGAGAATTGAATCACCCTCTGTTGACAATCTGGGATGTTGATCCTCTGGTCTGGGATTCTGGGGACTCTTACATATTACGAAATGTGTAAGATTGCCTTTCGTAATTTGCAGAGATCTAAGCATAGAGTGGCCACTGCTTACAACCAAGGACTGTTCATGTGTCTGTCAACGACAGGGTTTTTCCCCAAAACTTTCCTCATATTTTGGTGGCTGTGAAGCTTACTCCAGAGTAGGGTGGTCCTTGGCTCGTCAATACATTCTTGACGCCAGTCACCATTTTGCTGGAACATATTGATGATGTTGACCAGACCAGACGTACCCATGCCAATCATCTCAAGAAGGCTATAATTATTGAAATTAAGTATATAATGTGAGATGTATTTATTTTGTGTAGCTGGGTGAGTTATGTTTTCTGCTATGCCTAGTGGAAAAGAAAATGTTAGGGTATAGGTTTATTACGTCCTTTTATGGCTAAGAGGAACAAATTAGGATATATGTTCACTATGCTCCTATGGTACTATTTTTTTGTAATGCTACTTGATTGCTTAGGCAAGTCGTAAGGGTATCACCATTTTACTAAGTTACTTAAATTATGTGTTAGGCTTGAGTTATTCCTCATGAATATATTGTAGTGGGCTCAGCAGTCCTTGCATGTACAAACTACGCCAGCTAGAGAGAATGACTTCACATAGTAATATATATATAATATGGATATTTAAATATAGATATATATATATATATTAATGTTATAACATAATTTGTTAAGGCCCATTGACACGGTATTAGTTGACTAATGCAAGTACACTAATTTGGCTGCGCGCGCACAGCTTGCACCGTGTAAACAGACAAGCAAGCTACTAACAAACAAGTCTACTTGCAACTGAAAAAGTTGGTCACCTTCCAACTTTACTAATGCAAGTAAACAATTCAAAATGGTGGCAACTAAAATATTGGTTGTGCGGGGGACACTTATTTGTGGAATGTTATGAAAATAATTAGTTTTTGTACAATTTTAAGCACCAAATTTATAAAGAGAAGAATGCGAGGGATATCGCACTAGAGGATATTGTAAATTTATATCAAGTGTACATAAAGTTTCCAAAATAAAATTTTAGGCCTACGTAAATTTTACAAATGTTCCTTGTGAGAGATATTATTTAATATCGTTAAAAAAATGTTATCAATATTTTTAACAAACCATTATTTCCTACCACTCAACGTGGCATGTGTAAATTTTTTTATATACGATCACAAAATATAATACAACTTTGTAGTACCGTGATTAGTTCCGGCAACATAATATTCGCGTTATCAGCAAGTAAGATGTGAATGGCAGGTGGTTTTCACACGAAATCTTCGGCACGTTTTCCAATCTCCATATTTTACACTTTAACCAATCTTTATAAGTTTTAATTATAAATGTTCAGCCCACACTTCTAACACTTTGTAGTAATGCTTTGGAATCTTGAGTAGATACATAATATAATATTATTATCGTATAGCAAACCAGATAGTCTATATTTAAACCAATCTACAAATTAATGAATTACTATTTTTAACGAATAATTTAGGCCTAGCAAGCGAGCATTTAACAAATTATTTTGTTATTAGTCTACTAAAATTTAAAACATGTTAAAAAACCTGCGTTAGGCCTATTTAAAAAAATGCCCAACAAATTAATTTAGGCCTATTATTATTTTTTAAAGAAAATTTAGTCCTAGCTAGAATTTAACAAGATATTTTGTTATTAGTATACCAACATTTAAAACAGGGTTGAAAAAATTTGGGTTAGACCTATTAAAAAAAATGCCCTACCGAGTTTGGTTGTATTGGGATTTATTGACCTTATTTGAGTTTATTTTATTTAACATATATGCTAAATAAGTTAACAAATCATGTAAAATAATTTAATAATTATTTGGGATCAACTAAAATATACTTTAATGTATTAAGGAACTAAGAAATAGGAGACACACTAATCACTAACTTTTTTATGTTGTCTATATAAAACAATTTTTTTTAAATAGGTAAACTAACTATGATAAATTGCGTATACTGAAAAATTGTAATTTATGTGGCCGTCCATACTTATTCTAAATTCACCCTTACTAGCTCCTAACACATAAGCGTAATTAGTATATGCGTATAAATAATCCAAACGAGAAATTATACGTACTGATAAAAAAAAATAGGCTCCAATAGAGTGACCAGTTATCACCACTCTTCATTTTCAGCCATGTTTTTATAAGCGCTACTAATACAAGTGAAAAATACGTGTCAACACAACTAACATGTTAGTAAGCTAATACCACTAAACTTGCATTAGTCCACTAACACCGTGTCAACGGGCCTTTACTTACACCACGCCTCGGGGACATTGCTGGTCAAGACTGGCTCCGTGGTAAGAGTCGCACGGACATGCACTGACCTCCATTCAACTCTGTTCTCAACTTCACTAGACCACTGAGTATACTGAGTGGATTTGAACATGGCTCGCGAGGGTGTGTGCGTCACTGCTAGGTGATCTCGTGCTCTACCAAACGTCGAGAAGTGTTTCTAACAACCCCTCACGCCCCTGATTCATCAGTTCAACTTGTATAAAGCGCCTGGGTCCACTGGGCATAAACACAGTTCCAATCTTGTATTCAACAGTACATCAACTAGAAGATAACGGGGTCACGATGAAGGTGTCGTCAGACTCATCGGATAAACGGAAAAACTGGTCGTAAGCTATAAAGTTGTATTTACATTAAAAGTTGCCGGAGGCTCTATGTTCAGAGCCATGTAATTCAGTTAAGATTATTCTTACAAACTAAGATTGGTATTCACTGTAAAGATTTTTCACTATATCGTGTATAATTAGGTAAGGTTTTGATAGTGAAAGTCATGTTGACCACGTCTTGAGGTATCTTTCATATCTCTCGTTTTTTCTACTCGGTCCATTAGACCAGTAGTTTCATTGGAGTGTCTCTCACTCCCTGGCTTGTATGACCATATTCCGACCTGCAGTGACTTCTGATAGGAAAAGTGAAATTTATGTTGTTCAAGGCGCGTTATTGAGAAATCTTTAGGTAATTGTTAGTTGTTCTTGTGAACCGATGTGCATTGTTGTTCACCTGTTTCGGGGTGCGCAGCCTTTGGGTTTGTCACCGCCCCTCTGGCATGGCCCGTACACTGTTAGATGTTCATGTTTGACTACCTTCTGGGGCTGAACGAAAGATTGCTGATTGTTAATAATCTTTATCTGAAATGTAGTTTTTGCCTATGTTTTAGTGTGGTTAAACTCATGATATCTGGCAATACTAATTAGTAACACGCCAGTCTTTACTTTATAGAGGCATAGAATCCTGACTGACCACTTTCTATAAAATATGAGCCCGGTATTTTTATCAATGGGACAGATAAACAATTCTATGTATATTCTGTAACCAATAATAAATGGTTAACATTTCTAGGCTAGCTTCACTGGCACATATTGTTCTCACCTCTTAAAATAGGATTATTTAATCTTAAATGTTGTGTGGGTTCTGGCTATGCCTTGCTGGTCAGTCGTTATGATTAAGACGTTTGTTGCGACAAATTCATTACTGCAGTTATATTGTGTTTGTAGGCTTTGTCTCCCAATCGGGGTTAGCTTAAATTAGCCTAAGTTTTGTCTTCCGCTCTAGAAAGTATAATTATACCTCTTTTAAGAGTGGAGTGATAGTTAATAAAACCAGCTTAGTTTTGTCGTCTGGATGAGGGATTAAACCCATAACGCTTCAAACTGAGTTCACTCTATGAGTTACTAAAATTATTGTTTTACTTGGTATTTTGGCCCATTTGGCCGGTCAACATAAGAAATGATGCAATGTTATTTTTTTCACTACATTGTAATTATTGTTTGTTTTGTTTGCTATACTAAATACTTATGTCAACATGCATTTTAATTTTATGTTTTCAATTATTAACCTACATCTATAATTAACCTGTAAAAGTAGTCGGTGTATTTAGTGCTAGCTAAAGTGTTGCTACAAATTGTACAAAGGGCTACTTATACAAAAGGATTATCACTCATCCTCAACTACAATTTGTGTTTATTTACTCTAAATTCAAACTCCCTAATCTCAAAGACTAGCTAATACAGGTGTATACAACCCGAAAGTGTGATAAGACGTGGTGCTGAAAATAAATGTGAGAATTTTCTGAAATAATTAAATGTGTGAGTTTTTAATTTTCTTTCTGTCACTGGGTCTCACTGTCCGTTCTAGCTACAAATATAGTACGTAGTTATGCTAGTTTTTTTTAAGTATGAGGAGGTTTGAATATAATAATACTTATCAACGCGTCCTACTACCCGTTCGTGTTATACGCTTAGGTAATAATTTCGCTAATGGGTTAGGAATTGAGATGGTGGAATATAGAGGAAGAGAACCAGAATTTGCGTGGAGGGAGAATGAAAAACAACATTTACGAAAAACACCCCAGTTCACCCGAGCGAGATTTTAACTTCAATCTCCCAGTCCTCGGCAGTCTATATCTACCCGAAACCACCACGTTAGCTAACTATACCACTGAGGCGGGTAATTTTGAATATAATATAGAAAGGTTAACTGAATATGAGTGATGGGAGAAAAGAAAACTAATTATTCAGGAAAACCCACCTTAAGTACACGTGACTGTAATTGGAACTTGTGAGTTTTCTTTAAATCAGTGGTCCAGTCTATTGTGAAATGGATGACTTATACAATTCTTCCACCAAAGTGGTTTTTTTTAAATTTTCTAACGAACGTAATAGATAATTGGCCTATTTAGGCTATATGAAATAATCAAACTTCAATTCAGTGTATTTCCCTAAAGTTTTGCACTGCGACTTACTAGCCTCGTTACACTCAGCCAAGATTTGAACCTTAGCATCTATGTTGTCAGTAAACCATTCGTACCTGATGCTTACCCCTAATACCCATCAATGGTGATTAAATGAGAACTTCGTGTATAAAGTAGTCTGAAAACAGATATAACTGGACTATAGACAACAGTTCAAACGGTCATCAAATAGCGATGACCTCACCATAATCTTCACGCATCAACAACAACTGTGAGGGGCCATCTAACGCTTGTAGACAATCATCTCGAGTTAACTTGGTGAACGTGACGTCTACGTCTAGATTCTCTAACAGGAAATAACTGATGAGTTTCAAGGCATAAGGATTGTTCGAGGTTTCAGATTAAATTGATTCATTCAAGAATACTTTTTTCCCTAAGCTACGATGAAATGAGACAATGTATGAGGCATTCAATATTAATTAGGGACATAGTGAGGGGATTTTTTTTAAATCAAATTTAAGCATCATTAGTAGAGCAAAAGGTGGACCCACACATACCCCAACCTTATAATTTGGCCCAAATTAAACATTTTTAGTACCATGAGAGTAACTATTAATTTCTTTTATACAGACACTGTAGTTGAAAATCTAAGTTTTGTAGCATTGCTTTATCGATTAATGCAGTTATTATTTTTCGAATAAATCAGAATTAATTAATTTAAACTAAAAATGGGTTAGTGTTGCACCTTGCGCTCCTCCCCCCTCTAATATGAGTCAAAAGATGGATATTCCTATAATTTAAATCTTTCTTACTTCTCTCGAATTTTTATTAATGATTAATTTTTGTAATCCTTAATGTCACGCAAATAGCTTACAACACCGATTATATTTTAAAGACTTAATATAAACTAGATAACTTATCTTCGTTAGTAGTGTGTCTGTCTACCTAAATAAAGATAGGTTCGATTCCTGGCATGTATGAAAAATTCATAACTCGTGAAATGTGGGTTAAACCTGTCATAGTGATGAATTATAAAATCCTGGGGGATGGATGAAATGTCTGTTTTAGATTTTAGTTAGTTAAAAGTCATATTCTGATATAAGTTGGTTTAGAAAGTGTATGTTAAATACCTCAAATAAATTTAAAAAAACTTAAAATAACTTTAGAAATAACTATACGTCAAATTAATTTAGTACAGTTTTCCATTGAGGGACACTACCACGGACCATAGAAGGCCAGCCAAGAATATATATACGTATATTAAATATTCATTTGAAACGTTCTGCTTACCTTAGTGCGCAATAAATTACCTTAATCAGGCTAAAAATGGATATATTTCGGGAAAATATCTAGGGGAAATATATACACACATTATGTCCTAAAATTCTCATGCAAGAAAATTACCATTAAAGTATATTATGGGTGAAGGATTATAATATTTTGACTTCACTGCGTCAATCAGGGTACTCATGTTGACTAACGGTTTTAGCCTATTAGATTAAATTTATGTTTAAGATTGTTATTCTGATAATCGGCTTTAAATTAACGTGTAGACTTTCATAACAATTATCTTATTTAAAGAGATTGCCGAAAAATTTAATTTCCTATAAATCAATTACAATACAATTTATGACTCACTACGATGGCCATATGGTCAAAAGCGCTATTCTTGCAGTACAATAGACTAGTGATGATTGGGAGATCAATGTTCGATACTCGGTTAGGTGTACGGAGGAAAATTAAAAAAAACAAAAAAAAAATTTCCACTCTTCCTTCACATAAATGTGGAGACAATTACTTTAAATATGACTTTCCACATCCCTAAAAATACTATCATAATTAGTACATGGGCGTATAACATAAAACGGTAGTAGGACGCGGTAAAAAATAAATATTGCTATTTGTGATTGAATTGTGTATTTAGAAATCTTAACATGATTGTGGGTGAGCTTCCTATTGCATTCGTTTTAGATTTTATTGTTGCAATTTAAATTTAATTTTGAACTAAAGGGTATTGTTTTTAAAGAAAAACAGTCATAATTTATTTTCATGGAAAATATATATTTCTAATAAAGAATTAACTTTAAATAATCAACATCTTGAAATAAGAATATACTTGTAGGTTGTATAACAGTCATGGATATAAAAGCTAGTATTATATAACATTTTTAATGCAACCAAATCACATTGAATTACAAAATATAAAGGTATATAACTTTCACTCTAGCATAACAACTATACAAAATAGTATAAAATGTAATATGGCACATCAAGAATACACCAAATTTCAAAAAATTTGAGGAGTTGTTTCATTTAAACAGTTGCCTTAATATTCAAATAAATGCAATTAGTATGAGCGTATGAGTAGGGAAATTAATACACCACTCTTTATTGTCAAAGTTGACAGTTTCTAGCTTATCAAACAAAACTTACAGATAAGCGCTAATAAAAGCACTAAGTAGATATTATCTTCGATTCAAGCATCTTATAGAAACGTAATTTTTACCTCGCTTCCAAAGAGATATTCGCGAATTAGAAGAGTCATCTGAATTGTCATTCGTTAACAAAATATATTTACGAGATGGCAATAAAAGTATTATGGACACAGCCATAATCGCATGCCATGCACTATGCACGTATTTATAATTGTTTCTAGTTTGAAGAAATGCGTAGAAGTTTAATCCTACTATTACCAGAACTATTCCAGGTGCAAAGAAGAATTTGTAGTAAGCTTTATTAGGATAGCAAGCGCGTTTCGATCTACACCGCCACACCCATTGCTGAAACAGAATAATAAGACCCACCCCACAAGGTACGAGAAACACCCATAGAGAAGTTCGATTATATTCCACACCTAGTGCTATGCCAACAGCTCCTGCCATGTGCGCGAGAGATTTACAGGTGGCATTCAAATCCGCCATTGCAATCAAGGTGACCCAGATTGCCAGAATCGCCGAATAGAAGTCGCAAAACTGGAGGGTGTTCAACTTGAATATACAGTAGGAGTATATGTCTTCACCGGCGTCACAGGCGTGGTAGAAAGTAGAGAAGAACATAATACACGCGTACACAAAAGCTTCAGTGAATAATTTCCTCCGAATAGCGATGATGATAGCCGGAATGAAAAGAAGATTGCTGAGGGTGAGTAGGAGTGCAGCTACGAGCAAGTCACCCAGGGAAGATACCTTGCTGTCGTCAGTACAACCCCATCCAGTATAGCCATGCAAGCAGACGCAGCTTGAGTATATCAGGCCACCACTGTTGTAGTTGAAGCAATGTCCGAACTTCCCGCAATTGTTCTCACCACAGGGATAAGATTCGACGCCATAAGAAACACCAACTTCATCTAGGTCGCCACATTCAACCGCTTTAAATGAAGCATTCCCTTCACTATCAAACGTGGAGTTATAACAGAATGGTTTGTAGGTTACATACCAAAGACCATTCTCTGGATGAGGAACGTGTACCACGCCATTTCTACTTTTTTCCGAAGTGGTGTTTACAAGAATGTGAGCATGACTAGTTTCATTCTTATGATTAAAACACAAGTTTGGAAAAATTGGGATTGCCCTCACGTCATATGTTATACAAACTATGACTGAAACATTAAAATATTGTTTAGTATAATTTGATAATATGGGAGACTGAAGTAAAGCTAGGTCAAGGCTGACTGTACCACCGATGTCAGCAATAGGCTTGATAGCATATTCTAACAAAGTAACAGCATTTACACTTAGGTTAAGCATAGACGCACTCCTGTCATTTCTAGGTGTGATCCTTAAATAGTTAAAAGCAAAGAAAGCCGAAAATGACTGTCGCAAAAGAGGTACTTTAATAGGAGAAAGCCATTTATTAAAAAAGTTAGGTCCCTCGCTACCAGCCGTGATGGGCAGAGAAATAAGATTTGAATTTATTGGGGTCACTTGAGGTTCATCTGGATTCAAAAAAACTGTCAGTCTAAAATACACTTCAATGGTTTCGTTTTCACTAATACCAGGGAGATATTTTGAAATATTAACATAAGTCCATGAGTTTCCTGAAGGAACAAAGTATAGGTCACAATTTGAAGAGTTTTTAAAAATTCCGCAAACGTTCGTAAGAACATCATTAGTGTCATTTGGCTGATATAATGTATGGCTACTCGTCGTTATGGAAATAGGAGGGCATAGTTCTAAAGCTAAATCAGTGAAATTCTTTTGGCACTTTGTGACGGAAACATTTACAACACCGAACCAAATTGACGTAGGAACAAATAACCTATATATGTTATCTACACTATTTATGTCAACTGTCAAAGTCTGATCTATGGCCACTCCAGGTGAAATGTCAATGACAACACTGCTTATGACGACGTCGACACTCGATTGCAATAGAGCAGCGCAGTTGGGTGATATTCCCTGCTGTAGAATTTGGTCATCGTTTGGATCAGTGTAGCTGAGGAAGGTCACGGCGAACCAATCACCTGGCATGGGATTAACAATATTAACGGTTTTCTCCACCGAGTCACTTCTGAACGTGACATTATAAATGGGGACTCGGACGTTGTAGTAGTTTTCTGGAAATGACGAATTGTCCGGATTGACGACAGGGTAGCTGCCATACTTGAGGTAGAGGCTCACTCCACGTTTCCTGCATCTGGAAACAATACTGGAGGAGATGAGGTGTTCTGTAGCATTGAACTTCCACGTGGCGAGTTTAACTTTATCTGGGAGGTTAAAGTGCAGTATGGTGACGTCCCTGAAGGAGCGGTATTCACTTATTTCCCTGGCAGGAAGTCGAGAGATTGTAACTGGATCGACGTCTGCATTGGACCATGAAAGTAGTGCACCTAGTGTCAATACCAGACACAAGATATGTTTCATTGTGAATACAAGTAGTCAATCTGAAAGGTATATGCAAATTGATTTAAAAAAAATATCTACCAAGGACATAGAAATAGGCAATTCCTCAAACAGAAACTGCATTACAAATATTTAAAGAATAAAATCACATAAGGAAATAATTATTAAAATATTTGTCATAATAAACAATGATTGTATATTTTTTGAAGCTTTAAAACTAGAAATTATATAAGAAACAATTATTAAGTACATTATATATTTAAGTTACGAATGTATATTTAAAATGTGTTTAGAATATATTCTAATCCTAAACGTTATAGATGAAAAATTCAATTACAGTGTTTACTTTATTTCTACTTACATGCCATTTTTTAAGGACAAAAATTAATTTCTAAGTGTCAAAAACTAAGAGGTGCAAACAATATTAAACCTATTACAATATGTTGAGTATTGAATTTATTATTATTATTATGTTTAATGTAATTTTCTCTCAAAAAACTACTTACATTGTAAGTGAATAATTTGTGATTTCATCAATAAAAGAAATATGTTAAATTTTGTTTATAAATATTTACAATATAGACAATATTTGTTTTACTATTTTTACTGAGCTACTCATTATATAATAATAATATGTTTTGGTATTTGTTTCACTAAAAAAATACTGACAAACCACAGAAACTATTTTTTTAATCACATTTTACCATAAGGAACTTTCGAAAGCAAAATATTTAAACTTTTTAATTGCCGGGAACTCCCCATCACGGTTATTACAGCCGTCTGAGAACTCCCCATCACGGTTATTAGAGCCAGCTGAGAACTCCCCATCACGGTTATTACAGCCGGCTGAGAACTCCCCATCACGGTTATTACAGCCGGCTGAGAAACTCCCCATCACGGTTATTAGAGCCAGCTGAGAACTCCCCATCACGGTTATTACAGCCGGCTGAGAACTCCCAATCACGGTTATTAGAGCCAGCTGAGAACTCCCCATCACGGTTATTACAGCCGGCTGAGAACTCCCATCACCGTTATTAGAGCCAGCTGGGAACTCCCAATCACGGTTATTACAGTCAGCTGGGAACTCCCCATCACGGTTATTAGAGCCAGCTGAGAACTCCCCATCACGGTTATTACAGCCGGCTGAGAACTCCCCATCACGGTTATTACAGTCAGCCAGGAACTCCCAATCACCGTTATTAGAGCCAGATGGGAATCCCCCATCACCGTTATTAGAGCCAGCTGAGAACTCCCCATCACCCTTATTAGAGTCGGCTGAGAACTCCCCATCACCCTTATTAGAGCCGGCTGAGAACTCCCCATCACCCTTATTAGAGCCAGCTGGGAACTCCCCATCACCGTTATTAGAGCCGGCTGAGAACTCCCCATCACCCTTATTAGAGCCAGCTGGGAACTCCCCATCACCCTTATTAGAGTCGGCTGAAAACTCCCCATCACCCTTATTAGAGCCAGCTGGGAACTCCCCATCACCGTTATTACAGTCGGCTGAGAACTCCCCATCACCGTTATTAGAGCCAGCTGGGTACTCCCCATCACCCTTATTAGAGCCTGCTGGGAACTCCCCATCACCATTATTAGAGCCGGCTGAGAACTCCCCATAACCGTTATTAGAGCCGGCTGAGAACTCCCATAACCGTTATTAGAGCCGGCTGAGAACTCCCCATCACCGTTATTACAGACAGCTGGGAACTCCCCATCACCCTTATTAGAGCCAGCTGGGAACTCCCCATCACCCTTATTAGAGCCGGCTGAGAACTCCCCATCACCATTATTACAGACAGCTGGGAAGTCACCATAACCATTATTACAGACAGCTGGGAACTCCCCATCACCCTTATTAGAGCCAGCTGAGAACTCCCCATCACGGTTATTACAGCCGGCTGAGAACTCCCCATCACCGTTATTAGAGTCGGCTGAGAACTCCCCATCACCGTTATTAGAGCCAGTTGGGAACTCCCCATCACCGTTAATAGAGCCAGCTGAGAACTCCCCATCACCGTTATTAGAGTCGGCTGAGAACTCCCCATCAACGTTATTAGAGCCATTTGGGAACTCCCCATCACGGTTATTACAGCCGGCTGAGAACTCCCCATCACCGTTATTAGAGTCGGCTGAGAACTCCCCTTCACCGTTATTACAGACCGCTGGGAACTCCCCATCACCGTTATTAGAGCCGGCTGGGAACTCCCCATCACCATTATTACAGACAGCTGGGAACTCCCCATCACGGTTATTACAGCCGGCTGAGAACTCCCCATCACCGTTATTAGAGTCGGCTGAGAACTCCCCATCACCGTTATTACAGACAGCTGGGAACCCCCATAACCGTTATTACAGTCGGCTGAGAACTCCCCTTCACCGTTATTAGAGCCAGCTGAGAACTCCCCATCACCGTTATTACAGCTGGCTGAGAACTCCCCGTCACCATTATTACAGACAGCTGGGAACTCCCCATCACCATTATTACAGACAGCTGGGAACTGCCCATCACCCTTATTAGAGCCAGCTGAGAACTCCCCATCACGGTTATTACAGCCGGCTGAGAACTCCCCATCACCAATATTACAGACAGCTGGGAACTCCCCAACACCCTTATTAGAGCCAGCTGAGAACTCCCCATCACGGTTATTACAGCCGGCTGAGAACTCCCCATCACCGTTATTAGAGCCAGCTGAGAACTCCCCATCACCGTTATTAGAGTCGGTTGAGAACTCCCCATCACCGTTATTACAGACAGCTGGGAACTCCCCATAACCGTTATTACAGCCGGCTGAGAACTCCCCATCACCGTTATTAGAGTAGGCTGAGAACTCCCCATCACCGTTATTACAGACAGCTGGGAACTCCCCATAACCGTTATTACAGTCGGCTGAGAACTCCCCATCACCGTTATTAGAGCCAGCTGAGAACTCCCCATCACCGTTATTACAACCGGCTGAGAACTCCCCATCACCATTATTACAGACAGCTGGGAACTCCCCATCACCATTATTACAGACAGCTGGGAACTCCCATCACCCTTATTAGAGCCAGCTGAGAACTCCCCATCACGGTTATTACAGCCGGCTGAGAACTCCCATCACCGTTATTAGAGTCGGCTGAGAACTCCCCATCACCCTAATTAGAGCCAGTTGGGAAC
Organism: Timema cristinae; assembly: GCA_039000515.1. Taxonomy (NCBI): domain Eukaryota; kingdom Metazoa; phylum Arthropoda; class Insecta; order Phasmatodea; family Timematidae; genus Timema; species Timema cristinae. Next base: position 23,444,090 of record JBCFYV010000012.1, on the reverse strand, counting down.
TCCCCATCACCGTTATTAGAGCCAGCTGAGAACTCCCCATCACCGTTATTAGAGCCGGCTGAGAACTCCCCATCACCCTTATTAGAGCCAGCTGGGAACTCCCCATCACCGTTATTAGAGCCAGCTGGGAACTCCCCATCACCGTTATTAGAGTCGGCTGAGAACTCCCCATCACGGTTATTAGAGCCAGCTGAGAACTCCCCATCACGTTTATTACAGCCGGTTGAGAACTCCCCATCGTCGTTATTAGAGTCGGCTGAGAACTCCCCATCACCGTTATTAGAGCCAGTTGGGAACTTTCCATCACCGTTATTAGAGCCAGCTGAGAACTCCCCATCACCGTTATTAGAGCCGGCTGAGAACTCCTCATCACCCTTATTAGAGCCAGCTGAGAACTCCCATCACCGTTATTAGAGCCAGCTGAGAACTCCCCATCACCGTTATTAGAGTCGGCTGAGAACTCCCCATCACCGTTATTAGAGTCAGCTGGGAACTCCCCATCACCTTATTAGAGCCAGCTGGGAACTCCCCATCACCCTTATTAGAGCCGGCTGAGAACTCCCATCACCGTTATTACAGACAGCTGGGAACTCCCCATCACCGTTATTACAGACAGCTGGGAACTCCCCATCACCCTTATTAGAGCCAGCTGGGAACCCCCCATCACCCTTATTAGAGCCGGCTGAGAACTCCCCATCACCGTTATTAAAGCCAGCTGGGAACTCCCCATCACCGTTATTACAGACAGCTGGGAACTCCCATCACCGTTATTACAGACAGTTGGGAACTCTCCATAACCGTTATTACAGACAGCTGGGAACTCCCCATCACCCTTATTAGAGCCAGCTGGGAACTCCCCATCACCCTTATTAGTGCCAGCTGGGAACTCCCCATCACCGTTATTAGAGCCAGCTGGGAACTCCCCATAACCGTTATTAGAGCCAGCTGGGAACTCTCCATAACCGTTATTAGAGCCAGCTGAGAACTCCCCATCACCGGTATTAAACCCAAAACTATATATGATTTTAAAAGAAATGGAAATTAATTTTTTTTATGTGTTTCATGGGATTACTCCAAATATCCTAGTAAATGTTAAATATTTTATAGCTATGAGAGGAAGTTGATGGAAAGGGGGATCTCAGGGTTTCTAAAATTATTTAAAAAATACTTCATATTTTGGTAAGGATTTAAATTGGTCATTCGGAAATAAGAGCCACTTCAAAGTGTTTGTTTTTCTGTCATGCATATTGTATATCTACTGTATGCTGAGGTCTTAAATTTAAAAAATCACTGTCCCCTTTGCGATAACATATGCACCTAAAAGAAGTAATTTTTTAAATGTGGAATATATATTTTGATTAAATATTTTCATTAAAATTTAAAAAAGTTATCCTTGGTACTTCAGATAGTAGGCCTATGGTTATAGAACCAAAATTAATTTAAAGTTGGTCTAGTTTTTAATTCAACTATGTAAGTTTGTATTCATAGAGCTCGGGATTCAATGAGACTAGGGGTGCTGGCAGAATAGGAACATGTTAGAATATTTTAGAGTGTTTCACATGATTGGTATTTACTTTAAAAAATCAGAGAACCTGGTGTAGTATGTTAAAGGAAGAAAGAAGACGGAGAATTACAAAAATTCACTGAAACTTTGATATCTTCTTGCATTATTTTTGGAAATATAAGGCATTAGAGTAAAATCCAGAATCCAGTATTAAATATTAGTTTTATCTCCAGTTCATTTAGTTTTATTGAAAGAGACATATATTTTTCTTAAGAAATTAGTTTATAAACCATTTAATATAAAACACTAAAATTAACGGTATATTAATTATTACTAGAAAAACTTATTTATAAGTTATGATAAAAGTTTTAAGCCTGTTTTATTTATTAAAAATTGATGCTGTCCCACAACATAGTTATTTTTTTTGATGTGTGAAACCTGGAAATTCCGGGGATTTCCCATATTAAAATCTGTACTAACCATGTTCCAAAGCAAAAGTTTGTTCCTCAGCAGTAATCCAGGTGGACACCTCGATGGCCTTGCTTTAGAAAGTAACACAGACTTCCTTTCACGACTGCTATTAATATACTGGTGGGGCAAGTGCTGTCCATCGGGCTATATTCAAATAGAGAAGGAGATTAGGTACAATTATAAACCCTCAATTAATAAACTTATACAAGTTTTATTAATCTTAACCCATTTGGGTGGCCGAATGATCTAAAGCAGTGTCGTCCAAAGTTTTCATACCGAGGGTTAAATCTGATTATCATGTTTTCCCAGGGTCGAAGATTTTAGTAATCATATAAACTTATTAAAGCCTACAAGCACCACTTAATAAACAATTACTTTCAATAATTATTAATACATTGTGTTTTGATTAGGTTGATAATTTCCCAAAAACTATTATATATATATATATATCATATATATTTATATATATATACATATATATATATATATATATATACATATATATACATATATATACATATATATACATATATATACATATATATATACGCTTTCACAAAAGAGCTATGCATTATAAATATAGATTTACACATATTTTTATTAGACAAATAAATGCATGATTAAATGCAATCATGACCTTTTTAAATATATATTTATACTGTATTTGAATAAATTGATATTTCACATCTTCCACCGAGTTTTTCCTTTTAATACTACTCCAGGATAATGTTAGAGCCACTTTTTCGGTGAGCGTGGGCTATATTTGGCCCACGGACCGCCAGACGGAACCCTTTGGCTAAAGCATCACTCTTGAAATAGACTGGCCTGCTGATGACGGGGAAATAGGAGCTCAAATACCTATCTAGTGTACCGAGTTCTTTCTTCCCTAAATAGTTTTCCACTCTTCTTTAATTAAAATGAGGGTACACGTTCTCTAAATACAACCTTCCTCATTTCCAGCACATGAAAGTACGTTTCATTAATTCACAAACAGGTAGTAACGTGATATTAAAAAAAATAGTTTTTTTTTTTCAAATTCAGATTTTTATGCAAGTAAATTTTATTTGAGAAATTTAAGTTCCTCATCCTTTTCCATCAAGTTAAATAGTTTGATTTTGTGAACCACATCACTGGTTTAGTAATGAGTCAAGTTAAATAGAGCCAAGTGTAATAAAATGATGGTGCGTTGAGATGGGGAAACTATTTAACCATTTAGGATACACCTTCAATACACTTGACTGTTATTTGAGCCCAAATCTTTTACAAGAGCGATGACTTAGGGTTCGGCCAGACTGACAAGCGAGCGAGCGAGCGCGTAAGCGACTGGGTGGCCAAACTGGCGAGCGCGCGAGCGAGCGCGTAATTAGCGGACCCTAGTTAGATTATTATTAGCACCGCGTCTTACTACCCGTTCGGGTTATACGCACTCACGCTAATGTGTAATGGTAGGGTTATTGTGAGATGAAATGAAGGACCTACAGTTTAACGTGGAATCCGAACCACGGTGGTGGCCTGGCATTCCCCACATTCACAAGATGTCTTGTCAGAGGTGAAGGAAGGGTTTGGAAATAAGATAAATCTGTGCCGGGACAGAGGATTGAACCCCGGCTGCCAGCACAGAAGTCTGACACCTTACCCCTAGACCACTAGGTCACCGCCCCCCCCCCCCCCCCAGTTAGAGAAGATGTATCTGTCAAACACACTTAGTACATCTCTGCTCCTCGAAAATTCTTACAGAAAATATTGTGTATTTATAAAAAAGAAAAAAGTAGAAGTGCATCCAATTAATAAATTGAGAAATGCGTATGGTACTGTACTGAAGTGTTTTAAAATCAGATTTGCCGCACCAGTGGCGGAATGGTGCGTTGCACTCGATAGCTTTTGACTAGGAGGCAAAGGTTCAAATCTTGGCTCAGTGAACTGAAGGTGATTTTTAAAACTTATTTATTGTTGTGGTTTTTTCATACTCTCTCCAAACTAATGGTGATTCTTATTTGTAAAGGCCTACTTTGATTATAATATTGAAGTATTTTAACATATCGGGTTTACATATATACATTATATTATTTATGGTCTTACCAATTAAATTAGGTCATTATTATTATTATTATTATTATTATTATTATTATTATTATTATTATTATTATTATTTATTTATTAGCACCGCATCTTACTTCCCGTTCGGGTTATATGCACTTACGCTAATGTGTAATGGTAGGGTGATTGTGAGATGAAATGAAGGACCTACAGTTTAACGTGGAATCCGAACCACGGTGGAGGCCTGGCTTTCCCCACATTCACAAGATGTCTTGCCAAAGGTGAAGGAAGGGTTTGGTAATCAGATAAATCTGTGCCGGGACCGAGGATTGAACCCCGGCCGCCAGCACAGATGTCTGACACCTTACCCCTAGACCACCAGGTCACCGAGCCATTAATAGCAAGTGTGTTAAACCTATCACTGATAGAAAAAAGTCAAATATCATGTCAAAATGAGAAGTTTCCCCAGCACTCAATGAACCAACATACAATAATATTGCCTAGCGCCTGTAAACTAGACTGTACCGAGTCGAGCGCGCGCGCTTGAAAAATAGAACCAGTTCTATCTTTCAAGCGCGCGCGCTCTGTCGCTCGCTCGCTCCAGTGTGGCCACCCCCCATTGCAACCAATGTGTTCTATTTTATATTTTAGTCGCTCGCTCGCTCGCTCGCGCGCTCAGTCTGGCCGTACCCTTAGAAAATGCAACTACCAAGGAAAATATATGAATAAGAAAAGATTTCGATAGGAAGGAGCTTTTGACAACTATAAAAATTATTATAATAATTTTTATAGAGAACACATGCGCCTTTAGTTTTAATTGTACATGAGAAAATCGAAATTATGATTAAGGCGCTTGGCCCTGTCGAGTGCAAGTCTAAAAGATATTTTGAGGGATGGTGGGCGGGAAGGTGAGAGGTGTGGCGTGGCTTCACAACTAACCTAGTATCCTTCGGCACCAACAAGAACAGATTAGTGATGGGCACAATCGAGTAATTCTAGGAATCGAGTAATTATTCGATTCTCTTTAAAAAGAATCGAGTAATCGAGTAAAGTTACTCGAGTAATTTTTAACGAATCATCTACTTGAATCGTCCCATGGCAATCGGTTGGACAACATTACTCGGGAGTCTTGCAATGGAGTTCGATACTAATAGCAAGTCCATAATCTCTTCCTGTAGGGGGCAGTTGACACTGACAGTGTTATCTTCAGGTTTCATGTTGCATGTACAGTCCAATACATAAGTATGCGTTTTAAGAAGTCTCACAATAAAAAAGATTAACATTTTTTTTATCTTTTTAATAAAATAAACTTCTTTTTAAATTCTTGCTAAATAAATTCATAATAATTGTATTTTTTTAAAAGGGAAAACATTTATTTGTGCTATCATTACTTATGAGGCCCGATGGTCTAAGGCTTCACCCTCGTGTTAGACTGGTCTGTTGACGGGGAGAGCGGGGCTCGAATCCTGGATGGGTCTATTGGGACGGTTTGTTCCTAAATGGTTTCCCACTCTTCTTCTACGCAAATGCGGTTAGATCACCTCTAAAATGCTTCCCTCCTCATCCCCACTCTAGTAAAGTAATTCCAATATACGTATAACCTAAACAGACGGTAGGACGTGATTTTTTTTAATATGTTATCTTCGATCAAATATTCAGTTTTATAAAGGAATTTAGAATATTCCACCCCAAAGGGGTCAAAATAGGGGATGATAATATGTATGAAAGTCCGTCATTTTGAAAGTTACATAAACAAAATTTTGTATTTCGGTTATTGACGTAAAACAAATAAATACGTGTTTCAGGAATTTTGGAAATTTTATTTAATAAGGGATGAAAAAGGGGGTGAAAGTTTGCATCGGACTTGCATTATTTTTGATCTGAAGTCAAGTTATGGTCATCAACGTAACGTAATATTTTAAATTAATCTGTAAATACATATGTATATTTTCGTATTTGTATATAATCAACTTCCACGCAAGCAAAGCCGCGGGCAACAGCTATTTAGTAATCAATAAATTAAGAAAGACAATAATTGGTTCCGATTGTGGAAATAAAACTTCCGAGGTGCGAGTAAAAAGAATCGAGTAACTTTCATCGAGTACTTTTAAAAAGAATCGGAAATGTTATAACCTTAGTTAGCATGCTTTTCGATTGTGTACTTTACATCTGCGAGTATTTTGTATTGAAAATGCATGGGCAACATTTAAACCATTAAGGGTCATTTTTGCGTAGCGGCAGAAACTGTTGGTGAAAAATGCGCTCTAAGGGAATATGCCTCTTAAATGGAAATAGCATTGTAAACAGTCCAGTCTATAAGGTCGATTCTCACTCAGCTGGTAAGAAAAGAGTAAATAAAAGAATAACAAGGACCGAGTAAAGTTACTCGAGTAATCCAGGAAGAATCGAGTACAACCGATTACACAACACAATCGAGTAACTCGATTATTTTTACTCGATTGTGCCCATCACTAGAACAGATGGACCATGGAAACCGTAGATAACGAACGCTAGCTACCGGACATTTCTTGCGGAAAAAACATACTTTGGGAAATACCAGTTTTCTCGAGAATTAGTGAAATTCGTATGTTAGTATTTTCAATACCCCTTCTAAGATAATGTATTGAAGTTTTTTAATTGTTAAATTTTCTTATATTTTGTTATGCAACTGGCAGTTTTCTATTGAAAAGGATCAAGTTTAGCGATATTTGATCAGTGTTAATATTATTGAGGAGGTGTGTATATAGAAAGTATAACTTAATCAACATGCTTATATTCTTGAACAAACCGTTTCCTAAAATAAAATTGCAAAACAATAAAGCTTCTTGAAGATAACGTTTGTTCTCATGGTTTTGCATTTCCACGCCAATTGAAAAGGGCCAATCACCTTAAGTACGCATATAGCTGTGACTGAGAGGGGCTGATACTTCATTATTATTATTAAGATTATTATTATTTGATTGCGTAAATTATCTGACTGACATTCATTAGAAGTGTTAAAACATAATAAAATATAACAATTTGGCCTACACTTGCTCATTTACACAAACTAAGAGTGGCCTACACTTGCTCATTCACACAAAATGAGAGAGGCCTACACTTGCTCATTCACACAAAATGAGAGAGGCCTACGCTTGCTCATTCACACAAAATGAGAGAGGACTACGCTTGCTCATTCACACAAACTAAGATTGGCCTACACTTGCTCATTTACACAAACTAAGAGTGGCCTACACTTGCTCATTCACACAAAATGAGAGAGGCATACACTTATTCATTCACACAAAATGAGAGAGGCCTACACTTGCTCATTCACACAAAATGAGAGAGGCCTACGCTTGCTCATTCACACAAACTAAGATTGGCCTACACTTGCTCATTTACACAAACTAAGATTGGCCTACACTTGCTCATTCACACAAACTAAGAGAGGCCTGCATTTGCTCATTCACACAAACTAAGATTGGCCTACACTTGCTCATTCACACAAACTAATAGAGGCCTGCATTTGCTCATTCACACAAACTAAGATTGGCCTACACTTGCTCATTCACACAAACTAAGAGAGGCCTGCATTTGCTCATTCACACAAACTAAGATTGGCCTACACTTGCTCATTCACACAAAATGAGAGAGGCCTACGCTTGCTCATTCACACAAACTAAGATTGGCCTACACTTGCTCATTTACACAAACTAAGAGTGGCCTACACTTGCTCATTCACACAAAATGAGAGAGGCCTACACTTGCTCATTCACACAAACTAAGATTGGCCTACACTTGCTCATTCACACAAACTAATAGAGGCCTGCACTTGCTCATTCACACAAACTAAGATTGGCCTACGCTTGCTCATTCACACAAACTAAGATTGGCCTACACTTGCTCATTCACACAAACTAAGAGAGGCCTGCATTTGCTCATTCACACAAAATAAGATTGGCCTACGCTTGCTCATTCACACAAACTAAGAGAGGCCTGCATTTGCTCATTCACACAAACTAAGATTGGCCTACGCTTGCTCATTCACACAAACTAAGATTGGCCTGCATTTGCTCATTCACACAAACTAAGATTGGCCTACACTTGCTCATTCACACAAACTAAGATTGGCCTACGCTTTCTCATTCACACAAACTAAGATTGGCCTACACTTGTGACGTTGTCACAGACATAATGCAAACATGGACGATCTGGCTCACCTGATCTGGTCCCCTTTGACTGGGCTGGATCTCGACTTCATGAAACACGCGCACTCAACTCCACTCAACATCACGCGGCTTACTGACCGCCCGTGGCTCGAGGCCCGATTAGAGCAAGACTCGGACAATTGAACATCAAGATGCGCTAACCCGTATGCGCCGACGGTTGTGTTCGAGTGAAACAAGACTCATCCACCGGCGCGTGATTTGAAATTATCACGAGAATAATCGAGAATTCTGTCGAAGCAACGTACACCCCTCTCCCTTCGTCCCAGTGTGATTCCCGCCGTTTGTGAACACGTGATTGACTTTGTACAGTATATAACGGCTGGACTGTGTAGTGATGTCACTCATTTCTCTGCACTCGATTAGGTGAGACACTTGTCTTAGATTTAGACGTAGGTCGTTGTTCGACGTTTTCTAAATTATGTTTGGGTTAAATTGTTCAAAATTTAAGTTTCAACTTTAAATATAAATCATGATTACTAATAGCTATATTTCTCTGAGACTGCAGGATTTGCCTGTCAGCCATTATGGTTTATGCGCTAGCTTTTTTCTTTGTACTTAACGTTGTGTCCGCCTCACGGACGGGTTGGAACTTTAGCATGGCGCCATCTTGGGGCGCTAATGGAACTTTAGCATGTCGCCACCTTGGGGCGCTAATTATTTCTGTTTAACGTGTAACTTATTTTAAAATGGTTGTTCTGCTTGCTAAAGGTTAAAGATTTGTTACGATTGTGATTCTTTTAAATTGTTACTCAACTCGGGGGGCGCGAGCCCGTGCACCCAGCACATTGGTCATTACAATAATTATAATTAGATTGAACTAATTTGATTGGGATCTATTGTAACAGGTTAGGTTTAGGTAAATCATTTTCTCTGTCGCGCCTTACAATGGCAGTCTATTATAAAACTTCATACTTATGTCAATATAGTGTCGGCATCGCCAGGTCGTGTAGACCTATACATATTACTTGTATTTAACTTTCCTGCTAGGTTAGTCGCCTTCTGCGAGGGTCAATTTAATTATGACTACGTTGGTATTAATCATTCTGTTTTCTCTTAACGACTTGGGGTCTTGCCCCTTTATTTATTGTTTACTTCGGCCCTTATCGGCCAGTCACTCGACTTTCCTAGAGTGCCTCGCTCTTGTATGTCTGCTAGTTGTTTGTAGAATAAAATAAACTCTCTTGTAACTTACCTACCTTTTATTTATTGTAATTTGAACCTATCAAATCATATGAAGGGGGGTTACACACTTGCTCATTCACACAAACTAAGATTGGCCTACACTTGCTCATTCACACAAACTAAGAGAGGCCTGCATTTGCTCATTCCACAAACTAAGTTTGGCCTACACTTGCTCATTCACACAAACTAAGAGAGGCCTGCATTTGCTCATTCACACAGACTAATAGAGGCCTGCATTTGCTCATTCACACAAACTAAGATTGGCCTACGCTTTCTCATTCACACAAACTAAGATTGGCCTACACTTGCTCATTCACACAAACTAAGATTGGCCTACACTTGCTCATTCACACAAACTAAGAGAGGCCTGCATTTGCTCATTCACACAAACTAAGTTTGGCCTACGCTTTCTCATTCACACAAACTAAGATTGGCCTACACTTGCTCATTCACACAAACTAAGATTGGCCTACACTTGCTCATTCACACAAACTAAGAGAAGCCTGCACTTGCTCATTCACACAAACTAAGAGAAGCCTACGCTTGCTCATTCACACAAACTAAGAGAGGCCTGCATTTGCTCATTCACACAAACTAAGATTGGCCTACGCTTGCTCATTCACACAAACTAAGATTGGCCTGCATTTGCTCATTCACACAAACTAAGATTGGCCTACACTTGCTCATTCACACAAACTAAGATTGGCCTACGCTTTCTCAGTCACACAAACTAAGATTGGCCTACACTTGCTCATTCACACAAACTAAGATTGGCCTACACTTGCTCATTCACACAAACTAAGAGAGGCCTGCATTTGCTCATTCCACAAACTAGGTTTGGCCTACACTTGCTCATTCACACAAACTAAGAGAAGCCTGCACTTGCTCATTCACACAAACTAAGAGAAGCCTACACTTGCTTATTCACACAAACTAAGAGAAGCCTGCACTTGCTCATTCACACAAACTAAGAGAAGCCTACACTTGCTCATTCACACAAACTAAGAGAAGCCTGCACTTGCTCATTCACTGCTATGAATTATGGGAAAATACTGCTGTATCCCTTCCTTCCAATGCTTTGTTTTGCTGTACATTTTTGCTTTGTTTTTGGACTATTCAAAGCGGTTTAAAGTAAAAAGTTATGCTCAAAAGCCAAAAAGCTCTTCTTTAAAACGCTTTTGCTTTGTTTCACTGTGCCTTTTTGGTGTGTGCCCGGCCTTAGTCTGAGTTGCCTATGACGGGGAAGTTGGGAGTTCGAATCTCGACTAGATGTACCTAGGGTAATTTTTCATTATTTGACTCCAATTCTCCTTATATGAAAGTCCGGGTACACTTCCTATCTTCTTTTTACATTCTTATAAAATTAGTATTATTAAATTCATGCGCCCAACATGAACGTGTGAAAATTAAAGTCCAAAATTCGAGTCACGTAATTGCCAAAATTATATTATTTTCTGAAATGTTGACTTGGTTACTGGGAAATGTGTTGGTTCTAGTATTAAGTTACTTTGAAAGTAATATGCTCATATAATACATTTTTTAATTCATGTTAAAATAGTAATTTCTAAACAAAATAAAAAAGGAAATGTGAAAACCCTACTTAAACTAAAACTAACATTTGCGTTGAATAAAAGGGAAAAAATATTTAGTAGGCTTCACCCTCCGTAGACCTGAAATTGATTCGAACCCCCGATCTCTCTGTCTTCAGCAGTCAGTCTAACAATAGGGTGACTCAGGTGACCTGGTGGTCTAGGGGTAAGGTGTCAGACTTCTGTGCTGGCAGCCGGGGTTCAATCCTCGGTCCCGGCACAAATTTATCTGATTTCCAAACCCTTCCTTCCCTCTGACAAGACCTCTTGTGAATGTGGGGAATGCCGGGCCTCCACCTGGTTCGGATTCCACGTTAAACTGTAGATCCTTCATTTCATCTCACAATCACCCTACCATGACACATTAGCGTAAGTGCGTATAACCCGAACGGGTAGTAAGACGCGGTGATAATAATAATAACAACATTAGGGTGACTCCTTAGACCATGTGGCCACTGAAGTGAGTGTGAATATTATCAACTATCAAGAGGACAGAATGATAAGTTTAAATGCAGATAACGGGATATTAGGTCCATTTGTATTGCACCTTGGTCTCAATATATAGCTCCGTGTATGGTTCTACTGGTCCTCTTTGTCAGTTTATAGAACACAAACTAATTTATATTATTGTGTACAAACTTATACAAATAAAAAGTGCTACACGCCTACACCCTCACTGGGATCCTATGAATTTAAGCCTCACTCTGGTGTCAAAGCACGGGGTTCAAATTCCAGCAGAATTTATTAAAGATAGTTATTCTCTTTACCAAAACCCATTACGTTAATTACGGTACATTTATTCTAAATTAACTTTTTCCTACTTATACCCCACTAGAGTGATTATGCAAATAAACCGGACGAGTAGTAGAACGTGGAGGACAAAATATGTATTGCACGTTGTATTAATTAACTACACTTAATTTATCAATTTAAAATAAAACTTTAAATGGTCTGTGGCACCAACAATATCTCCACCATAAATTAACAATATTCAAACTCTCTGGCGGATCTTTTCTGATAAAAAAGGTTTGTAAACAAATAAAACACACATCCACCAAGAAATACAAAACCGAGTGCATTCATTATTAAATTAATTTTGCTCCCTAATAGGAAAATTGGCAAATCACATTTTAAGTTAATATTAAAAATATAACCACTTACATCCCAGTAGAATGCAAGCATTTAATAAATTGTTATAGTATTTAATTTCAGATTTCTAAATATTAAATATTTATCTAGATATGTGAATGTGGTCACAGTTTTACTCACATCAATAAAATAGATTGCATAGCTAGATATAATGAGAGGCAAATATTTAGGAAAAGTCACAGATAATATTGATTAAATACTTGACGTTATGAGGAAGTGTAAGAAATCACTCCCATGTAAGCCTATTAACTACACTGTAAAAAAATATCGATCAGAAACGTATTGTGAAACCAGAGAACAGAGGTTAACTAAGCTACTTTCATAAATCATATTATATTATGCATTAAAACTTTAAATATAAACACTAAATAATTTGAAAGTTTCGTGTCGTGGAATGTTGTCAGGGTTATCACAGTTAGTAAAAACAGTAGCCTACCTGTAAATGCTCTCATTACTCACTAGAATGTACATTCTCATGTGAGGTATATAAAGGAGATCTCAGGAGAGCATAAGTATGATTGTTCAAATGGGGACCGAGTAGGTGAGAACATATTATCATAGATACAGTTTCAACTAGCTTGTTTTACCCCGGCAACACCCCACGACACGCCACTGAGAATAGCACCAAGTTCTATTTCGTAATAAAAATAATATGGCTACATTTAGTATTGAGAGTAAACAAAACAAGTATTTTTTTGTTATAAATCTCCCTTTCTATAGCAATTGCACTATACAAAAAATAGAGACAAATATTCAGAAGTAAAACATTGTTTCGATAAAAAAAGAATGACCTGTGCCATTAGTTATAACAATACTCACTCAACTACCGTCGACTCGATGTTTGATTAATATGTTGCCAGGTCATTTCCTAATCCCGGGAACTTTCCCCCCACTGCGAGTTTTTCAGTCAACCACTTCAGACCGTTGCACTGTTCAGACAATACTAGCTTCACACATAACGATATACTACACAATAAAGCAATCAGCTGTTGTGTAGGCACACAAGGGCCGGCCAGCGGTGGGTTGATGACGTAATCCCCCAAGGCCTCAAACACACAGATCCAACATGGCTGCCGCGCGCATACGGGAGCTTCATACTAGTCGACCTCGTTATTGATTCCTTCAGCGGCTTGTCAGCTGTTCCGTTCTATTCAGAGTGGACTCATTCTCATTATAAATGGTTGGATGGAGGGAATAGCTTAGTAATATTGTACGTTATGTGTGTGTGTGATTGGAGATAAAACCTTTGTTTGGCTTTAGAGAGATAGAAACGTTATCATAACAGATAACATAAGCTAATAGCAAAATGCTTATCAAATTTGGGAGGAGCCCTGAATATGTTGAGGTGTTCTTTCAAGTCTTCTTTCATATATTTTCAATTTCCTTTACTATTGTACTGACCAACAGTCACAGTACCTATAATAGAGCAAAACTAAAGAGCATTACAAAATTACGACAATATTTAAGTTTAAATACATAAGTAAATAGTATTTTAACTAAATAAAACAATAAATAACATAAATATGGAGGAGACTTCCCATCGTAAAAGTGTAGATAAATAGTTGTAAATAAGCAGCTTACATTTATTCGATCTAATGAAAAAAATTAAATCTACATACTTTTCGTTAATAACCAAAGATTAAACAAATATTAAATGTGAGTTTTGAAATATTTTTTATCAAGCCAAGGTTAAATTAATTACGAGTACTTAGGAGGCCTAAATGGTTATTTTTTAACCATCTCCATTTTTTATATAAAGTCAAATTCGAGAAATCTAAAGCTAGTGGCGATATTGAAGAAATTACTTAATAAATACTAGATTTCAAATTATGTCATAATCCTACTAGTAGAAGTAATAATAACGTGTAGTTAGGTGTGCATGTTTACCTTTATCAAGAAGGTGGAGCTCCGAATTACTTTATTATTATTATTATTATTATTATTATTATTATTAGCACCGCGTCTTACTACCGTTCGGGTTATACGCACTTACGCTAGTGTGTAATGGTAGGGTGATTGTGAGATGAAATGGAGGACATACAGTTTAACGTGGAATCCGAACCACGGTGGAGGCCTGGCATTCCCCACATTTACGAATTACTTTTACTCACCCAATTTCACACCGAGCGTCAGAACTTACTTCGGACTAAACAATCTAATTCATGGTCAATATAATTGGATGGTTGACCTTGGGTGTCTTGGGGTGGGGTGTTTTCCTCAGGATACAATGCTCGTGGGTTCATACCAGGCCAAGGTCAACGAATTTCCTTGATCGATAAGCATACGTAGCAAAGCTCCCTTCATGGGGGAAGTAAAGCCGTTTGCTCAATGTCAATTACATCATGTAAAATAACTCTTGAAGGCGTGTGAAAATAGCTTTCCTGGAATAATTGGAAGACCCTTCCGTTCTCGTTCATAGAAATTCAGTGTGGGAGGCAATGGGAAATAACCACACTACCTGAACTTCACTTGTACCTGGCATGAATACCATGTACACCAGATGGACACAGGAAACACTAACCAGTCGAAGGGCTGAGTGCATGCCAAACTCCAGGAGGAAATAAATCCCTTCAAACCAACACTTAGTGTTGTCAACTTTGAAGAGAAAACTGGATTAAAGCTAATATGATCAGTGTTTTGTGTAAGCCAATACCAGCCGTTTAGTCTACAATAGAGTAAAATAAAACACATGACAAGTTCTACCATGTTTTATCATCAGAGATGAAATCGCTGAAGAGCAAGTAATTTTATTTATTTTGTTCAAATGAAAGACAATAAAGTGGTATATATTTATATAGTTTTTCATCTATAAATTGTAATTCCTTGTTTGTATTGATTTGTTTTATGTATTAAACCTGAACTTTCTGAACAGGTTGATTATATCAGCACAGGTATTATATATAACATAGTTTAAATCTAGATCAAACACAACATCCAGCACGTGGCCGTCAATTTATCACTGTTAAAGGAAAAACCCACATTTCGTCAAGTATAAATTCTTTGATCATGCTGGAAACGAATCTGTGTCCCTGTGATAAGTGTGCAATTATTTCAACAATTGAACAAAAGTGTTGGAATTAAGTTTTCAGGAAGAATTTATTTCACTCAGTATGCTTGAGAATAAATTTATATTTATACATATCTTTGCCTATATCAGGCATGTCAAATACTCTGGTTTGTTCAGACTATGGAACTAACGATAAACCAACACAAAATTCGGCCATTTTAATATTTTTATAAACGTCGTATAAATATAAGACTTAGTTAGGTGATATTTGTACATTTAACATAACTTAAAGAAATCTAGTATTTTAAGTTGGTGTACCAAATTTATTTGACTTGGATCAATTCCCAAAGCTGTTGTATATGCCCAACAACTATGTAAATTTTTTGGCAGCACACACGTATGATAAAAGTGGTTATCCGACACGAAAAGGAACTGATAGACATACAGTTTACTTACGCATTTGTAGACAAAATGAAAGTGAATTTATCACCAAATTAAAAGATGAACTATAACTCCAACGCTGCAAATAAGGGGTTCCAAACTTCCGTTAAAAAAACAAGTTGTCACTGAAATTCATTTAACTCAAGAAATTACAGTGAAGTTTTTCTTAAACGCCGCATCCTCAGTATTTTCTATTTTTAAATATGGCCCTTATTTTCAATCCGGGTTGTCTCACCTGGTCTAGAGGGCTATCGACTTCTCTTTGACCCACATCTGTGTACATGCAAATAAAGACATCAAGTTTGTGTAATTTGGCTCTCCGGTTGTAGAGAGGTCACGTTTAGAATATTGGCTAAGCATATTATTATTATTATTATTATTAACACCGCGTCTTACTACCCGTTAGGGTTATACGCAATTACGCTAATGTGTAATGGTAGGGTGATTGTGAGATGAAATGAAGGACCTACAGTTTAACGTGGAATCCGAACCACGGTGGTGGCCTGGCATTCCCCACATTCACAAGATGTCTTGTCAGAGGTGAAGGAGGGTTTGGTAATCAGATAAATCTGTGCCAGGACCGAGGATTGAACCCCGGCCGCCAGCACAGAAGTCTGACCCTTACCCCTAGACCACAGGTCACCCTAAGCATATTGATTTTGTTTTTTCCTACATAGTTTTCCACTCTCCCTTAGCGAAAATGTTCTTACATTTATTCTAAATGTTAGCTTCGTTATCCTTACCGAATCAATGTTATTAAATGGGATAGCCCATAAGGGTTGCAAGACGTGGGACAAATATACAACAAAAATCCATTCGAAATATTGTACGTGTTTTTGGCCCTATGTCTTACTTCTCTTCCAATTATTTAGCTTTAGTCCCGATAATTAGTAGTGATAAGGAAACAGTAATTTGGAGATAAGGTTCCCATATTTGCGTGGAGGGAAAGTGAAAGTCAATTATGAAAAGATAAACACCGTATAACATGTGGCCGGGATTCTAACCCTGACTTTCCCATCAGAAGTATAATGGACTCATGGTGGCTAAAAACTTAAATTCGCTGAATTTTTAAGGTTTTACAGACACCACACAAACAATCCTAAGCTTGCCCTTGTAAGGTTTCTCTTGGTGAGTGATATCTGTTCGTTTAGTACATTAATCAAATATTTTCGAAAACAATCCTATACCTACTAAACCTAAGCATTCTTACAAGACGTTCTATTACCTAGGTAATTTCATTCTTACCACATAATTGAGGTAAATGAGCCATTCAAATCTTACGCCCTTTCTTCAGCCAGTGATACAGTTTTATACATTGATTTTTATAAATAATTATATATGTTGTTTTTACAATATTTATAGTTTTGGAAATTATTTGTGTTCCTGTGTACATCTGTTACAAAACAAACCCAGTACAACCATCTCATATAAATAGTGGCCCGCGGGCTAAATGCGGTTCTTGTTCCCTGAAAATATGTCCCTCACAGTATGCTGGAGGAAAACTAAAGAAAAACATAGGTGGAAAATGTGGAATAGCTAATTATTAAAATATAGATAGTGTCATGATTGCATTTTATTATACATTTATTTGGTTTATAAAAATATGTATTAATATATATTTATATGATAATTTGTTTTTTGAAAGTGTGTATGCGTTATTATTTCATAATACAATTTGGGGATAAATACATCTATTTTTGGTAGTAAAATTTTAAAACATTCTGCTAATCAAAATAAAATCTATTATATCTATTGAAAACAACTGTTTACTAAGTGTTGCTTGTAGGTCTAGATTAAATCAATAAGGTTGCTATATATATATATATATATATATATATATATATATATATATATTATATATATATATTAATAGATTAAATCAATAAGGTTGCTATATATATATATATATATATATATATATATATATATATATATATTATAGATGTTTGATATTAACTGGCAATAAACAATCATATAATGCAACCTATATTATTTATATATAGTCAAGGTTGCTATATATATAGCAACCTTATTGATTTAATCTAGACCTACAAGCAACACTTAGTAAACAGTTGTTTTTCAATAGATATAATAGATTTTATTTTGGATTAGCAGATTGTTTTAAATTTTATTATTTATTTAAATATATATATATATATTATATATATATATATATATATTGGCCCACCATGCGAAAGGATATTAATATTTGGTCTTGGGATGAAATATTTTGGACTACTCTGATCTAAGCAATGTATTTTGGTCACCACAAGAAATTAAATCTCTCACTTTTGTTTAAATGCGTAGGTGCAGAACTAGTCAAGTATTTAAATTCCCCTGAATTTTAAATATTTTGATTAAACTCCTTGATTTTACCCTAACATCAAAGAATTCCATATCATTTCCAGATTTCTCCAGTTTTCCCGGTCTGTAGCCACAATGTAACCATATGATTTTTACAGTCCAGATGTCCTTCGATGGGGGTCGTATTTTATTCACATGCAATGGATAAGAAACACTAAATAAGCATGAGGATGATTTTAAGTTTGAACCTGAAAATATCTAAATGGTAAGTAGAGCAAGATGCTAATTAAACGTGCGTTCATGCTTAACATTCTATTTTCAGTACATTTTTAAAGTAGCAACCAAACGTAAGATTCTTCATTCCACCTGACAATACGACGCGAAAACTGTAAGCTAATTCAACTAAATTAGTTAGTTTAGTTTTCCATTTTTTGCAGTGATAATTTGAGGCGGTTAGTGAACACATATTAGAATATTAGTTTGGTCGAGAACAAACCAACATTAATATAAGCCATGTTTTGAGTTCAGTGTGTAGTTCTCTGTTGCAATATCAATCTCTTTTCATACTTAGTGATTAAAAGATTCTATTCTAATTTAATTATATACTTTATATTCTAACGTCTCTTTTAAAAAAGATACAAAAATATTATATACAATCCGTTTAGTTATTCAAGAATCACTCGCCAATTAGGCAGTAGGTTCATCTTTGTTACTGATGCAATTATAGGAAGTGAAATTTGACAAATTAAATAGATCAAATTCAATCGATATATCCCAAGATTCAAAGTTTAAAGTTCAATTTGACTCATTATAAAATAGCACATTATCATTTGATTAACAGAAGAGCAATAAACTCGATAATTTACGTCTTTTGAATAATTCACCTGGCAATTATTAAGTTAAAATATACCGTAAATCTTTCACCTCTGATGACATCGGAGTTGAAGTCTATATATCACTTAAGACGGGAGGAGGTGGTGTACTCGTCAGAGACGGATGCTTTTGTGAGTGGACTTGCATGATCAGCGTCATTAGGGTCCGTGACTTTAGCCTTAAAGTGGTTAGTTCCGGTGTATACGTCATTATGTAGATTTTATAGGAATCTGAAGCAGAAGGAGATTATATTAGTGGGATTTATTTACACCACATCTTAATATTGCTCACATATTACAATTAATTACTGTTCACCTTTCAAATCAAAATATTATATACGATTTCTATAAAAGCTATAGACTCATGTATTCTCCCTATAAGTCAGAATATTTACAGCTGACGCATTTAATATATATTATTATTTCATTTAAAATAAATATGTTGGCCTCAAAAATATGAAATTAGATTTTTCATAAGATCATTCTCATGAAATCTGGATTGTATGACAATGGGTTTGGATTAATAAAATATAATTATTAATGTAAAAGATTACCTGAATTTAAATTAAGGTAAGGGCAAAACTATTTAATAAAAAACACCCTCAACATAAACGGCTAAGATCACAAAGCAGACGTTCAATTAACCAGAAAACCAAACTAAATTAGCCTTACAATTTATTCTGCATGCTCACTAATATGGGTAGTTGGCTTATCATTACATTTTGGTGGCTGTGAACTCAAGATTAATTCTAGAACACACCTATAATTTGACCCCTAAGTTTGCCAACTAGGAACTATTTGAAATTATTAAATAACCCATGCCCACTTCGGTAGTCGCATTGTCTGGCAATATTCTAGACTGCCGATTACAGGAAGACCATGATTTGATTCCAGTCGGGTGCACTGAGGTTTTTTTTCTAGATGCTCTCTCACGTTCCCTTCGCGCAAATGTTGGTACACTTCCTCTAAGTTAAACTTATTAATACCTTACCCATTAATGAAATTAGTACATACTCGTTTACAGTGGCCGCTCGTAGTTAAAATTAGTGGGGATGCTGCTCCAGAAATGTTTTAACCTTTGTTTTAAAATTCTGTAAAAGGAAAAAACATGTATGAAAAGAAAATTTATTCAGGAACTTGATAAAATCGTTAAAAAAAAGTTTTACTTACTTTTTATTTTAACTGTTACATTTCAAGCTTGATCTATTCATTTATAAATGAAAACCATTCTTCTTGTTTTAATTTTCGCAAAAAGGTCAATAATTTTCTCCTTTATCTCTGGAATGACAATTGAGGAAACTTTTCTCCATTAAAGTACTGCAAGCAATTTAGCCTTTCTGTTAAATAAAATAAACGAAAATTTATGAATCAAATAGAATAGCCGGAAGCAGAATAATAATCTAATTCTACACTCTTCTACACTTTATCACACTCAAAGAAATGGTACATGGTTTTTAAGTGCAACACACGCTGAGTAAATAAACTTCTTTCCCCCATCACGCCAGAGCCGGCACTGCGAGAGCAACAGTGCTCTCTCTAACTGGGTGTCCCACCTTCATCCCCAACCCCTCCTATGTGCGCATACGGACAACAGTCAAACACTACGTCGCTGGCACTGTGAAGCGCAAAGTTTCATACAAATATTGTTGTATCTTTTTCATAAACTGGGGGATGGCTACTGAAGTACTGACATTATGCCTAAGGAATATATAATATACTACAAAAATAAAGAAAGAATTAAAGAAAAAATTGACTCATTATATTAAATGTTATCGATAACATCAAGTGGAAATAGGGGGTGCTGCAGTTCCGCAGTGCCTATACACGAGCCACCACTCCTCGTTTACCTGAACAAGTAATAAGACAAAGTGCTAAAAAAATCAACACATGATCCACGTAATCAATAATCTAAATCCGGTACACACTTCCTTGATCTTCATGTCCTAGAATGCGTGCTACACATGTGACATTCCAGAAGGTTTGGTAGCCAATCGCATAAGTGGAAACATTTGACCTGATGTTTTTCATTTTTATAAATACGAAAGTGAATATAAAGTACATTATGTTTATATAAGTTGACAGTCACCTTTTTAAAAACAAGTGGAAATGTAGAATACGAGCTATTCAAAGTTCACAATGACCGGGGGTTTCAGGTGCTGATAGTTCAGGCTGTTAGGTTCTAGAGAGCGTTTTATTCCCAAAATACAAGGCATATTAGTTCAAAACCAAATTGTGATTCCCTGGTAAAACACTAGACATTCAGATCCTTGCATTGGTGGGTTCCCAGGTTCTGATGAATCACGAAGTTAAATGTACAATACATAGTACGAACATCTTGGTTTCATCATGGTCTGGTGATTTACTTATTTATATTCTTACTCTAGACCAGGCGTTTCCAACCCACGGTTTGCAGGCCACTTAACAGCCAGCTCAAATTGAAAAACTCCAATTGCAGAAATAAATAACAAATTAGGTTTTTAGAGCTGACATAAATCTATACAACAAACATGTACTATCCAGAATCGTTAATATAATGTATGTATGCATGAGTGGATGTGGATGGGGATGTGGATGTGAATGGGTGCTCAATTTATATGGGTATCAGTATTATAAATCTCGTGTATGGCCTTTGGCCCATTCCCAAAGACCTTTTGCAACCCTCAATTGGGGAAATATTGGGCTGGCCTGAACTAAACAAATTAATGTGAGTCTTTTTGTTCAATATGGCTATATCATTAAATGAATAAAGGGATTGTTTGTTTTGGTTTACTTAGCAATACATCTTGAGACCCGTTCTGGTTGCATGCAGATGTACTAATTACATTATTTTGCATACATGCAAAAGTTTGAATTTAAAAGAATGGTACCAACATTCTATTGGATGGAGGGTAACAAAAAATTGAGTAAAAACACATATATTACCCCCGACAGTTATTCAAGATCCGATCTCCATATTATACACATTCAAGTCTATTTTTAGAGCAATGCTTTAGATTAATCATTTCTTTCTTAGTCAATACTTTCACTAGAGTGTTAAAGTAAATAAGAGTTTAACGACCCACTTTGGCGGCCGTATAATCTAATCCATCACCCTCGCGATAGACTTGGCAGCCGATGATGAGGAAGTCAGGATTCGAATTCTAGTCTTGTGTACTGACGGTGGTTTATCCTAATTGGTTAATCTCATTCCAATTAAATGTGTGTTAACGTCCTCTAAATTCAGCCTTCTTCATCCCTTACTCATTAACTTTATTGGTACATATAGATGTAACCCAAACAAATAGTAGGACACGCTCAAGATTTTTTAAATAAATAAAATTGAATTAGCATTATTTATATCTTGTGCAAGGATAACCACGTTAGGCACGATCTTGATTCACACCTGAGTCATCTTGGAATACATTCCACTTTCTTGAAACTGCATTAAATATTATATTCAACCATGTTTTTCAATGATCTATCATGAATTGATCAATTTTGTAAGATGTCAAACATTAGCTATTCACTAGTGAGGCTCTCATTTCTACAAATATCGCACTCAGGGAAGAACAATGACGCAACCGTAGAACACAAAAATGTTGGTAAATTGGGTTTTAAGTTTTTTTAAATTGAGCCGGGATTTTCGGAATAGGTTTTGTAATGATCCTTTGATATTTTGAGGTTGATGAAAGGCTTATGATTGGATATTTATCTTTGGATGAAACAATTTTCACAATTTGCAAAAATTACTTGTAATTAGAACCAAGAATTCGGGTACGTTTCAATTACGACATTGTTCTTTGGGGGAACACAAACTTTTTAATAAACTATGACAGCCTAATGTTTGCTTTAAAGCTATTTATTTTGTTGATTTAATTAAATTAATGTCCTTTTAAGGATTTTTTCAAGAAAAACCTTTTTGTTTAATTTTTAAGGTAATGACAATCAATGGACAGAAGAATAGATGGCAATATTTTATATGTATCAACGTACATTGTCATATTAAAACATAAACAATAGATTATCAAGGAAATTCAAACAAACCGAAAATAATAATATTGAATAATGGAAGAACTTACTCCGACGAACGATCAACTTCATTTTTCCTACATTTTCCCGAAGAAGCCATTGGAGAAAGGTGTAAAATATTTTTGAATGATGTTTCTATCAAGTAAGCCCAACAGATCTTTTCTTTTGCTGTCCCATATTGGATTTTTTTTAATTTGTATGCTGTTTTTATTTTTATTGATTTCACTGATTTTATTCTGATGACCACATAGGTATAATTTCTACGTCCTTTCAATCCTGCTGACTGTAGCGTGTTTTGTTCAAGTAAGTGAATGAAGTAATGAAGCAGATAATCTTAAGTTTCAACATTTTGTTTCGGTCACCAACCAAGTTTTTAGTGAATTTTAAAACTACTCTGCCAATAATTTCAAATTCACAAAGTCACTGTACCTTAATTCTTGGACAGCAAAATGCTTTACTTTCTTCTTGACACAAAATGAATGCTTGTAAATGTGCATAGAACATATTGAAACGATCAGCTTGAAGAGTACCCAACCATTGAGCCTTCGGCTTCTGATTTTGTCAGTTCAATGGAAGGCCTATTGGCAACGGCCTCCATTTCATCTGAAAATATTGGTTTGATAAATAATCATGAGCTATAACTCAAGTGAGAAAAACTAGGCCTAATATTAGTTGAGCAATGCAAAAGAGTAATACATCTCAATGAAGAATGAGATATGAAAGAAAGGAATTTTTTACATACCTCCAAAAAATAAACTATTAGCTGGTTCTTTAGAATTTAAAATGTACTTGTTCTTACTACTAATATCATTGAGATTTTTGTCAGTCTTATTATTGTAGTTCACACCCTCTGGCGAAGCATGGACGATTCTCCAAGAAACAGACAGTCCAATTTTAGCTGTGTCTTATTCAGCTTCTGAGCTCTAGTTCAATGATCTTTCCAGCTCGACACATCAATTTTACTTGAATTAGTCATATGCATTACTGAAAACAAAAATAGCCTGTCTTAGATGGAGAACATTATTTGGAACGCAACAAAGAACAATCAAAACAAAGACATAAATGCTCTCTGCCTGAACAAAAGATTTGGACAAAAAATGATGAAAAGAACATTTATGCCTACGCTATTCTAAAAAATAAAAGGAGAATAACAGCACAAACTAAATTTGTGTCTTTGTTCTTCTAGACGACTTTCAAGTCGGAGAAATAATAACAGCACAAAACACATTTAAGACATTGTTCTTCCAGGTGCATTTAAGTTTAAGAGGATTCAAAGTAAAAAAACAAAAAAAAACACGTCATTGTTCTTCTGGAGACACAGTTAAAGTTTGTTGTTCTAACGGTGAAGGTGGCACATAGGTACTTTACACTAAATATCAACACTAGCAAATCGAACGCTCATGCGCAAATAGCCATAATGGTGCTGTAGCACCGAAATTGTGATTGGTTCCCGATAAAAACAATAATGGCATAACTGCGCTCTACTGGTGACTATGAGAAATACACACAGGTCATTGTTCCAGGGAAAAAAGAATGAAATTTGTAACAATTTGACGCACTTAACCCAAATCCAGCAAAATTCGTAGTTACGTCATTGTTCTTCCGTGGGTGTGATATGCAAGAATGAATAAATAAATTAATCAAATACCCGCCTCGGTGGCGTAGTTGGCTAACGCGCTTGCCGTGTTAAGCACGACTGCTGAGGACGGGGAGATCAAGGTTCGAATCTCGGTCGGGTGAACTGGGGTGGTTTTTCCTAAATGGTTTTCCACTCTTCCTCCACGCAAATGCGGGTTCACTTCCTCTAATTCAACCTTCCCAATTCCTAATCCATTAGCGTAATTAGTACTTAAAGCGTATAACCCGAACGGGTAGTAAGACGTGGTGCTAAAATATTATTATTATTATTATCAATTAACGTTAATGAGGGCAACACATATTGTATCCACTTGTTTACAAATTACTCAAACACTTCAATAACTACATGGCATCAGCCCACAATAAAAACATACCAAATGAGAGGTAACCGTCTGTTTGCGAATATTGCACCAATTTCTGTGGGTAGAGGGTGTTATATGGTCAACCCATAAGTCGTTAATCTCAGTTTTATAGAAAGGAGCTTCTACTTTTTCATTCGAGTAGCTCCTTATTTTTCCTCTCAATCCTGAGTTGACTTCGTTACATACCCAACAATTCACAGAAGTTCTGGAAGCATTGGATATCGAATCCGAGACGTATGTATCAGTATACAGGATCTCTAACCACTAGATCATAAGGCCACCCCTTAAATTTATCGATAGTTTCACAAATTCGCTAATTCTGGTAAAAAGTGATTGTTTGAACTAATTTCACATACTAAATTATTAGCCATATTTTTATATCAATTAAAGATTTTTAAAAGTTATTATTATTCTACTAAAATGGTAATCGCATCGGTAGTCATGTGGACTAGACGATGAGATTATCGTTCTGACTTTCCGGATCTGGGATGGTCAATATTTGTGTTTCGACCGGAGTTACTAGACCTGTATTTTCATAAATGGTTTCTCACTTTTTCTCCCTAAAGCCCGTATCACACGACACTTGCTTATACTAGAAATCAAGTGTGCTAGCTAGCACCTAGATATCTGTATACTAGCTAGTACAATGGAAATGGGACTATAGTATTCACACGCTGCTAGTTTGGTACTAGGTCCTAGTGCAAATATTTATCGAACGTCAGAGATTAATTTTGAGTGCAGCAGCTGCATTAATTACTAATAATGATATCGAAAATTATGAGAGGGAGCGTAGGAAAAAGAATATAGACACGGGAATGGTTGGGAAAGACGAAATAATGGTCGCAGTATGCTAAATATAATACATTCGGAGGTTAGGTAATATACATTCGGGGTGATACAAACGTTTAGTATCTCCCTAAATTTGTATTCATTTATTTACATTGTGGTCAGAGGTCCCCAAGCCTATGGGTGTCCAAGTACAGTATCCTTGATAAACAAATGTTCTTTTTTAGGCCTACGCACACTTTATATTCTAAAAAAACAAACAAAAAAACGCCCAAGGTTGGAATGCTATCAAGTTTATTTAGATTAAAATTGGGTCTGGAACATAGTTAGTCGTTTTTAGATTACATGTTTTAAATTAAATTTATATATATTAAATATATTGTGCCAATTTGGTATTATATAAACAAGGTTGTTTAGAATAATTTTATGCCAACAACAAAGTCACATTAAATGACCATGTTGGCGTCATTTATACCATTTATCTACAAAACAGTTTCAGCGCACATGATTGGTTTAATTACACAGACTAGTGTCGAAACTAGTACGAAAATAGCACGTGTTCTATCCTCACAACTAGTATGGTAGCCAGTACCAAGTGGCAGAACCAGTATACTTTTTCTGATTCACATGACGCTAGATGATGACGTGCTAGCTAGTGCTAGCTAGCACACTGGATTTCAAGTACGAGCTAGTGTCGTGTGATACGGACTTAAGTATATAGATACAGTTACTCAAACTAATACCTTAATCACCTCTACCTCGTTAGTAAAGTAAAATGTGTAAAGCCTGGATGAGTAGTAATAAATGACACAAATAAAATCCCAGTTGTTGTTTTTATCACCGTATCTTACCACCTCTCCGGCCTAGATGCTATGTGTTAGTTATGCTAATCTGGTAAGTTCAGGTTCAGAAGGTTGACTTTACTAAGAGAGTGATGACTTAGACCATTCAACCACTGGAGCATTCTCCCGTATTTAGGAATGACACAATTTACGGAGTAAGGATCAAAAAGTTATTTTTAAAGCGGTAAGCCTGCATTAACGCGGAGGAATGTGAAATCCACAGTGACTAGTTAATTTTGTAAAACCACCTCCAATGTACCTTCTGGGATAAGAACCTAAACACTAACCAATGATTAATAATTCAATCTCTTTCAAGACAAATGGCTTAGACTAAGCCCTGTCTAATTTAGGAAGCCCATTCTCTACAACCAAAATAGGTTGAAAGTTACTAAATTTTTCCATTATTTAAATGTCTTATTTAATACATTAGCTAAAAGATTGATGTAAAATATTATTAATATATTCCAATAACACTCTTATTTATATTGTTGGTTAAAGATTGTCTTAACTTTATTAATTACTCAGGCTTGGAATATAATCACAATAAATTGTAATAATATTGTGTCCACCATTGTGGCAACATAAGTATCCAGTTGGCAAATTACAGGCCTCCTATGAAAATCAAAATGTATATAACCACTGGTGTAAGTGACGTTAAAATTAATAAATGTATTTAAAACTAGCTTGTACCCACAGCCTCGCGCACGTTTATATCAGTTTTAAAACATTTGTATAAAACAAATACCGTTTATTATTTAAATCTCTAACGCGCTTGTCGTGTTGAGCTCGACTGCTGAGGACGGGGAGATCGAGGTTTGAATCTCGGTCGGGTGAACTGGGGTGGTTTTTCCTAAATGGTTTTCCACTCTCCCTCCACGCAAATGCAGGTTCACTTCCTCTAATTCAACCTTCCCAATTCCTAATCCATTAGCGTAATTAGTACGTACAGCGTATAAACCCGAACGGGTAGTAAGACGCGGTGCTAAATATTATTATTATTATTTAAATCTCCACCACAGAGAAGAAATCACGCAACATATTAGATAGAAACTACCATGACGAAAACTTAAGAAATGTTAAAATTTGTCTTCAGAATAAAATAATTCAATTTAGTGTGTTAAGATTAGGCACACAGAATATTTATACCAATTGATGGAAATAAATTAATAACATTTAAGGCAAGGCATCTTTGTAAACGACGTTAATAGATTTATCATCAGATGATAGCAGTTACAGGTTGCCATGGGTGTAGTCAGGGAGGCCCACGGG
Organism: Timema cristinae; assembly: GCA_039000515.1. NCBI lineage: Eukaryota > Metazoa > Arthropoda > Insecta > Phasmatodea > Timematidae > Timema > Timema cristinae. The sequence goes on along the minus strand of JBCFYV010000012.1, from coordinate 23,416,418 downwards.
GCTTCAGCCGTACCCCCATTGGAAATGAGAAAAATAATAATTTAAAAATATATTTAAAGGGAAATTTTGAACTGGAAATACCTATGTTGGTTACACTGAGAAGCCGCATCATGTAAGTATGTAGTAAGTCTATGAGTCACGTGGTAACAGTGTTTGACCTTGAATGTTAGAATTTAGTCAGGAAGCAAACGCAAAATTCAACTCCAATGAAATCTAAAATATTATTGAAAAGATGGGCGGTATGTGGGAAAATGTTGTAGCTATGTGCTTTGACGGCGCTTCTACCATTGCGGGTGATTGCAGTGGACTACTTTATATAAAAGATGTAGGCTAAGGAGATTAATGGTTTAGTTATATACATACATTGCCATGCAATTGGTCAGAATCTTAGCCTATTCAGTGCTTGTGCCTCACACACAAAAGAAACACTTGATTTTGGATTTTTATTTTGCTTCCTCCAGCTTATTTATAATTTTATTGAACGCAGCTCAAACTGTCTAAGTGTGATTGAGGAGCTGATTAAAGCAACTTACTTAAAACTGAAGATGTTAACGCCATTATCTGACACAAGGTGATCCTGCCACGCTTTGACTGTTCATACTGTTCGTGAACTGTCATTGGATGTTATTGAATAAAAAAAGTATGGGCTTGTGCTTTAAACGGGTTTAAAATAAAGTATTTCAATTAATTTGCCGATTTCTTTAATGCGTTAAGATAGCTTGCTCCTGAAACTATGAAAGAGACTTGTTTGGCTGAAGACGAATATCGTGATAAATAAAATGCATTAATTCCTGGATATTTGGACAATAGTGCATATCAGTGAGTAATTTAAAAACACCTTCCTTTCCTGCTCTGAAAAACTATATGGCTGAGTTTAGAAATATATAGACCAATTAATAGTATTGAATAGTTTCTTCTAGAAAAATAAAATATGATTGTTTTGCAGAAAATGTATATTCGGATAGATAAAATCGATTACTGCCTGGATATCCTTGACCTCATATCTGGGATATTCAAGGACACCTTCCTGTCGTGCTCTTAGAAGTCTCCATTGACGATTCTAGCAATATAATAACAAATTATTCTGGTTTTGGTATTCGCAAAAACGGATTCGCATGTTGGCTGAGACGGAAAGTTTCCCAACGTCTGAACCTATGTGGGATCTTTTCAGGCAGGCGTTGTTTACTTCATGTTTAATGACCTTTGAAATGTTTTGTAGAGTTTGTCGGAAGTCCCCTGAGAATAATATGGTGTGGCCTCCTATGAGCTCAATGTTGCTTTTGAGATATCTCAAAGTTCTATCTAGATCTTTATTTAAGTTATAATACATCATAATCTTATTTCATGACTATAATATATATTATTTGCAGTAATTTTGATGTGAAACTTTCCTTGGATATTATTTTTGAAAATTGGAATTAGATTATTAGAAAAATGCAAGAGCAATTTAAATGTCACATTCGCTACTAACAAAGTAGCTGCTATACTCTGTGAAACCATTACAATGGCAACACTTCCATCAAATCTGAGATTATCCAAACATAAATTAATTATAAAATGATTTCCTTTACCTTTGTGCGCATCCTAAGAGAATTTTTTTCCTACTAGATCCCGAAGACACTATAATACATTTAAATATATGGTAAGATATTTTGTGATTAATATATTCAATGCTTGTAATAAAAATGGCCCGTCGTTTGTAATCGCTCTCAATTAATATCTTTAGAATATGAATTCATACAAATTGTATTGTACAAGAAGACCCAAACTCGTCAATATTTTCCGACATGTTTTCCCTGTGGACAAGTTATAGATCAAGAGGATCAGTTTGTGAAAAATCTTAATTAAATGGAGATCATATATCTGAGTGAGGAAGAAGGGCGACAAAAAGTGTCTATTGCTAAACTAATGATACAGTGTGATTCATCCTATAAGAATCCAAGTATTTTTAAGCCTATTGTGAAAAAACAAACAAAAACATATTGTTATATTTTATATATTTTGTATATATTATTATATTCTTTGTCTAATATTATTGTATTCTGCATCTTGTTAACATAACAACAATAGTTAATATCTAGATGTATAAAGATTGTGTTTTTGTTGGGCGCCACCCCTAGTATCAAGGAGAAAAATAACAATTAAAAGAAAAAAAGAAACATTTTACCTCGGTTATTTCAGTCAGTGGCACTACGACTCTCAATACTCGAGACCAGTGGGTAAACTTAAGGCTAAAACATGAACAATTCAGATAAAATGGTTTGTTGGAACAAAATGTAATTTAGACAATAAAAAATAAATAAACCTGTAAAATAACAATTGTTAGCACTTTTGTGGATTTATTGTTGTTTTACACTTTACCACATCCCAAGCCTACCTAAGGAATTCCTATTATTATAATGTTAATTTAACAAAGTATAGAACAGTATTGTTGAGACAAAAAAATATATATATAAATATATATATATATATATATATAATAATAAAAAATTTAGTAACTAGACACAAAATGAAATGTTAATTAATTCTCAACATTATTCTGTCTTTCTGAAAGTAAAAGAATTCAATTTTTTTAGGAGAAACAAAAAAAAAAATAATAATTTTAGTTGAAGAGTTGGCTTGGCCTCACCACTGCATTAGTCCATATTGACACCAACTTCAGAGATTTGTTACACTCTAGTAATTCGAATTCTTACACAAATTGAAACGAAAATAAACAATCTAGTTCTTGTACACACACTTAGCTTTCCATTTTACCACGTGTACTTTAATTCACCACCTTTAATTCATTTTAAAAAATAATTTTAATTCGGAGCTCCACAGATTTGGCTCCATGTTAAAAACCACTCAGAAGAAGAAGACCTCCTCTCTTATAAAAAAAATCTTCCAAAACCAAATTTAAAAAGGTTCTATTCTTTACTTCCAAGTCCAAAGAGAAAACAAATATATATGTAAAACCAAAAGATAAAATGTTGGCTATGGACTAGGTAATATCAAATAAAATGCAGGTTTAACATAAATATTGAACTGCATGCTAATGAAAGTGAACAGTGTTTTTTTCTTAAAGAGTTAAATGTTTATTTCCATCTGTCAGAATTGAAAAACGCGCTTGTTTTGAGTTATTTAAATCGAGCTTTTTTCTTCTTCTACGAACAGCTCCGCTACTCACTTGTTTGATAGAACTGCGCATGCGTTGAAATCAAACATCGCTGACGTTCATTATAAATAAGTCAACAGACTTCTTAACGGGATAATGAATATGTTTAATAAAAGGTAAGTGTTCTTCTTCTAATAATCAAAATTCCTTATTTAGATTATTTAAAACAATGTGTTACGTTGTTCCATCCGTCCTTTTATTTTATTTAATAGATGTAAATAGTATTATTAGTCAGGCCGGCAACCAGCGTTTGGCCTAACTTCGAAGTGCTTAAATTAATGCGAAAATAAATAGGAAATTGTTCACAAAAAGTAGAAAACATAGGGAAATACAAGGTAGGGTGGCAAATAACGTCACACTATTCAGTAGGATATGTGAGATACGTCGTTCACGGTAAGGAAGTTTTCAAATGAATTTAATGATTTTACGTTATTGATCTGAATTCCCAAGTATATGTTATTCGAATGTGCGGAATATATCTGGCTGAGGGCATCACCTTTCATTAGTCTAGAAGTTCTCTCAAGAGAAAAACCTTGATTTCGACAGTGGCATTTCTTAATTTTCCGAGAAATAAATTAAATAACCTCATTATAAGTAAATGTTTTCGCAAAGAGATCCTTCGCACACTCTATGGAGAAGATTATTAATGATGTGTCATGTGGGTTGTTAGTGACATCAGTGACATTACTTGTTGTAAAATGTATTTATGTATTTCATTCAGTGTTTTTATTATTTATATCCTTCAATCATTTTAGTAAGGGACTAAGTAAAAAGGTTTATTTTGTTTTTAGATAATAACAAAATTAAAACACTGTTAATTGTTTAATATGCTATTAGGACATATTCTACTTTGGGCGAAAAAAAAACCTCTGAAAAACAAAACGTTTACGAAAATTCATACAAGGGTGCCACGAGATTCTAATCCCCTTCACAACAGTGCCATGCGATTCTAATCCCCTTCTCAAGGGTGCCATGTGATTCTAATCCCCTTCACAACAGTGCCATGCGATTCTAATCCCCTTCTCAAGGGTGCCATGCGATTCTAATCCCCTTCACAACAGTGCCATGCGATTCTAATCCCCCTCTCAAGGATGACACAAGATTATAATCCCCTTCACAAGAGTGCCATTTGATTCTAATTTCCTTCAAAAGGATCCCATGAGATTCTAATCCCTTTCTCAAGGGTGCCATGTGGTTTTACTTTTGACCCTAGTATGAAATAGAAAATATCTTATATAACTAAGAAGCTAAGGATGGGATTGCTTGATAAATGAAGGCTATACTGCAACCCCAATCCTAAAAATCCCCAAAATGATACAAGTAAGGAAGTTGGTTCCAATCTTACATTTATTTATAGGATAAGATTAAGAATTAAATATATACAACAGAACGAAACAGAGAGTGTAGTGGAAACGGAAGGATCACTAAGTCCCAGCTAGAGGGTGGACCTCAATTTAAACGTTCATAATTTAAGTAATAAATGAATCACTTAGAGTATAATATTTAAGCTCAAGTCCATAGTTATATAGTGAGAGTAAAAATTACAAAAAAAAATTGCCCATGTCAGATTCATAACAAAATTTTACCATAAATAATCTCAACTCACATAATCATTATAAAGGAGTAGCTAGTTTCCACGCCTGATACGGCAAAATCATAATTACAGAATGAGTAATAATACCCACGCCTAGTATGGGGGCATTTAAATTTAAAAAAAAACAAATACGTATTCAATATTGCAGCATTTAAACGGAAAGAAGAGTTTTTAGAAAAATACTAACGCGTCTAATAGCCTCAAGACAAAGTAAGTAGTGACAAACACTTTGTTAAAGTGACTTCATAAATAAAATGTTAAATGTAATATTATTTTCATTTAAATAAATAATTACAACTTAATATTTAATTAGAAATGCTAACTCTGAAAAGTTTAATTGAGAATATATATAAGTCGAATGATAATTTTGATTACAAGATGGCTAGCCTGCCTAATGGCAGCAATCAACTTACCTAAGCAGTCAACGATGGTACTATGAGTACCAGTAAAGACAAAACATGTTAATTTATAGTCCATGAAAGCTATCACGTGATCTCAAAGATGAATAGAGAGGAATTTAAAGAGGGTAGGGGTGGTCAAAGGAAGGAGAACATGGAACATGCGTGTAATCGATGAAATAACTAGCCCAGACGGTTCTATTCGTGGTCCCTTCTTGAAGATTCCTCATTGTTATACTGAAGTATCGAGGTATCTCTCTCATAGAAATCATGACTTCATTTGGTATGATAAACTGCTCTCTCATTTTAGTCGAACGGGAACATAGGAAGGGGGAAGTCTCTTCAGGAGTAATTGTGTATCTACCATTAGTTAACAATCACGTTTGTAGCATATGTTACAATATTAAACAATATGTAACATTTGATATACTAAAAATAGGTTAACGCACTACTTGAATCCCATCTAGGTTATGGTGTTAATTCTTGGGAAGGACGAATGAGGTTTATTTAAATCAATTAAGAAATATTAAAATAAAGTTCTTAAAGTAATCAATTAATACAACAATTGTACCAAAATCATGAACAAGGGGTGGAAACCATTTATAGTCAAATACATGTATGATTATAAAATAATAATTCAATTGTAGGCCTACTACTAAAAAACACATAAAGTTAGACAAGTTCATAGTCACAACACCAAGAAATATTAGTATGAAATTACTTATTTGTAAACAAATATGGAAAACCACACAAGAAAATAATAATACCAACACTATTTAACATGATAACGGATACCCTTTTGAGATTAGCCAAAATAGCATATGTTAAAAGAGAAATAAATGTAACTAATTGGCTCACAAACGTCATGCAATTACTAAGAGTGACTAAATAAGACAGAATAATAAGCTATGAAATGGACTCGAGATTTGGTTTTGAATATTAAATGAACGTAATGTAATAGATTTAAGAAACTTTAATTGAGTATTAGACCAATGTTATGTTGTAATAATATAATCATAGAGCAATGTAATATACTAATCATGTGCTTAACTGGACAATGTTAAGTTAATAAATACGTACTCCTTAAAAAAAAAGCTACAACTACTACTACTATGACATAGCATTATATGAGTAAAACAAGCAAAAAGACAAGAAAATTCAAGATAAATAAAGACTCAATGAACTAGAGCAATACGGAATAAATATTAATATATTATTATTAGCACCGCGTCTTACTACCCATTCGGGTTATACGCACTTACGCTAATGTAAAATGGTAGGGTGATTGTGAGATGAAATGGAGAACCTAAAATTTAAAGTGGAATCCGAACCACGGTGGAGGCCTGGCATTCCCACATTCACAAGATGTCTTGTCAGAGGTGAAGGAAGGGTTTGGTAATCAGATAAATCTGTGCCGGGACCAAGGATTGAACCCGGACCCAAGCACAGAAGTCCAACACCTTACCCCTATACCGCAAGGTCACCAAAAATATTAATATAGAAATTCCTGGTTTATAAATGTGTATATCATAAGAGTTGATAGCAGTGTATGCAGCTGACATTTTCTCACTTCCATTATAGACATTGTCTTAAAATCTGAGTGAAGAATTACTCTGAGCATGGGATGATTCCTGGATATCTCAGTGGTAAGAACATTTCATACTAATCCAAAGGTCACGGGTTTGATTCCCATGTCCAGGTGTCATTTTCAAATTAAAAATAATACTTTTACAAGTGTTTATTGATGACTGAGTATATGTTATTTTGAAAGTTTACTCTTTATGTATGTCATTAGTGTTTGGTTTTATCAACGAGTTATTAATATATAATGGTATTTCTTAATAAATTAACTAATTTTTTAAACTTCAATTTTATGAGTAGCAGATTTTTACTATAATATACAGATCACATGCACTGTTGAAAAACAGCATTGAGGGTAGCCATATTTAATTATAGAATCCCAGCCACGTTTTTTGAAGACCCGTCATGTGCAACTCCGTATGTAGGTTGTGGCATTTTAGAAATTAATTGTTGCTTTTATTCTGCTTAATTTATTCGTATTTCTAATTGTTTGTGTTCTCTTTACAGTTTTAATAAGGCTATATAGATATTCATTTAGATGAATCCAATCTAAAATTTTCTCTAATCCATATCTAAAATAATTAAACTGAGCTTTTCAAAGGATAAAATGATAAAAATTCATAATACAAAAATTTGAGTAAATTTATGGTAGTCATGAACTGAGTTTATTGGAGTCCTATACCCTAGCTTAGTTGGTAGCGTGTTTGTCTACTGAGATTAGGGTCCAGTGTTCGATACCCAGCCTGGCTGAAAAATTCACAATTGATGAAATTTGGGTTTACCCTTTCAAATTACTGAATTAACATCGAGGTCTGGATGTTGTGCCTGTTCTAGTGTTAAGTTAGATTATAAGGTATATTAAGCTACAACAGGACTAGCAAGCTGGTAGTGGAAAAAAATAGTTTTAATAAAAAATGACAACAGGCTGGAAACAATAATGGATGCAAGTCATTTATTTATGGAATTCACCCTTTGGTTTTCTGAAAAGTTCATCATAAATCACGTACTAAAGTTCTAAAATCAAGAATTAAAAAACAAGTTGATAAGATTGTCTTTTCAGAGGCCAAATTATTAATCACAAAAGAAGATATTTTTAAAATCCACGGAAGTTCGATCCTTCTGTTGAACTGTTTTGAAAGTCAAAAAGATAACTATATCTGCTCGATACAATTTATAAATATTGGGACACACCCCAGCTGTAAGATAGATAGGTATACTATAGTAAAATTATTTTGTTGTTGCTTACTCTACAATAATTGCTTACATTCTCTAAAATAATCTTGACGAGATGGATAGTGTAGGCCTATTAGTGTATTATTTGTCAATTAATTCCAGTATAAATTTCCTGTAGGTTTTTCTTATTCAAACTACCAAATCTCACATAATGTGTCACACGTATTAAACGTCAAGTTACTCTAATCTGGTTTGGTTTGTAACGTATAGGTATAGTGTTCAAACCCTGATGGTGCACGGATGACTTTTTACCTAAATGCCTTACTAGTCTCTCTTCACGCAAATATGGGTCATTTTACTGTCTATATTTTACCTCACTCATACCAATATTGTGAGATTAATTAATAAATTGCTAATAATATTAGACCAGTGCATTCCTGCATTCATATTTTATCGCTTTAATATGGACATTTTAACTTACGCTCTCTCTCTACTTATTACATCATCCAACAACTTAAAAATTAACAAAATTTTGAATTGATCAACTATAGCAATTTCCAGTTAAGAAAAATACTCATAGGTTTTTGTTCAGTCATGTAAATGTGTCTTTTTGTAACAGAAATAAAATTTCCTTAAACTGTCCCGTATTCATCTATTTTGAAAATATGGTTTGATGTTTTGACAAATAAATTAATACATGTAACGGTATTTAATATTAATATTATTATTATTATTATATTACTATGCCATTTTTTATATAGGCTTACACGTTTGTGGTAGTTCGACTTGACTACTAGCTCCAATTACTATCAAGCGACACGTTTAACTTAATAAATAGTCTTCTTGGTAAGCTAACGCACAGCTAATAGTATTACCATTTATTTGTTCCTACCTTTAAATATAGTTGAATTCTTTACACACTTTGGGTTGACTTAGCTTTAATTATCTTTAGTATTTTTAACTAACATATGTACCATATATTAAAAGGCCAATGTTGTTTGAAATCATAGTGAATAAACAATACAACCACTTTCTAAATAAGTTTCAATTTATCTTTCTTCATTTGTCAAGTCAAGTCTAGAATATAAGGATGTTCTACAGATGTATCCATCATCTTTATCCCTCTTGACTGGGTGTTGTAGAGGAGGCTTCTTATTATCCTTTCCGGTTGTTCTGTCAGTGTTGATTCTAGTCGGCATTTATTATTGTTGGATCAGGTCTGTGTTTCTAGTTAATTTTATGCGTTTCTAATATTATCAAGTAAAGCATTGCACTAACTGTGTACCGTGACGTTTCAGTATAACAAAACCTGAATTTAAGAAACTATAAAACAGTGTCAATATCATATTAATTTTCAAAAAAAGTATGTTTGTTCCATTGGGTCTATATTTGAAATTAAGGACTGTTAGAACTTTTATTAATAGCCTTAAAGCTCTAATATAAGTTTTACTATAATCAATTAGCTCAGTCAATAGCGTGTCTTCCTAAGATACACAAATTTGATTCCTGGCATGGCTGAAATAATTAGCATTTTAGAAAGGCTGGTACTCGGGTGTTGTGAATATTATAGATTTAAGTTAGCAAGTAATTAGTTTGGTGATGTACTCGTAATAGTCATTTGATCTAGAATGTGGACGTTAAATACCTAAAATACATACATTTATATATGTATATTATTTTAATATTTATTCATGTTAGAACAAATTATAAATGATAAGAGAATCGAACATATACAACTAGTATTCTATAGCCAGATTCGGCGACGTAGTTAGATAACGCGCTAGTTTCGTATTGATCTAGACTATCGAGGATGGGGAGATTGAATTTCAAATCTCGCTCGGGTGAACTGGGGTGGTTTGTCCTAAATAGTTTTTGACTCCCAATCTACATAAATGCGGGTTCACTTCTTCTAAGCTCAACCTTCCCCATTCTTAACCCATTAGTGTAATTTTGTTCTTAAGTGTATAATCCAAATGGGTAGTAATCCGTGGGGCTAAATAAATAAAATATAGCCTTATTGTGATAAGAAGAATAATTATATAGTATTTACTAAAGTATTTAAAACAATTTTAATAATTCATGCATCAGTTAATGTTATTTCACCTTTCACTTCTAATTTTTATTTTCAATTCCTATACAACTATTCACAAATATCAGAGTAAAAGTTATCAATGTTGGCCACAACATAATTTATTTAAATTTGATAAACTTTTATTCAAACCAAAATCACTGTAAGGGTCTTATTCAAGCTAACAAATTCAAATATTTATTGATGCAAAGAAAAATCATATAAACTATGGTTCCTAGGTATATAATATAAAATATATTACTATTCCTTTTTTTAAATATTACAAACTATATCAGTAAGATACTTTAAAATATATACACCTCAGTAGATATGGTGAATAAATATCAGTCTTTTTAAGTCAGATTTTAAAATATTAGGTATGTTGTGGCTAGAATTTCTATATAGTTTATCATTCTTGCTCCACCAATTGCAGGTAGATTTCCTATAATATATTTAATACTTATCCTTAGTGTAAAAATGCGTATAGCATGAATGGGTGCCAAAGTGCAAAAAAGTCCTTTGCGAATAAAACGGTAAATGTGTTCAGCAGACAAATCTGTAATTTTACTAACTATTTAAAGAAAATTCCCCCAGGTGTAAACTTTTTTAGAATATAGTGGAACAAGTTTCATACAAACCTCATACTATTATGTTTTAAATAATAGTCAGCACAAATACATATTATATAGGAATGATGAAACGTGTCTATAAATGAAAAGAGGGTTTAAAAGATAAAACACGTTTTTTATAGTAACAAATAAGAATTTTTTATTTATTTTTGGTTACAAATGTTGACATTCAAAAAAACTCACTTAAATATATCACGAAATCTTACTCATACCGGAGTAAGAATTATCACCTTTCTATGCAAGAACAATTCTATCTTTAAGATTGTACACTATTTTATTTACCGTCACAAATCACTTTAGGACAGCATTCGGGGAAGGGCATTTGGCTGTCCGAAATAATTTTGCAACCTTCTTGATTCTCTACAGGAACACATCTGAAACAATACATTTGAAGATAATATACAGGGTTTAACATTTTTTCATTTGATTTCTTACTCTATTTTTTTTTTCCAAATTAGTCAAGTAATGGTAAAAGTATGAGCTAACCGAAGTCTAAAATTATAGAAAATAATAAATATAAATTGGAATTAAGAGTAAATTTTTTATTACATAATATATTATTTTTAACCAAACTATAGATACATTCATATACATATTACTATGGTTAAATAGAGAATCAAATAGTAGGAATCTTGTTTCTCAAAAATTGTTATAGATACATATTTTATAGTTAAAATTAGTGGAAAACTAAGTGCATTTGAATCTTGCTCTGAATTTGCCACACATGAGAAACCTAATTACACCTATGGCTACGTGGTTTAAGACGTCAAACATGCAATATACTGTAATTCTGGTGGCTCAAACGGCCACGATTACAATCTCTGCTTGGTAAGTCAGAGGTGGCTACAAAATGTAATTTAACACTGTTATTCCTAATTCCTTCACCTAGAAATTTGTATACATTTACTTTATTATTAGTATTAGCACCCCGTCTTACTATCAGTTCGGGTTGTACTCACTTACGCTAATGTGTAATGGTAGGGTGATTGTGAGATTAAATGGAGGACCTACAGTTTAACGTGGAATCCGAACCACGGTGGAGGCCTGGCATTCCCCACATTTACATTTTCTTTAACTGCCCTTCTTATTTCTTCTCTATAGATTAAGCAGATATATAAACCTTGTGTTAAAATATATCAATAAAATCACATTTCTTACCCATTGAAAATGATTTTACAATCTTCCAGAGGACACATGCAATTAATTGTAAAGTTCACTTAGTTTGGTTTGTATAATTCAAAATTTGAAGGTTCTAATTCCGGTATTTTGGAATGAAAGTCTTTATTTTTTAAGTTCCAACACTCTTTATCACGTAAATTTTTAATAGATCCTCGTAACTCTACCTTTTTCATATATATTACAATTTAAATAATTGTAATATAAACAAAATTAAGATATGGGGCAGAAACATATCCATCTATAATAGATTATACAGGGGGAATATAATATCCCTGTTAACTTGCAATAACCAGCAAGCTCATTGAACTGTAAATTAAAATGTCCCACAATTTCTTAGATGGTATACCTGAGATTACCGAGCTTATCTGCCAGAAATGTTTACAATTCTAATATAGCTATAACAAACATCACAAATTAACATCATAAATTGCATCCACTATATAAACTAAATTCTGAATAGCATCCACTCACAGTGGTCTCTATTCTACACTTATAAAGTAGGCAAATTTATAAAATATTGGTATAATGTAGCTACCTCCACCCTAATCCTTTATGCATACAAAATATGCACAATATCTTATTGATCGTTCTGTATTATACAAAGAAGAGGACGATTACCTTCTGAAAAACTCCCTTTAATGTAATTACTAGAGAAACTTTTCCTTATTTTATAGTAGGACTGTTCGAACATATAATTTTATTAGATAAAATCAAGTTTAAACTTGTTCATTTAAAACTCATTTCTAAGCCTTATAAATTAGTCAATTACTAGATTATAAATAAACAATAATGATAATCCGTTAATATATATAATTGAGTAACAATATTATTAAGATGATGCTAAAGTCAAATCATTTTCTGTAGCAGACTCTTCGCCTGCCATGACCAAAACAGAGAAAAGGAACATATTTAAGAAATGAATAGAATCATATTCATAATATCTTTCATATTTCATTAAACATGTTATTACGTTTTTTCTTTATGGCTAGATAATTGATTTTGTGGTGTAATAGTTACCATAAAATATGCAGGTTCTAAAATAAATCTTGTGACATACATTTTAATTCAGATTTTAGATTTTACTAATATCCCAAAAGAAAGAAAATCATTACTAGACCTAACGATGTTCTCACGTTGTCACTAGAGTAAATATATTTTTTAGATAATAGTTGGAATTCTTTGTGTCCCAGGAGCTAATTTCCAACAAAAAGATCTGATATTTTATTAATTCATATCTTAACGAACTGTGTATCAACTTTCCCCCTCCTCACCAAATATAATTCAATAATTTTGAGACGAGGACTCTCACCCTGCACGGAAGATTTCGTACGTTCCTTTTTCTCTCCCGATACTGCAACTGGACCGAGTGCAGCCGTCATCTGTCCACGTGGAGTCAACCACATAAGCTTTCTTCGTGCTGGTGTCGTAACATTTTCCAGGGTGGTCTAGAAACATACACATGCTAGAGAGGATTGACTAAGATTCTTCGTCCTGGTGTCGTAACATTTTCCAGGGTGGTCTAGAAACACACACATACTAGAGAGGATTGACTAAGATTCTTCGTCCTGTGTCGTAACATTTCCAGGTGGTCTAGAAACACACATGCTAGAGAGGATTGACTAAGATTCTTCGTCCTGGTGTCGTAACATTTTCCAGGTTGGTCTAGAAACACACACATGCTAGAGAGGATTGACTAAGATTCTTCGTCCTGGTGTCGTAACATTTTCCAGGGTGGTCTAGAAACACACACATGCTAGAGAGGATTGAATAAGATTCTTCGTGTTATTATGAAAATACTTTTCCACAGTTTTTTTTTAACACCTGTTCAGAATATACGCTCATATACTAATTACGCTAGTGAGTTACGGATGAGTAATTTTTAATTGAAAGTAAGTGTGTCCACATTTGCGTGGATATAGTTAATAAAGAGAACATTTAAAAATATCAGTACACCTGTTTGGGATTCAAACACAAATCTCCCAGTACTTGGCAGTTTAGTATTACACGAGAGTAAATCCTTAGACCATATGGCAACTGAAGCAAGCCCCAGTTTTATTTTAGTAAATTGATTAATTTGATTACTTAATACTATTTTACTAAAACTAACATGTTGCATGTAATAATTGAAAAATGTGTTCTAAATTTAATTAAAAATTGCCTAGTTAAAAGTTCTAAACTATTTAAATACGATTTCAACCTAATATGTTCACATTTAAACTTTATTTATATAAAACATGTTAAAATTTAAGTTCTAGCTGACGTGTTTTAAACGAAATAATTTTCAAACTTAGTTTAGCTAACGACACAGAGTAACTATGAATTAATAGTTTTGTTTACAACCAGATTGTTAATAATATATACTTGTACCTCATTATTTAAAATTTAGAGTAATATTATATTGTATAGAGATTTTTAGAGTAAAAATTAATATTTAATGATAGCAGTATCCTATAGGAATGTTAATCGCATTGTATAAGAACAATTATTCCTAATTTTCACTCTTGAACTTATTGATAAAATCTTTATTAGTTTGGATTATATATATATATTATGTCATATATAAGTTTTATGATGTATTTTTTTCTGTTTAGTGATTGTGAGGGCATTACATTAATTTTTTTAACTTGAACATTTAGCTCCTGATGGCAATCAGGAAAAAATCTGTACAGTGTGGCTTATTGTAATTTTTAAAAGTGTGCTATTCTTAAAACCATACGTACTGTTAGTCATGCAGTACAAGTCATCATTGTCATAATATAAATTATCATCTTTAATTAAACGATTAAGGGTTGAATCTTGTCTAGATTAACTGTAAGGAGGTGTCAAAATTAGATTTATTACAATGGTTTTCCCTTCTCTCTCCACTCTCATATGTATTTATTTGATCCAAGCTATTTTCCCCATCACTATACGTTCAGTTAAGGTTAATACCCCTTGTGTGAAACGTTATAATTACAATAATGTTTTGAATAATTTAGATAAGCCAATACATACCAACAGTTCTTGAACTTATTATAAATTAATTAAATCAATACCACCTTCTATGTTGGTTTTACGTAATAACTATGCTGGAAACTTAGTTTAGATTACTAAAAGTATATTTTGATATATGCGTTGCTCTGCAATGTTTTGGAAATGTAAACATGTTTAAGGGAAAATGTATTAAAATATTTCTCAAGATAATTTGTATTGTTCGACAGCTCAGATTGTAGCGTGTATATCTACTGAGCTAAAGGTCCCATGTGCGATCCCCAGCAGTGTAAAAAAATATATCATTTGTTAAATATAAAATTCCTCTTTCACAATGATTAATTAACGGTGGGAACTGGATTTTGAGTCCATTCTGGATTTAAGTATTTTTTAAGTCGTGTTCTGAAACGTTTGTTTTAGAAATTGCACGTTAATACTCAAATAAATGAAAGCAATGAAACATTATATGCATAGTACAGCATGTTCCAATATTATTTATAAAACTAATCAATCAATTAACCAAACTTTAACCAAGTTCTTTAATAATTTTAATTATTATTATGGTAATAGCACAAAGCTTTAGTTTAAAATTGAAAGTGTATAATTATGTTGAAGCGGTCAAGAGTTGTATAGCTTATAGCTGGACAGTACATAAACAAAGAAGATGTAAGATTAATATATATTTTTTTCCTCTTCTGACCTTTGTTTTCCTTCACAATTTTGCTGGTCAACGAGGCCTTTGAAACGCTGACTATCACTGCGATCAGCACAATCACAACTGGTAATCTCTTCTGCATCTTATTTCTAAAGGAAACAACAAGAGGTAAAAGAAATTAATAAATAAAATTAATGTATTTATTTTAGTCACGTACATTAAATTTGATTATTTAACAAAGCTAAATAATATAAATAATTAGAGCACCAATTCAACAACTGAAATAAAACCTGCTTAAAATTAATATTAGATAACCAATAAAGGCACTATAAACGTTTTGTTTGGATGGCATCCTTTACATTTGTAACAAATAAACTTAATGTATTAGTAGAATAAATTTAAGATGAAACTTTAATTGCATTTAAATGCTGTAACAATAACATCAAACAAAAGTAGAAGTATACAACTATAGATAAATGGTTACATAAAATGGGTTTATATTCTCTAATAAGACCAAGGCTATTAGAATCTGCACATAATTTTAAAACTTTGGCTTTAGTAAACTATTTTAAATATATATTTTTAACACACATTTTATAAAGTAGTTTATTATGTAAAAAATTCCAGATACGTATTTTAGGAAACATTGTTGAATCCAATTTTGAAAATCTCTAGCTTAAAAAATATCTGTCATCACTTAACTATAATAGAGGAATTTTCTTTTGAAAACATAATGTGTTTTTCATAATAAAATCCAATTTAGATTTAAACAAAATTTTTAAAATCATTTTTGCAAATTTTAGGTTTTCATAAAGCTCTTGTGAGTTAGCCACACCTAAATTTAAAAATAAATTAAATAAAAATGGTCTTCTAAGTAAGATAATATAAATTTAGGTATTAAATTTATGGAACTATATCAAATCTTTAGATTATAGCACAACGTACGTCACATCCAATCATAAAGTCGGAGAGGTTGAAAGATGTAGTTACAGAAGTTAAAAATACACATTTTGGTTATGATGTTCAGATATTTGAAATTTAAAATACTTCGTTCAAGTTTTAATGAATCTATTAGGGCTGGATGAAAAATGGTGTACCCTTTTTCTTACCTATTAATATCAATACTCCGTTTGATAGTTATTAGTTAAAAATATACTTCTCAAATTAGTTACTTGCAAATAACTATTGTTATTTTTTAGCTCTGCGTCCTACTACCAGTTGGGTGTGTACGCTTTATTATGAATATTATTATATTTGGTGAGGTTTTATACTGTTGGCACTCTTCAAGAGGTCGATTGTTTTTCATGACTAGCCTTGAAGAACCGTGTTGCAGTGTGTACACAATTAGTGTATTCTTTGTGACAAGGTACAACCGTAGATAATAAGAATACATTGGTAGGATCCAGGTGCTACAATAGACCCGTGCATTTTTGTTGACATTAAATATACCGCGTATGAAAGGTTATCTTCACGGAAGCTGGGCGGAAAACACGGATTTGTCATCTGAGATATAATATTTTACAAACATAGCGGGTTTCAAGTGAAGCATGACTACCTGGTTTTTAATGTATAGATTACACGTCATTTTGTAAACAAGTATTTTTCAACTATAGGTCGCAGAGAAACCAACGGGACCCTGGAAAGGATTTAGTGAGTTATTTGGGGGGAGGGTAAACCTTTTTGGGGAATTTGGAGGTTGTGAAATTCCCCTAATATTAAGGATTTTTTTTAAAAAGAAAGTTCAACCACCACAAGTGTAGTTGTAAGGCTATCCTGGACTCTTGGAAACAAGATAGGAATAGATGGTAATATGAATAAAACAAATCCCTATTAAAAATAATATATTTATAATATCTCTTAAATGTAGGCTACATGACCATTCTGTGTTTACTAGTTTTGACAAACGTTCAATTATTTGTTGTAGAACTAAAATGATATGATTGTGGACATGTACGAGAACTAAGTCAATAAGTCTACTTTCCACCATAGTTGTCCCGGGCCATGTCTTGATTAGATACAACAATGACATTACCAGTTATCCTTAAGTATCTTTGCAAAACGTCAATCTGAATTTTCCCACTATATTATACAGTCCTACATACTTGTCTGTTAACCTGGCTCTTGTTATGCCACCTTTTCCGTTGATCCGTTTATATGTATTTTATTCGGCTTAATTACAATCATTTCTTCCTTCTGTAGGCTCCTGTGAATCCATTCCTGAGGACCCCACATTCAACTTTGCGTACAATAAAAGCTGATAGTAAATTAGAGCATGGAATGGTTATTGATTAAAATTGGCTCTTTAAACTGACAAAAATTGGTCTATATATATTAAATGGAAGTCTTAAAGATTCTCTAATCCATGTGTGTATGATAATATTAGGTCACGTTTAGCACAAAGCTGTCAGTATGAGGTAGCATTTTAATGAAAGAGATTTTAAATACCATTCCGAGATTTTAGTATAAAATAGAAATCTAAACTAATTTGTGTTAATAATTGTATTAAAAATTTTAATTATATTTGTGTAAGAAAGTTAACGTATTCAACAGTAATTTGTTAATATTAATTTGGTCGAGGGAAGTTAGTTTTTGTATGATGGTGTTTCTCCAAAAATGTATAAGTAATACTACAAAACTATCCGAGTAATGTAATCTATTTTAAATGTGGTTTGAAACCTAACTGGGAGTTTTGAAAAGATATTTTCTAAATATTGTTTATCCCTCGATCTAGCAAATTAGAGTTGATTTCCTTTGATTATACTTACCTCGTCCCTAACCTATTAACAAATATAAAGGCTGAATGATGATTTGTTTATTGCACAACAGCTCTTATAAAATAAAATTAAATCACACACACACATATATATATATATTATGGAGGTTTAAGAATGTATTTGGTATTCTTGTAACAGAAACAAATTCCCTTTATTTCATTATATTTAAATGTATTCAATATATTTAAAGCATCTAATAAAACATTTATCATTGAAAGCATTAATTGATAGTCACTAATATCAGCCTTTTTAGGAATATGTGTTATTTGCTCTTGTAAAACTATATTGTAAATCTAAAGAATAAACAAAAGCTTACAATAATACTTTATTAGTTAGTAAATTAATTTGGTTTTTTCAAGATTATTCAAAGAACAAACAAATTAATTTAATTACGGGTATGTCAACGTTATTTATTAAAATACATGAAATAATACATTAAAAATTTTTTTTCCTACCTTACTGGTCAACACGATAGTATAATATAAACATGTTTTTTCCATAAAATAGGTAATGATTCTTAAGAAATAACAGTTTATAAAGAAAAAGGTTTTATTTTGTAAACACATTCAAACAAATACATTAAATATGTAATCAACTGTCTTCATCTATGAGGAGAGGTCACATTTATCTATTTTTTAGCACCACATCTTATTAACCATAGTCAAATTTTCAACCCAGCACAAGTTTACAACTTTATTTATCATGTTCATCTTTAACGTTCCCAAGATACCCATTTGGCACCAAATCATTTAGAAACATTTGTAAAATATTCCAAGTTTTTGACAAATCGGTCATCAGTAAACTACACATAAATAATGTTTCACCCCTAGAACCATATTGTGCATTGTTATTTGCCATACTACATAGTTTCGAGATACATTTTGATTTAAATCGTTAAAGCTACTTTCGAAATAGAATTTTCAAATTTTACCATCAGTAAACTTCTCTTAACAGAATTTTTGCCCAAAAACTAATTGCAGAGTGCTAGTTTAGATGTAATAATATATATGTATTTTAAACAACATTTTTATAAACATATTCAAAAAGTTTGTAAGTCAAAAAAATTACTCATCAGTGAACTACAATTAATTTGTAACCCCCCCTTCATATGATCAGATAGGTTCAAATTACAATAAATAGAAGGTAGGTTAGTTACAAGAGAGTTTATTTTATTCAACAAACAACTCGCAGACATACAAGAGCGAGGCACTCTAGGAAAGTCGAGTGACTGGCCGATAAGGGCCGAGATAAACAATAAATAAAGGGGCAAGACCCCAAGTCGTTAAGAGACAACAGAACAATTAATACAACGTAGTCATAATTAAATTGACCCTCGCAGAAGGCGACTAACCTAGCAGGAAAGTTAAATACAAGTAATATATATATATGTCTACACGACCTGGTGATGGTAACACTACATTGACAAAAGTATAAAGTTTTATAATAGGCCGCCATTATAAGGCGCGACAGAGAAAATGATTAACCTAAACCTAACCTGTTACAATAGTTCCTAATCAAATTAGTCCAATCTAATTATTATTATTATAATGACCAATGTGCTGGGTGCACGGGCTCGCGCCCCCCGAGTTGAATAACAATATAAAAAATTTACAATCGTAACAAACCTTTAACCTTTAGTAAGCAGAACAACTATTTTAAGTAAGTTACACGTTAAACAGAAATAATTAGCGCCCCAGATGGCGACATGCTAAAGTTCCATTAGCGCCCTAAGATGGCGCCATGCCAAAGTTCCAACCCGTCCGTGAGGCGGACACAACGTTAAGTACCAAGAAAAAGCTATAGCATAAACCATAATGGCTGACAGGCAAATCCTGCAGTCTCAGAGAAATATAGCTATTAGTAATCATGATTTATATTTAATGTCGAAACTTAAATTTCGAACAAATTAACCCAAACATAATTTAGAATACGTCGAACAGCAACCTACGTCTAAATCTAAGACAAGTGTCTCACCTAATCGAGTGCAGAGAAATGAGTGACATCACTACACAGTCCAGCCGTTATATACAGTACAAAGTCAATCACGTGTTCACAAACGGCGGGAACACACTGGGGTGAAGGGAGAGGGGTGTACGTCGCTTCGGGAGAAGTCTCGACGATTCTCGTGATAATTTCAAATCACGCGCCGGTGGATGAGTCTTGTTTCACTCGAGCACAACCGTCAGCGCATACGGGTTAGCGCATCTCGATGTTCTATTGTCCGAGTCTTGCTCTAATCGGGCCTCGAGCCACGGGTGGTCAGTAAGCCGCGTGATGTTGAGTGGAGTAGAGTGTGCGTGTTTCATGAAGTCGAGTTCCAGCCCAGTCAAAGGGGACCAGATCAGGTGAGCTAGATCGTCCATGTTTGCATTATGTCTGTGACAACGTCACAATGTCCCCCCTTGGACGGAGAAGAAGGACGTCCTTAGCCTTTGGTGAAGACACGGGAGGCGCCTTCCCCGATGTTCACCGCTGACTAGAGGGTGGGTGGCGGCTCCGGTACCCTCCGAGGCCATGTTAGGTGGCCAGATGCAGGTTCGGGAGATGACGAATAACTGGACTCCGGGGGTAGACCTCTGCTTCACACGCTCACTCCAACACACCGTCATCCCGGGTTGACAGGGAGACAGCATATGCTCGTAAGGTGGCCCGCTTTAACCACCAGGGAAGCTTCATCGCCACGCCCAGCTGGGCGATCATTGACTGCCGATGAGTGTACAGGAACAAAGGAGGGGAAGGAAAGGGCAGGGCAGAAAAGGGGGGGACGGAAGGCCGAATAGGTGAAGTCTCTGAGAACAAAAGTTTACACGTGAACATCACATCCAATTGTAAAGTTTATCAGTTAGCGCAGCCATCCTTGAAAGTTACTGTGGCAGTTTCGTAGCACTAACATTGTCTACCAGCACGAGTCACAGAGATACCCACAACTCTGTTTAGCGACGACTTCCCATGAATGAGGAAAGGTGGGTTTGCCGCTTCACACGCACTTAGAGGTAGTCCGGTCGGTGGGGCGAACGTTCTGCACTATGTACTTTGGACCCGACACACGCTTTATTATAAACAGTCCAACACAAGTTTCTGCTCAAAGTCATACCTAGGCCCTACAGTACTACAAATTTATCCTAACACTACCAGGGGGTGGTACCCCTTCCCTTATATAAATCATATATACAACAATATAGAATACTTAGAAACATGCACTTGGAACGCAAAATTAAATCACAAAGGTACATTTAAGCAAACAGACGACACACAGCACGGGGTCAATTGACTCATTTCCCTGCAGCCTTTAGGTGGCTGACATGTGCTCTACGCGTCAAAGATGGGTCGGATACTTCTTTTAACAATACCGAAACAGGTGTAAGAAATCTTTCAATTGACCAGGGACCACTCCACTTATACGCCATCTTCGCCGAAGACTTGTCAGCAGCTGAGCTAAGAGGAAAACACTTGCACACAACAATGTCCCCAAGTTTAAATGGGACAGGGATACGCCCTCGGTTATAGGTGGCGGCAACCTTCCTTTGGGACTTCAGGAGGTTAGAAAAAGCTACCTCACATTTCTTTTCATAAGAACAATCACCTGCGTCATTAAGGAGTGGGTCAATATCCCAGTTAAACAATAATGGGTGGTTCAGGTCCCTATTGAGGAGGATAGAGGAAGGAGTGGCTTTGACTGACTCATGGAAAGCGGCGTTAAAAGCAATGTTCAAAACGTCTAAGTCCTGGTCCCAGTGGGTGTGATCCAGGTGGTGAAAGATCGTCAAGGCAACGTTAAGGTTACGATTAAACCTTTCTACATGGTTCGGCGATGGGTTGTACGGGCTAGTGGTAACGTGTCTTATCCCCCACGAAAAACACATATCTCCGAAAGCTTTAGAACGGAAACACGGTCCGTTATCACTTACTATGACCCTTGGGGTCCCTAAAATCGCCCAAACACGCCTGCACAGAGCATTAACAGTCGTCCTTGCCTTCATGTTCCTTAGGGGATGAGTATGACGAATTTAGAGAAGGCGTCCATGGCAACGAGTATAGAGGTGTTCCCTTGGGTAGAGCGGGTAAGGGGGCCGACGAAATCAACAAAAACTTTCTCCCACGGTTGCTTAGCAACATCCGCGGAGTGAAACCCTATTTTAGAATTACGCGCCGGTTTGGCCAATTGACACGGCTCACATTTGCGCACCCAATCTCTAACGTCTCTAGGCATTAAGGGCCAAAAAAATTCCTTAGAAATCTTGCGTTCGGTCTTAAGGACACCGCAATGGCCGCCAAAAAGGGAGTCGTGGAAATATTTAAGTAACATAGGCCTAAGTTTCTCTGGCACAAAATATCTTATCCTACCCTTGACACGAACTACTAAGAGGTCTTTAAAGATCTCGTAGTTCCCAATCCTCTCTCCACGCTTGATCCTGTCAACGATCTGTCTACAACACGGATCCATCAACTGATGGTCTTTGATTGAGATAAAGGATTCGGGAATCGTATGGATAACAAATAACGAGCCATCCTCCTTACATTCTCCTACAGGTTCCTTATCCTCACACATCCTAGACAAAGCGTCAGCGACAACATTAAGCTTCCCAGCAACGTGATGGGTCGTAAACTTGAACCTGGATAGCTTCCAAACCCACCGTCCAATTTTCCCTAGTTGTTTCGGGTGATTCCACATCCAGCTGAGGGCCATGTTGTCAGTGTACAACTCAAACTGGCGAAGCTCTAGATAGTCAGCGAACTTGTCGATGCCGAAGATACAGCTGAGACATTCCTTTTCATATATACTATACTTTCTTTCGGCAGGGCTCAAAGTTCTGCTGGCGAAAGCTACAGGTCTACTTCCCTCGGAAGTCGTTTGAGAGAGAACCGCCCCTAGCGCTACAGAGGAGGCATCAACATGTAGTTGGAAAGGCAGAGAAAAGTCAGGCATGCGTAGCACGGCTGGCGACACTAGGTGGCGCTTAAGCGCAACAAAAGCCTGCTGTTGGGCAGAACCCCAAATAAAGGTGGCACCCTTTTTCTTCAAGGAGTTAAGGGGGTTGGCTAAGTCAGAGAAGTTCGGGATGAACCTAGCGTAGTAGGCGCACATACCTAGAAACCGTAATACCCCTTTTATGTTTTTTGGGGCGGGAAAATCCAAGATAGGCTTAACCCGATCCGGGTCAACGAGCAGGTTACCCTCAGAAATGATATAGCCAAGATATGGGATAGATCTCTTCGCCCATGTGACTTTCTCCGGGTTTACAGTCAACCCAGCCTCGCGCAGGCGCCTCAACACTACCTCAACATGACGCAAATGGTCATCAAAAGATTTGCTGTAAACGCAGATATCATCAAGGTAGTTAAACACGAATTTGTATTTCAGGTCCGCCAAAATATGGTCTAAGACTCTACTCAACGCTTGCCCCCCGCAACTTATCCCTAACGGCACTCGGTTGAATTCGTAGACTTGCCAGGGGGTGATAAACGCGGTGAATTTCTTAGACGACTCTGAGAGAGCACATTGCAGAAAGCTCGCATTAAGGTCAATCAAGCTGTAATATTTGGCTCCGCCAAGATGTTGGAAGGCGGACTCTATGCTAGGCATGGGGTATGGGTCGAACACTATTTTTTTATTAAGTTTTCTATAATCGACAATCAAGCGATGCCCATGACCTTTCCTGGGAATAATGAACGCAGGACTTGCGTATGGGGATTTGGAGGGACGAATAACCTCCTTTCGTTCCAGGTCCATGATAAGATTTCTAAATATCTCGAGTTTGGGGGGTGCACAGGAGTAGGGACCAGATCTAACAGGAATGTGGTCCTGCGCCACAATGTCGTACGGCAAAATGTCGCACTTGCCCCATCTGTCAGTGATGACGTCAGGGAATCGAGCTATCAAACGATCTATCGCTTCACGTTCCTCGACAATGGGGAACAACCTGCGAGGATGGTGCCCAACACAAAACGGAATAAACAAACTAGGTTCAAACTTAAAAGATATTCCTAAGCGTCTCAGGTCAAGTTTGACTCCAGTCTCGAACATGAAGTCAGTCCCTAGAATAACATCAAAGGGAAGTTCTGGCATAACAAAGAATGGACGTTTCCAGGCAAATCTTTCTATCTTAATAGAGAGCACTACTTTACAATCGACCAAGATAGTCTGCCCATTAGCCACGGCGTAAATCTTAGGACCTATCGACCTATAATCGATTTTTGTTTTACCCTCTAACTGGCGCAAAAACTCACGGCATATAAATGAGTGACTGGCTCCTGTATCTAAAAGAGCAACACAATCGTTTTGGGCTACCTGGATCTGAACTACAGGAGTAGGAGCACGTGGTTTAATACAAGTGGGCACGACCGGACCACGACTACGAGCGCGCCCTATAAGTTTCCCGATCTACACTGTCTCTGTACGTGACCCAGTCTTCTACACCGAAAACATCTCATGCGCGAGAGGTCGCGGGGCGCACGGTTGTCAGAACCCGAAGGCCTGAAGTTGTCCCTAGGAGTGTTAGCATCGCGATCGCCCGGTAGTACAGGCGCTAATGACAAGGCCGTATTGATAGGTTCGGGAGTTGAACCCGTGCGTCTGCGGTTTAATGCCGCCGGCGCATGCGCACTTAAATACTCCTGTTCGGCGAGCAGGGAGTTTTCAATCGAAGATGCTAGAGAGAAAAGTTCAAGTACCGTACAGGGCTTACATGTAAATACAAAATGTCGCCGGGTGAGGGGCGACACATTCTCAAGAATAATATCAACGATCTCACTTTCCCTCAGACCACTATTGAGAACTTGAGCTGCCTCTGTGATAGATAAAATAAAATCTCTCAACGATTCGTGGGGATATTGAAACCTGTGAATAACTTCCTTACATAACCTTTCTCTAGCCCTACTGGGTAACAGCGCTTCTAAAATGAGGTCAGTAAGTGATCTCCAAGATAAACCATTTTGAATCCCACGGGAGAACAGCTGGGTTAAAAAACCAGAAGTTTTGGCCAAACACAGAATCAAAAATTCACTATCACTCGCTAACTTTAGACAATATGCTCTGTTGATCTCAACCATAAATTTAAACAGAGTAGCGTGATCTTGACCGTCGCAAACAGGGGTCCGATTCAAAATCTCCATAAGTACTTTGTTCTGACATTTAACTAGTGAAGGGGGTGGAGGAGGAGCGGTTGGCGCTAAAGGGGGTGGATTCCCATCCTCAATCTTGTCCATACCCGAGTCAGTCTCAGCCTCCCCAGTCCCGCTAATCCCCCCACATAGCTTAGATCTGAGCTCACCCACAGTAGCATTGGGAGAGAAGGAGACCCCCCTTGAAGTCAGCTCAGCTGTCAACTCGTCCCGGCTCAGGCGGTAGACAGCAGTCTTAGATGTGGTCAAAGTGGACATGGCAGTTGCAGGAGTGGTCTCCATGGTCGCGGAGTCATGAAACATAAACAAACAAGAATCAATACAATATCAATCATCCAACAATACTGCAGACAGGCGGACCCTATTTTCTCTCCTAACTATACCTAATACCCTATTAAGTGCCCCACTCAACTCTGCGAGAGCAGAGTGGCGCAGCTTCTCTCTTGTAACCCCCCTTCATATGATCAGATAGGTTCAAATTACAATAAATAAAAGGTAGGTTAGTTACAAGAGAGTTTATTTTATTCTACAAACAACTCGCAGACATACAAGAGCGAGGCACTCTAGGAAAGTCGAGTGACTGGCCGATAAGGGCCGAAATAAACAATAAATAAAGGGGCAAGACCCCAAGTCGTTAAGAGAAAACAGAACAATTAATACCAACGTAGTCATAATTACATTGACCCTCGCAGAAGGCGACTAACCTAGCAGGAAAGTTAAATACAAGTAATATATATATATGTCTACACGACCTGGTGATGGTAACACTACATTGACAAAAGTATAGAGTTTTATAATAGGCCGCCATTATAAGGCGCGACAGAGAAAATGATTAACCTAAACCTAACCTGTTACAATAGTTCCTAATCAAATTAGTCCAATCTAATTATTATTATTATAATGACCAATGTGCTGGGTGCACGGGCTCGCGCCCCCCGAGTTGAATAACAATATAAAAAATTTACAATCGTAACAAACCTTTAACCTTTAGTAAGCAGAACAACTATTTTAAGTAAGTTACACGTTAAACAGAAATAATTAGCGCCCCAAGATGGCGACATGCTAAAGTTCCATTAGCGCCCTAAGATGGCGCCATGCCAAAGTTCCAACCCGTCCGTGAGGCGGACACAACGTTAAGTACCAAGAAAAAGCTATAGCATAAACCATAATGGCTGACAGGCAAATCCTGCAGTCTCAGAGAAATATAGCTATTAGTAATCATGATTTATATTTAATGTCGAAACTTAAATTTCGAACAAATTAACCCAAACATAATTTAGAATACGTCGAACAGCAACCTACGTCTAAATCTAAGACAAGTGTCTCACCTAATCGAGTGCAGAGAAATGAGTGACATCACTACACAGTCCAGCCGTTATATACAGTACAAAGTCAATCACGTGTTCACAAACGGCGGGAACACACTGGGGTGAAGGGAGAGGGGTGTACGTCGCTTCGGGAGAAGTCTCGACGATTCTCGTGATAATTTCAAATCACGCGCCGGTGGATGAGTCTTGTTTCACTCGAGCACAACCGTCAGCGCATACGGGTTAGCGCATCTCGATGTTCTATTGTCCGAGTCTTGCTCTAATCGGGCCTCGAGCCACGGGTGGTCAGTAAGCCGCGTGATGTTGAGTGGAGTAGAGTGTGCGTGTTTCATGAAGTCGAGTTCCAGCCCAGTCAAAGGGGACCAGATCAGGTGAGCTAGATCGTCCATGTTTGCATTATGTCTGTGACAACGTCACAAATTGAAGGCAAAGAATAAAAAAAATGATTTGGCCCTATAAAATCTAAATATAAAATTTAACCAAAATCTATCAAACAGTTTTCAATCCATAGCCAAGGACAGACTGATAGACATAAAGGCAAGCAGCATTTTAAAGTTCAATTTTTGAGTACGTGTGCACATAAAACGCAAAAATCTCATATTCTCGAGATTTATTATTTCATCATCACAGTATTTTCTCGTGATTCAAGAAATCAAAAGAAACATTAAAATGGTTAATTCTTCTTTCTCATATTAATATAAAGTACTGTGATCGTGAAAATAATGATCCCGAGATTATGAATAATATTTAAATATTATGTGAACACGAACCTAAAAAAGTTTATTATACCATTCTGTTTGTCTCCATGTTTTTCTGTCTGTCTGTCTGTCAGTCTGTCTGTAAACCTGTACCTCCCAGAGATTCTAAACCATTTGACAGATTTTGTTCAAACTTGATATTTAGATTTTATAGGTTTATACGACGATTTTTTTTAACCCTAGCTCTTCAATTAAGGGTAGTTTACTGATGAGTAATTGTTATGGCTTCCAAATTTTTTGAAAATACCTCTAAAAATTTTGTTTCAAATGCATTTCTAGGATTTTATTGGCATGACAAATAGACCTCTAGAGTTAGTTTTTGGGCAAACATTCGTTTTAGTTTAACTTTTGATAATAATTGAATACTCAAATTATTTCAAAAATTGTTTCGACGATTTTGTTGAAAATGTAAGTTTTATATCTTGAAATTTCTTGGTAAGAAAAATAACAATATATTTTTGTATTTAGGCTAAATAATCATTTATGGGTAGTTAGTTTACTGATGATTGATCTTGTAAAAACTTGAAATATTTAAAATGTTGCCATTTCGATTTGGATCCAAATAGGCAACCTGAAACAGTTTTACATGACAAATAAAACTCGGTACTTGTATTTTTTAGAGTAAAATATGTTTTGGGTGGTCTATTGATCACTGTTTATTTTAATCTTAGATTTTTAAATGTCTTTATTAATTGGGTTCAAAATACCAATTATTGGTCTCGGGAAAATATTTTACATTAATAATAATAATGTTTATTTATTTATACAAAATAATTTAATTTAAGGGTACCATAAATTATTAGAAATTTTAATTACTTTGAAAATGACCTTGAAATTGTAATTCAAATTGGGAATCTGGTAGTAGTATTTCATAATAAAGAGGAATACGTTTTTATTTTTACAAATTAAAAATTATTTCAGGGTGATTTACAAATTATTTATTTTTGAAAATGTAATTAAAATATAATAATTGATTTGGTTTATAATATTTACGTAAAGAGTGGTTATTTTTATTAACAAGATGGTGTTTTTTTTTATTATGAAACCATACTTGAGGGTAGTTACTTAAAACCTACTTTTGAAAATTATCTTTGAAGCCAAAATACACATTATGAGGAAGTTTGTGTGATTGTGTCATACCATATATCTTAGGTTTGTATTTAAATAATGTAAAAGCACTTAAAATGAAAAAAAGAAGTAAAAACCACTGTTAGATTGTGATATATTTGACTGCAAAATTGACAGCTGCTCAACATAAATTATTACAGATAATCTTGTATGGCGTATGGATACACACAAATAGATCTGGTAGTTTTTCCTAGTTGTCATTTAATGGTATTTTAAGGAAATCAATTGGTCTACGTTAACATCCAACCTCGTGAAATCTCTAAGCCTTGATACCTATTAAGACACTTCCTGTGAGAGAAGAGTCCACACTCACACTCATGATTTCAACGTTAACTAAACATGATTGTCAACCAAGCCTTTACGTTCCTTCTCTTCCTCTGTAATTGGTGTTTATTAAAGCGGTGAACACGATTGAGTTATTAACACCTGATCCTTTACAACGCCATTCTTCACTCTTACATCCCCCTTATTTACAACCACATCGTCAACAAGATTTCCAACCTGAGATAATCAGCGAAAGGGAACAAGAATTTTGAATTTTAATTTTACAATGGATAGTTAACTTTCAATTTTAGGAACCATATAATTATAGCGACACACGACTTACAAACTGTTTTAGTTCTAAAAACCTAAAGAGCACCCTCTTTTCCCAATAGTCAATTCAACACTGTAAAAGAGGATATACAATCTATGTAACACATAAAAGAATATTTGCATTTGGGAAATTAAATCTAGGATTATTTTATTTCTCATTAGGTTAATCACCAAGTCTATTAATGATTATTTTTAAAGAGTCAAGTAGAGAAATGGTTGCTAGAAAAATCATCAATTAACGCGCATCTCGCCCAAGCCACATGTATAATTCACACATGAAAAGTCATCCTCAGTGAAAAAGCCCCAGATTTGAACCTCCACCTTCCCTCACTGACCATCAAGTCTATTTGAGATGGACTTTCAAAACTGCGTAAATCAGTGGTGATGTGTTAAATATTCCAATGTCTTGATAATAATAATCTAAAACACTCTCTTGGTCCACCCTTTCAACGTTATTAGCATATTCAACTTTAAGGTGGGGTCTTAAGGACCTGGATGCAAGATAACACACCTGGAGATGTTGTGGGTTGAATGGTACGGAAGAATTAATCCCTGTTATAGTTAAGGACCTGGATGTCAAGATAACATGCCTGGAGATGTTGTGGGTTGAATGAACGGTAAGAAGTTAATCGTGTTAATAGTTAAGGACCTGGATGTCAAGATAACATCCTGGAGATGTTGTGGGGTTGAATGGTACGAAGAAGTTAATCGTGTTATAGTTAAGGACCGGCATACGGACCGCACCGTACCTCACCGCATTTTTCTGGTGGAGAATGTTAACCATGTTTTAATGTAAGTGGCTACCGAGTCCGCACCGCACCGACCGCACCGCACCGCACCACACCGCACTAACGCGGACGATTCATCGAGAGAGCATTGATTCGCACCTTTGCGGTGTGGTGCGGTGCGGACCATGTAGCCACCTACCACCGGAAATAAATGTTTGGGTTGCTTCCCAACTTTGTTTTCATGCTAACC
This sequence comes from Timema cristinae, assembly GCA_039000515.1. Taxonomy (NCBI): domain Eukaryota; kingdom Metazoa; phylum Arthropoda; class Insecta; order Phasmatodea; family Timematidae; genus Timema; species Timema cristinae. The sequence goes on along the minus strand of JBCFYV010000012.1, from coordinate 23,386,332 downwards.
CATACGCACTGTAGGGATGGGCGAAACGGTGATTTTACGGTATCTGTGATCACAGTGATTTTGGTTATAAAAGAGCAGTGATTTATACCAGTGATTATTCACAGTGATTGGCAGTCACTGTGTCAGCACTTTTAGAACTAGGCATTTATTTCACAGCCGTTGCACGTGAGACGCTGTAGTCATTGTTTCCATCATCACGTGCAAGATAAACAATATTATATACAACAACTTATTGAACATCAAACATTCTTCTTTCTAGTTATTAACTAACTTAAAACTTTATTCTCCGTAATTAATAGCTAACTTATTTTTATGAAAATATGTGAAAACCTATGCAAGTAAAAGTAAAAATACAAACTTCTTTTTAATAGAACTCAGTTTATAAATAATATAAAAAATATTTTCCTTTTTTAGTTACAATAATCTTATGCTTGGTTTAATAAAGTGAATTAGTCAAAAATCCTACGTGATGTTATTGTAAATAATTTCACTTGAGTTGCTGTGCGGGTCGGCTTAATGTAGCCATAGCTTTGGTATACATATATTAGGTTTGCTAGACACGACGTGCGATATATGTATGTGAGCATGCCCCTATCTCCCTTCTTCCTACATCCGTATCACGTTCAAGTTCACCACAAGCCTACTTCCACGTGGAACATAATGTGTAAAACTGGCTATCATAGACAAAACAATTACTTAGAACAAACGTTAAGGTGATGGAGCTAAAGAGAAATAGTCCACCTCATCATCAATATTTTCTGAGCTATTAAGATGGCAAAAACAAAGTTGCCTTTTCAGCACATTCTTTTATAATAAATCACCGTATTAGATCTATAAATTATTCTGACATAAATAACCGTTTTTAATAATTATAGGTCTAATAAACTGTCACTTTTGATAGATAGTACCAATGACTATAAAATTACAGTAGTTATATAGTAAGATTTGTATTAACTTTGACCAGGTAAAATATGTTTGTGCTTTCCAAAATGCCTATTCTTCCATAATTCAACTCTACGTTGATCCTCACTTGTTTCAAAAGGAGCCAACTGATCAAAAGCACTGCTGACAATGCAATTTGTTAAAAAAAACTTCATATTTTGTGTCCCTTAAGTGTGACAGTTGAGCAACGTATCACGCGTCACGAATTTTAAGACGTGATAATACCATGCCTTGATTCATTGATCTTCGTTGACTGAAATAAATCGTTGGACTATGCCTAGAGTTTGAGTCGATTTTATTATCAACGTCAACTGAGTATTATATTAGTGCAAGTGTGTGGACTATAAATATCGTAGCAAAATGAAATAAGATTTTTTTAATGCGTAGGCACCAACCAGAATAAAGAATGGGAAGCCTACTCTTGCCTTCATCTACCAAATTTTATATTAGTTTGTTTTTTGTTTTATATATAAACTAATTTGCCAAAACTAACCTTGACGTGACTTATTAACATTCACTGGTGTTTGTTGGTAGGTTTTAAACTCACCGGTGATTTGGTATTTGTGTATGTGAAATAGTAAAGATTTTTTTACATTCCTCGAATAACCAGTAGCTTTGTAGAATCCCCGGTAACTTTACAAACTCAGCATACTCTGCACATTCACAGAGCATATATATTTTATTTTGTCTATATAATTTATATATATATATATATATATATATATATATATATATATATATATATAAAAAGTATGTTTATATATTTGAATATTTGTGGAGTTTTTTTATTTGGTAGTAGACCAAATTTAATATTATTTGAATTTTGCTTTGTTTGTTTTTTGACAATAAAATCAAAAAGTACGCATTGGATGAATTAAAATACTCTTTCTTTTGTACTATATCTATTTTTCTGGGAACAGAATAAGCTATACAGGCATACAACACGCTACCTCTTCAGCAAGAAAATAGTGTTACAAAAAGCAAGGAAAAATAGTAAACATAAACAAAGCCTAGGTCACGGCTGTTAGAGCAGGTACACAGCATAGAACTTGGTTTCTACAAGTGGGGGGTTTAGGGGGGGGAGAGCGAGTTCGTGTTTAATCGGGAATTTTTGTAAGTACATAAGGCACCGGTATCGAGTAAGTCAACCAAATCAACCGAATTTTAAATCAGACAAAGCCATGAAGGACTTAAGTCTTCTTATACCCGATAATTTACAAGAATTTATATTCTATAAAGACTATTAATTTTGAGAGAGATGACAAATTTCAGACACATTCTAATATAAATATTCAACAAGACTCTACTTGATACATAACATCTTAATATATACATAATTGTATTATTCAAAAACCAATATGAAAAGTGTTATTTCTGGATGTGCCTTAAGGATAATGAACTACTTTTTAATTAATTATTTATTCTTGACTAAGATGTGTTTCTTCCTTTGCAAAGGCCTTATCGGTTATAGTCACTATTTTAATTGATGGGGCTAGAACAGTGGATGCAACATTTGGATATAGAAGCTTTTTTTAAAAAAAATATATTCAAAATGAGATTTACTCGAGAAATATATATTAAATTTTACAAATCCTTTAATATACAATCTCGTATCTCAGGTTGAACTCAGGTGCACACCAAACTCTCTTGCTTTTTTCTCACTTGTAGATATAAAATGGAGTTAGATACACAGTAACTAGGTTACTATTCACTTAATTAATATTATTTTAAGTTCGTTAAACTAAAATAAAATGATTATCTAATTTGAGTATAGATTTAAACAAGAATATACTGTGCGATTAGTTTTACCCTTCCGCCCTCCTTAACAAACATTTCCACGTTCCATTGCCAACTACATACATCCTTGTCCCACGTCAATTTCAGATTGAAGAGGGCTGCGAGATTCCGCGACACCGCTGTGGAGTAACGCCCAAGAAAATTGGAGGGATGGGGTTTTGCCTTCACTGCCCTCATCCTTTCACCTGGATTGTTATACGAGCGTCTAGGCTTGACCCGAACATTCCACTTGCTTCCAGCACCGTGTCATGTTATCTTTCTCCCTTAACCCTCTCTTCCTTTGACCTTCCCGGCCTTTGATCAATTCTCTGCGTCCATGTGACAAGGCTCTAGTACTAAATATTGCTTATTTTTTGTTGTTATGACCACTCATTATTTCACTGATTTCAGTGAGGTAAGCGAGGCTATATGAGCATTTGTAATCTACGCATTCTTATAAATAAATTTCGGCCTAACTATGTGATCTCTTCAAAATGATCTCTTTGAAAGATACATTTATAAAATATCTAAATTTTGCTCTGACCTTAGAATGTTATCTTTAAATTTTAATTAATATATTTTGTATCGAGCTCTATTTTATCTATTATTTAAACCCTTTAGAGAAATGGTTTCTCTTGAACTTAGTTTTAAAGTAGTTATCTGTTTCGCCACTTGGCTTTTGTATTTTCTTAAGACACATTTACGAGGACGCTGGGCCTATCGCTTGATAATAGATGGCGTTGTTTGTTACGACCAATCTTAAATTGGACATTGTTGTGAGGCCACTAGAGTGCTAGCATGCCATTTGTTAACGTGACACAAGTCAGCTAAGCAAATTGAAATAGTGTTAAAGATAGTTCCCGTTAATTTTGAGGTATAAATGAAATATTAGTTAAATGTGTATCAATTTTAATATTGGAAATGCTAGGGTGTCATTTATTAACGTGCTACGTGATGTCTAGAAAATCTGTTTTGTGTTAGAAATTGTAACCACATAAAGTTAAACATGTTATTTAATACCAATGATATATTACAAGGCTCTTTACCTTTATAGGTGTTCCTATATTTTGTCTCAATTTCATGCTACTGAGATGGTTATCTGGCTTTACCATTAGATTGATTAATTATCTTGGTTTATACGTGTTGTAACTAAATCTGCCTTGCTCCAAAATTTATCTCCAGAAACTAGCTATATCTCATTGTTACTACATTGTACTTTTCGACATTATACCTCTAATGCTATATTTCAAATGTTTAATAAACACTAACTCTTGTTACCTCTATACTTTTATTTATCTTGGGGAATCTAGGGCTGGGAGTCACATTGCCTTTTCTGACGATCTGTTCTAAATTTTGGGAGTGCACATTTATATAGCTCTAAAACAATTGATTATGAAATGGTTGTTTCATTCATTCTTTGCACGTGGAATTTATAAAGTAGCTTTGTTATTTGTATTCTATAAAATAAACCCCAGGGAATTATTAAATTTAGATTAAGTTTAAATATTAATCCTTTGTTGGTTTGAATGACGTTATAAAACGTGATAGTAGGCTGACTAGTACATAACTTTAAAATAGAGATATGATATGAACGTGTTTTAAAATCCGACATTTCAACTTAATATTAAATTATTACATATCTATAAACAATACTGGTAATTTGAATTCTTGCCCTTAGGTGCTAGTAAAATACGAAGAGTAACACAGATATGACAAGAATGTATATGTTAAAGATATAAATAAAACTCATAGTAATCTGTTAACAGTTAAAACTAAATACCTACATGAATTCTGACTTATCAGTAATGGTTCATAATAATACCAGTGGCCAATTTGACCTCAGTATCCAGGCATGCGTTCGTGAGGGATTATGAAAGTGGCTTAGGACCTATACCGGGAAGTTTGAGGAATTATAAAATTTTGTATAGGCTTTGTAGTAGATTATGAAAGAGCCACTTTGTTATCGGCATGCGTTCGTGAGGGATTATAACCAGTGGCCAATTATGACCTCAGTATCCAGGCATGCGTTCGTGAGGGATTATGACCAGTGGCCAATTCTGACCTCAGTATCCAGGCATGCGTTCGTGAGGGATTATGACCAGTGGCCAATTATGACCTCAGTATCCAGGCATGCGTTCGTGAGGGATTATGACCAGAGCCAATTCTGACCTCAGTATCCAGGCATGCGTTCGTGAGGGATTATGACCAGTGGCCAATTATGACCTCAGTATCCAGGCATGCGTTCGTGAGGGATTATGACCAGTGGCCAATTCTGACCTCAGTATCCAGGCATGCGTTCGTGAGGGATTATGAAGAGGTGGTCTAGGGGTATCTTAACCGGGAAGTTTTGAAATATTTAAAATTTTGTATATGTTTTGTAGTTAAATTTTGAAAGTAACCACTTTGTTATCGCAGGGTTAGGAGGTTGAAAAACAACCGTATATACGGAGACTTCAAAGTTTAATAAAGATCCATACACTTTCTCTCTCTAACGCAATGCATAATACAACTCTAACATCAATAGGCATTTTCACTCTTCTAAATAAACTAACTCTATACCACTATAAAATTCAATTAAAAATGTTTGGATGAACAAATTAATTTAATAACTTTAATCATATACAGTATATGAGAATATTAAATACAATCATTATAGTAAAATAATAGACATAGAAAGGTTAATTAAAAATGTACTATATAATTTGATGAATTTGGGCATATTTTTACGTTCAGAATCTCTCTGCTATAAAGTTTATATTAAAAATGAGAATTAAATAGCACACACTGTTAAAAATAATCTTAATAAAACAAAGGAAACGCAATGCATGCAATATTGCAAACTAACTATAAGCGCAGTACGCCCAGACCAATAAATATAATTTTGTCTGGTGGCTGTGTGTTGCGTTTCTAAAGCGCATGAATAGACACCTGTAAGTGTGTTATGAGGGGGGAGGGGGAGGAAGGAAGGCGTGCCTGCATATCACTGTTCCTCAGTCTAGTGGCCGGTAGCTTCAGGCTACAGCATGCGTCACTGCGGTTAACATACAGAGTCAGGCGCAATGCTACTGATAATCATAAGTGCTGGTGAGATAAACATGACCATCAAAGCAATAATATTACTAGGATTTAAAAAAATTGCTTTCTACTCCAATGTCTCCAAGCATGCATGGATGGATATATCACCCTGATACATACATACTACATACATACAAATACATACATAATATATAAAAAATAATAATAATTCCAAAACATAATCATAACATAATACATAATAAAATAAACATAATATATTTTCTACCCAATAGCATCATACATATACTAATACATACATTACTACATATATCATACATACATCATCATGATCATTAAAATAATGCAAAATATGAAATAAAATATATTTCCTACAAAGTACATATGAATAATTCATCTTTTATAATACTAATTAAAAGTAATAATTAGTGTACTAAAATTATTTGTTTTATAAACACATTTCAATAATTAGTATATTTTATATTGCACTTACAATGATAAGTTAATTCGTATCTTAAATAGTTGCGAATAGTTGATGAAAAATGGAAAATTTTCCATTACCTTCAAAGTCATTTTCATGAAAAAATGAGAATTTCCACTTGTTTATAATAATAAACAGTGATGAGATATAAAGTTTAATAAACCAGTTAAAGAGAATTTTTAGAAATTCAATTACTTCTGGTTTTGCCCTTCAATAAACTACCATTAAAATTTAGGTCAGATATTTAATTCCAACCCCCCTCCCCAGGAGACCTTATTAAAACCCCAGATTCCAAGTTTTGGCTCAATCAGTAAACTGGTTTCATCTATAGACCGAGGTACAAACAGACAGATAGATGGCTATGGAGAACCACTTTTCTTTGTTTGTTTCGGGGTCATGAAACAACGACATTTATCAAAATATCGAGTTTGATTATCATTCAGATCACAATACTTTCCATCCGAGGTGTAGAGAGAAATTAAAAAGTATTGATTTTCTAATTCTTTTATTCGGCTAATTAAATGAATCACATTAAAGCAGTAAAAGTAGTTATTTTTCTCACTCATGTATCGGCTATAGCGCTTGATTGTTGAATGTATCACTAACGTCAGATTTTTTGTCAAGAAGAATATTTTATTTTAGTATTTCGTCTTATTACCTGTTTGCGTATAACCTCTACAAGTAGTAAGACGCCGTGCTAGTAAAGATTACATATTGAGGTTATACCTATATGTACTAAATACACTAACGAGCTAGAGATGACTAGGGATATATTTAACTTAGAGGAGTTATACCCTCAATTGCATAGAGGGAAAGTGGAAAACTTTTTTTAAACTATGCCGAGTACAACCAACCGGGATTCTAAACCATACCTGTCATTGACAGTCTATTTTTTCAAAAGTGACACCTTATACTATGCGGGAACTGAATCAGGTAACATATATGTTATTGCTTCAATCAATATACAGGATAAATTTGAATGAGCGTTCCAAAATGAAAAGGAGTGGAGATTTATAGGCCTACATGTGTGAGATTTAGAATAACTTTTGTTTCTTTAATGTGAATTATTTAATTAGCCGAATAAAAAATTGGGGAATCAATGCTTTTTACTTTCTCTTGGTACCTCGGATAGAAAGTATTGTAATCGTCAAAAATATCGAACACGACAGTTTGATAAATGTCTATGTTTCTTACCCCATGAAACCAAAAAAGTTGCTTTTACAATTTTACTGTTTGTCCGTCTGTCTGTACTTTGGGCTATATCTGAAACTTTTTTAACGAATGGGCCAAAACTTGGTATCTAGTACCATAGTATAAAGTAGTTTACTGAAGGGTTGAAACAGTAAAAAATTGGTTTTCTCAAAATTTGTTTTAAAGATTTTGACTAGGTACATTTTATATTTCGCAACTGTTTATCATTATAAACAAGAAGGTTGCTCATATTTATTGATTAAAATTACTTTAAGGGTACTTTACATGAGGGAGATTTATAATTTTTCATCATTTCTTCGCAACTATTTGAGATATGAAATAACTAACCAATATAAATTTTAGTAGGCCTACCATTAAGGTTAAATATTTTTATTTGGATTATATTTTTATAAAACCAACAATTTTTTATATATAAGCAAATATATACACTTTTTTATCACCTCTGAAAATAAACTTGTTTATTATGCTCTTTGGTGGACAAAAATATTTCTCTTTTCTCATATTTTTTTGTCGCAGTGTTTCTAGTTCCTAATCTTATAGAGTAAGTAAGGAACAATGTATAATATTTCAGTTATGGTTTTGTTGTAGAGTTTCTACAACAAAGTATAGCTATTGCTTCATATTACAAATCTTACAAGCTTTTGGTAAATCTCTATTTTAAGATAAAAGCGGGAGAAATTCTGTGCGTTTCGCCATACCATTTATTTTTCAGTTTTTACAAATCTGAAATCTTTTCGTCACACATCACAAGTGAAGGGATAGTTTCAATTTATTTGTTGGACGTAGGCAGTCACTGAATTATACTACGCTGCTGACCATAGCATCCCTAGCACATGTGCAAGGCAATTTGATTGGGAACTGATTTCATTTAAAGAAAATATTAGGTAGCAACAGGTGGTTTCCTAAAACGGGTGCTTTTTTACCAATCTTAATTTATATGGGGATACCACACTGACCATGTGCTTATGATATAAATAAATCTCCTATAAAATACAAATTTAAGTTGTTTCGTTTCATCTAACGTATATTAATTATAAACATTGGATTTTGTCTTGTGACAATCCTTGGTGTTTATGATTTATTGGCCTTACACTTTCCTCAACCCATATTCGTGCACATTTGATCTAGATTATACCTATCCCATATCTACCCAAGTGGTGTAGCTAGACTGATCTAGATTATACCTATCCCATATCTACCTAAGTGGTGTAGCTAGACTGATCTAGATTATACCTATCCCATATCTACCCAAGTGGTGTAGCTAGACTGATCTAGATTATACCTATCCCATATCTACCCAAGTGGTGTAGCTAGACTGATCTAGATTATACCTATCCCTTATCTACCCAAGTGGGGTAGCTAGATTGATCTAGATTCTACCTATCCCATATCTACCCAAGTGGTGTAGCTAGACTGATCTAGATTATGCCTATCCCCTATCTACCCAAGTGGTGTAGCTAAACTGATCTAGATTATACCTATACCCTATCTACCCAAGTGGTGTAGCTAGATTGATCTAGATTATACCTATCCCATATCTACCCAAGTGGTGTAGCTAGACTGATCTAGATTATACCTATCCCATATCTACCCAAGTGGTGTAGCTAGACTGATCTAGATTATACCTATCCCCTATCTACCCAAGTGGTGTAGCTAGATTGATCTAGATTATACCTATCCCATATCTACCCAAGTGGTGTAGCTAGACTGATCTAGATTATACCTATCTCATATCTACCCAAGTGGTGTAGCTAGACTGATCTAGATTATACCTATCCCCTATCTACCCAAGTGGTGTAGCTAGACTGATCTAGATTATACCTATCTCATATCTACCCAAGTGGTGTAGCTAGACTGATCTAGATTCTACCTATCCCATATCTACCCAAGTGGTGTAGCTAGACTGATCTAGATTCTACCTATCCCATATCTACCCAAGTGGTGTAGCTAGATTGATCTAGATTATACCTATCCCATATCTACCCAAGTGGTGTAGCTAGACTGATCTAGATTATACCTATCCCCTATCTACCCAAGTGGTGTAGCTAGACTGATCTAGATTATACCTATCTCATATCTACCCAAGTGGTGTAGCTAGACTGATCTAGATTATACCTATCTCATATCTACCCAAGTGGTGTAGCTAGACTGATCTAGATTATACCTATCCCCTATCTACCCAAGTGGTGTAGCTAGATTGATCTAGATTCTACCTATCCCATATCTACCCAAGTGGTGTAGCTAGACTGATCTAGATTATACCTATCCCATATCTACCCAAGTGGTGTAGCTAGACTGATCTAGATTATACCTATCCCCTATCTACCCAAGTGGTGTAGCTAGATTGATCTAGATTCTACCTATCTCATATCTACCCAAGTGTGTGATGAATTTCTTCATCGCCCATCGAAGATGGCCACCGCGTTTTTTTTTCGTCCACATTTTATTGCTTGTAAAGCGCTCCAGAGGACAGCTGGCGCTATCCACTCGGCATTCTGTGTGTTATGCCGAAAGTTAAGTTGGTAACGAAAAAAGAAGGGTGTGGCAAGATGGCTGGGCGAGTTGAGATTAGGAAGTGAGGAAAGGAGGCGAGGAACGCTGCATGGGAGCGGAAGGCAAATGGATCGCTGGACGTTCTTCGTGAAGGTCGGATGGAGGAAAGTAGGGGCCTCCGTTTTGTGATATTGGATTTATGAAGCAAGCTCCATTGCTTTTTTTTTTGCGGGAACTCATCTGTTGGCGTCTAATTTTTCTCGTCCTCCTTGGTGTGTTTTCGTGCTTCGACGAACCAACCCCCTTTTGGGTAAGTGCTCTTTCTTTATTTTTTTGTAAATTTTTTCTGGTTTTGCTCTGTGCATACTTATTTCCCGTTTCCCTATTGCTATTCTCTGAACCTTAATGTAGGGATAGGCTGTGCTTTTCGAAAATCCCTTTAGTGACTTGGATTCAAGTGGGTGGGCCTCCGTAATTGGGCAGGCGGCAGCAAGTTACGTGCCCGATTCACGTATGTAATTTATAAATCCCTCACTGCCCGTCCGGCAATGTCATAAGTGGGTTATGTATTGCACATGGAGGAGGAAGGAGATGTATAAGTGAAAATTGTACTAGGAGAACTAGGGTAGGAGGACATTGTATTGCACATGGAGGAGGAAGGAGATGTATAAGTGAAAATTGTACTAGGAGAACTAGGTTAGGAGGACATTGTATTGCACATGGAGGAGGAAGGAAATGTATATGTGTGTATTATGTTGTAACATGTGCGATGTTATCCAGGGTCTTCTCCCCCCCCCCCTCTGGATTTCACGGGAGGAGTTCAGGACCCCTGGTCCCAGTTTTGGACGGACAGACCGAGTGCGAGCCACGCAAGTCGCCAGGGCCGTCCTAGACGGACCTGTCTTTTTCACTACATAGTCACCTATGATTTATAGACACTCTATAACTTTTCTAGGAGTGCATAGGCACTTTATCATTTGGTTATGTGTACATAGACACTTGTTGATTTTGAAAAGGTGCATAGTCACATATGATTTATAGACACTCTATAACTTTTCTAGGAGTGCATAGGCACTTTATCATTTGGTTATGTGTACATAGACACTTGTTGATTTTGAAAAGGTGCATAGTCACCTATGATTTATAGACACTCCATAACATTTCTAGGAGTGCATAGGCACTTTGTCATTTGGTTATGTGTACATAGACACTTGTTGATTTTTAAAAGGTGCATAGTCACCTATGATTTATAGACACTCTATAACTTTTCTAGGAGTGCATAGGCACTTTATCATTTGGTTATGTGTACATAGACACTTGTTGATTTTGAAAAGGTGCATAGTCACATATGATTTATAGACACTCCATAACTTTTCTAGGAGTGCATAGGCACTTTATCATTTGATTATGTGTACATAGACACTTGTTGATTTTGAAAAGGTGCATAGTCACCTATGATTTATAGACACTCTATAACATTTCTAGGAGTGCATAGGCACTTTGTCATTTGGTTATGTGTACATAGACTCTTGTTGATTTTGAAAAGGTGCATTAGTCACCTATGATTTATAGACACTCTATAACTTTTCTAGGAGTGCATAGGCACTTTATCATTTTGTTATGTGTAAATAAATCCATGCTTATTTTTAAAAGGTGCATGGTTTACCTATGATTCATAGACACTATATAATTTTGTTATGATTTGTATACGCATTAACTGTTCTCATGTACCAAGTTTACTTAAATTACATCTAATTGAAACTCATGTTGTTATTCGATGATTCACTAGTCAACTAACGGGTTGCGGGGAGGGGCAGAACTGAACTTTCCTCGCGGTCACCGCGTATGGTGGCAGCATGAAGGTTAACTTAAGATTTAGTTTGTCGGGTCTTGGTTCCCCGTGTCTAAGACCAAGTGGCGCCCATTCGTATCAGGATGCTTCCCTGATGAGTAGTGTACTTATGTCCAGCCCTTCGCCGCATCCCGTCAGTTACACCAGCCTCAACCCACCCCCCAACTCATACTGTAACTGGCCGGGTACCTTGTAGCGTTATTTCTGGGAAATCACGTTATAAGTGGTGTAGCTAGACTGATCTAGATTATACCTATCCCATATCTACCCAAGTGGTGTAGCTAGACTGATCTAGATTATACCTATCCCATATCTACCCAAGTGGTGTAGCAAGACTGATCTAGATTATACCTATCCCCTATCTACCCAAGTGGTGTAGCTAGATTGATCTAGATTATACCTATCCCATATCTACCCAAGTGGTGTAGCTAGACTGATCTAGATTATACCTATCCCCTATCTACCCAAGTGGTGTAGCTAGACTGATCTAGATTATACCTATACCCTATCTACCCAAGTGGTGTAGCTAGACTGATCTAGATTATACCTATCCCCTATCTACCCAAGTGGTGTAGCTAGACTGATCTAGATTATACCTATACCCTATCTACCCAAGTGGTGTAGCTAGACTGATCTAGATTCTACCTATCCCCTATCTACCCAAGTGGTGTAGCTATATTGATCTAGATTCTACCTTTCTCATATCTACCCGAGTGGCGTAGTTAAATTGATCTAAGGAAAGGACATGATCTAAATTAAAATATGCTAAGACACCCTGGACATGATGATTATAAGAGTACATCGTGACATGTTCTTCAATAATGTTCATCAATCTGTTTATCATATGAGGCCCCGTTAGTAAAATAGTATAAAGTTATACTGACAATAGTAAATAAAAATATACTTTAAAGTTTAAAATGTATCTGACTTCAAATGTTGACTAAAATTTATTTATTAATTAGTCTATAAACATATCATATGCATAAAATAAAGGCATATGTGAATTTTTAAGGAAAAACTATATGTTAAAACGGTTATTACTTATTGCAATGCATAAAAGAAATATATTGTGATTATATATCGATTATCTATACTTATAAAATAACATGTCCTTACTGACTGACTGACTGATTCATCATCGCCGAGCTCAAACTATCAAGGCTACAAGCATGAAATTCGGACTGTATATTCATTTTGTTATGTAGGCACCCACTAAGAAAGGATTTTAGAAAATCCCACCCCAAAGGGGTCAAAATAGGGGATGATAATATGTATGAAAGTCCGTCATTTTGAAAGTTACATAAACAAAATTTTGTATTACGGTTATTGACGTAAAACAAATAAATACGTGTTTCAGGAATTTTGGAAATTTTATTTAATAAGGGATGAAAAAGGGGGTGAAAGTTTGTATCGGACTTGAATTATTTTTGATCTGAGGTCAAGTTATGGTCATCAACGTAACGTAATATTTTAAATTAATCTGTAAATACATATGTATATTTTCGTATTTGTATATAATCAACTTCCACGCGAACAAAGCCGCGGGCAAAAGCTATCTAGTATACTCATATAAGTAATTTATTTCCTTATGTTAAATATTATATTGTAATACATTAATAAAGTGTAGTTTAGCAAGTCTGCGTAAGCCAATAATGGGGGTTCTGGGTGCCTCTAATGAATATGGTCACAAATAAATGCTCGCATTTTTTAAAAATGTAGTTTAAAAGTATAATTATGTTTTAAATCTTTTTTTTATATGTGAGAATTTTCGGACATGTCAGTTCATAAACTAATGATTGATTTCATAGGCAGTCTGACAAACTTGAATGTTATATTATTTTGTAGTCAAGTTTCTTGGTGAAAGTTACGTCGAGAATTGTCTCTAAGTGAGCAAAAGAGAGTCCTCGCAAATACATTAAATATTCATGAAATCTGTGGTACAAGCGTTTGCACTTGCTATTCTCATTTATTTTGCATGCTGAAGATATTTTGGTGCTGCTACCCCATGATTCTCTCCACCTTTTCCACTAGAAAAAATATATGAAAAAAATAAAATAAAGAAACGTGAAAACTTGTGTTTAACTTTTGGAAGAATTCCCCTTCTATATCTGAAAACATTTTTACTCATTCGGCCTTTCCCTTCTTTCTCATTTCATTTTATTTTTGAGCTTAAAAAGTTTTGTTGGTGACAGGATTTCCAAGTGCCAGAGCAAGTAAAATATATATTTAAAAAATATATTTTCTTAGGGAGAGGTGAAGGTTGAGTGTTTAAATTGTGTGACTTTGACAAGGACCCAAGGTCTACATTAAAAGTTAAAGTGGCGTTGTAAGAGATAACTTCAGTTGCAATGTTCAATGCGCTTCACTAAAGACACTTCTAAAACACACAAAAAAGTACAGTATCTCAAAATGAGTCAAATAACTTCTTGGTTATTTTCCCCCCTTACTTCAAACTAATTTCATGACATTATCTGAATAGGAATTCTAAAGTACTGTACTGTTTGAAGACAGCATACTGAAAGGGTTCATTGACTTAAATAATTTTAATTATGAAAAAAGTTTTATTTCTGTTATGTTTGGCTAGTATTCAATAGTTAAGCTGCTTCCAAAGGGGAGCGATAGATTTATTACAAAATTTAGTGTTTGATATTATTATGTTGGGTTTTTAAAAGCACTTCCATCCAATTTAATATGGATATAATTTAAAAAACATAAAAACATGCCAATGTGTCAGAGACAAGCTACCCGTGATAAAGAGCAGGCAGGTAAGGGCGTCATTTTCTTCTTAAAGGGTTTTCTGGGCACGGGAAGGAAGGGCCCATATCCTGGTTGGGTGTACCTATAGGGTTTTAACCTAGATTTTTTCCAACACTCCCTTAACATAAATTTGATTACACAGCCTCAAAATTCTACTTTTCTTATCCTTATCCCTATAAGGGAAAATATGTGGATAGCGTATACGAGTAAGGATTTGGAGAAAGAAAAGAAGATTCGCAACGTATTACTACTACCCATCCGAGTTATCTACATGTAACCACAATGATATAGGCGGAACCTTGAAGGTATGGTCTTGAAGAAATTCACCCGCATTTATGTGAAGAAATAATGGAAAACTCTATGAAATAATCCTCCTGATTACATAAGAACTGGATGTTATAAAATTGTCTTAGCACTCTCGATAACAATGGACTGCTGGTTAGGAGTAGATTGGTACTTGAAACCCATTTGGTTTAACCGAGTATATTTCCTTGATGGTCTTTTACTCTCCCTCTACGCAAGTTTTGGTACATTTCCTCCAGATTAAACTTTCATAGCAAAAAAATATTTGCGTTATTAGTACATATGACTGAACGTATAATTTAACGCGCTGCTAAGAAAGACAAAATAAAGCAACCAAATTGTTTTGGTTATACAATTCTACTGCTGCCCTCTTTGTTATGCTGGTGAAAATATTTCTATACTATCTTGTTATAGACAGTATTAAAATGATCCAAAATTGAAGTGAATTTTTTTCGCCTCACGCTTCTTTCATTAAAAATCTAACGAAGTCCTATCTATAACAGACTTCAAAGATCAATTTAAATCGAAAAAAAAAAACACGCACAATAGTTTAAATTTAATTATGATAAAAACATTTCTCAATATTATAATTCTTAAAAATGTATTTAAATAATAAACACTTATATTAAAATAGTGGTGATGTATCAAACCAACTCATCGTACTATTCATTAATACTAAGTTCATCACCATCATAGAGGAAGACCAAGCGATAGATGACTGAATGGACTAAGGAGAAGTGTGGAGGAGAGAGGAGAAGATTGGTTTAAGATTGAGGGAGAGAGGTGGTAAAGGAAAAAAGGGGGTGGAGAGGCCCATGTTCTAAACAGACAGACTCAGGCAATGACTGGAGGCTGTTTTTGACCATGGTGAAGATTATTTAGATGGAGAGAAACAATGTCGTCCTCTCCAGGTTTGAGTGGTCCACGTATTTGCACTTTCTGGTATGCTGAAGAATTTCATCAAACTTTTAATATCGTTTTGCCTCTAATTTCCCGACTATCCCATGCTTAGTAAGTACAGTGCATCATAATATTCTTTCTGTCTTTCGGTAGTTCTTTTCAATACTACCAAACAGTCTGTCAGGGGGCAAAAAACTGAAAACTTTAATGTGAAATGTGTGAGAAGTATTAGAGAATTCTGTAAAAATTTACAAAAAGTTCATTTTCATTGCCATCGTAATAATATTTTGGCTTGTACATGAGTTAGATTATGTATACCATATTTATTTGAATATATTTCCAAGTCTTTTAAATAAAGCTGCAATGTTTGGCCTCCATACGCGTATATCATAGGCTATACATAATTTAAAATCTTCTCTCTCTCGATTATTCTTATGCTGCATGATGATTTAAGTTATACAGCCAACCCTGGCAACTGACAGACAGTCTTGGAAAGGGTTGATTTTGTTGAGGTGTGAAACATAATTTTACCGTATTTTCATAATGAGTATTCATCAGCTCAAAAATGTTATTTGCCTTCATCTTGTGAAGGTGGTGCTTGGTTCTAAAACATTTATTCCATCAGTGTTCTGGGAAGCCTTTATTTATATTTGAAAATACTTACAAGATAAAGTATCCTGTTGGGGTTTCCATAGTCAAGATTGTATTGTTTTATAAATATAGATTTATGTTTTAACAAAGAACAGGCATTTATTTTCTGTACCTTCTTCTACAAAACCTTTCCAAAATATTTAGCACTCAGTACAGGAGAAGGTTAAGATCTCGTTCAACGTTTCCGTGAATATTGACTTAAAAGGCAACTATACATTTAAATAGCTTCCTTTATTATTTTAGTCGATTTTACATATATTTATTTTATTCCGTGTCTTCTGGAATTCATCCAGTAAGTAAGTGAAATAGGCCAAGTCATGAAAGTCGATCCCTCCAAACAGCTGGACAAAATCAATTTTATAGGTATACCTGTGTTGTTCTGGTAAAGTTATATATTAAAATATTAAATACTAGTTTACTGAAAATATTTGGCAAAGATTTGTACTTTTTCACCATTTAAATTTCTTAAGTAGTATTTAATTGTCACGGTATTCAAACTTTTTTCTTTATCGCCAATATTTATTTTTGGTTCGATTACTGACATATGTTTCAGAATATATTTGCCTTGGTCTATTTTGTTCAATATTTTGTGAGCAAGTTCCCTAAAACCTGAAAATGAAATCATTTATAACGTTAGCATGTGCCAGGATAAACTGAAAAATGAACTAGAGGATAATTGTATGATGTATATTTAAAGCAAAATATATAAAACTGACCTCAATACAAAATAAATAACTTGTAGTTTAAATAATTAAATATTTATCTCCAGCCTTGCAAACATCATTATTATTTTTCTCTCCTTGTGGGAGGCTGTCATGGCCACTAGCACTATCAGTTTCGACTTTTAGTGCCTTATGTCTACTAGTGTTTACTTTGGGAGTTGTGTATTGTATTAATTATTTTCGATCACAGTAACTTTATTAATCACACTGATATGTCCTTTACCACCATCGATCATATTAATTCCATACACAAAACGCTTACAACCAATAGTTATATTAAGCTAATAGTAATATATGACAATGGTGTATTATTATTCAATCTTGATTGTTATTTTGCGCTTGTTTAAAAAAATAACTGATGCCGTTAAAAATAAAATAAGTGTAATTGTAGAGTAGTGACATTGTCAACTAATTAAAAAAAACTCCAAATTCCCTGATTAATGTATTAACTAATTAAATACCAATTTTATTAAAACCAGTAGAAAGAAATCTTTGTGAAGACTGTTGAAATTGCATAACTCATCTTGGAATGATATATATTTACCCTATCGTAATATTCCAAATCAAAATTTCCCTCCCTTAAAATAGTCCAAAGAAGTGAAAATTTTTATAAAACTAAACTTAATGAATCTTTTAATTTAACAAACCTAGGTGGATGTTTTTTTTTTACTTTTTATGTTTTTGACAAATACTTTGTGTCGCCAGGTTAACAGCCCTCTTCCGAGTATTTGTGAACAACAAGCCACTCCAAAATACATATGTTTCTCTAGCATGTTTCAAAAAGCTTGCGAAATAATGGTGAAATCCAAAAGCCTTCTTCACTGACTATATACAAGGAGCAGCTCCCTTGTTTGCCTTAAACTACTAACTCTGAGTGTCAGAAGCGACTTTCAGAGGAAGTAGGCGGCTATTTTTTGCCTAAAGTACCGATCTGTAGTCACAGATCATAACCTTTATGTGTGAGTGTGTAAGTTGATTGTGAAGGGAAAATGGAGTTGGTGGGTGAAGGTTTGTATGTTGGGAGCAGCAGTGTTTGTGTGTAGTAGCTAGATCGAGCCCTCATACACTGTGATGGAAAACACAAGCGCTGTTAGGCCCGATGTGAGTGGTGTAGTGTGTAAGTAAGTTCTAGACGAGCTGAAAGAAAATACACGGAATAATATTAGTCCCTAAGCGAAGATGGCGTTGATGAAAGTGAAAGTGTGAATAGAATGATTCTAGTTCATAGTTGTGGGGTCGTGAGAGGATGGGGACCCAGGGATTGGCTATGCTTAGAAGAGGAGTGGTTATTAGGAAGGGGCTGATTGGGAAGGTGTGCAGATGTATTTATCATTCGAGTCGGGGCTTCTTGTATCTCCTTGTCTCATGGGGGTCGTATTGGCCGAGTCTTCTAATTATGGCGTTATCCTCTACCTCGCGGGCTCGTTTATAGAACTTGTCGCCTCGCTGCCGGAAGATTTCCTGTAATGTCGCACAGCCAGTGGTAGCGTGAATGAACTCGTTGCTGGATCAGGTGTTGACACCTAGGATACTCCTAATCACCTTGTTCTGTACTGTTTGTAGTGTACCTAACACTGACTCTGGGGCATACCCCACGCCTCACATCCGTACAGCAGTATTGGTTGTACTAAACTCTTATAGAGTAGCATCTTGTTGTTGATCCCTAGCACTGGGGTCTTGAGCAGGCCGTAGCTTAAGATGAATGCCCCATTGCCTTTTTTCTCGTATAGTTTACATGCTCCTTCCATGCGAGTCTAGTGTCGATCATCACCCCAAGGTATTTCATAGCGTTTTTGTAGGGGATATCCTCCTCCAATACTACAAACTGGTCCGGTGTTTGGGGTCTCCTCCTAGTAATCAACATGGCTGACGAGTTTTCTGCATTTACTCTAATTCTCCATTTTTCCAGCCAGCTGCTGAACTCGTCCAGGTATCGTTGCAGACGGCGATGGGCGTATTTCACGTTCCTGTTGGCGGTGTAGAACATTGTATCCTCTGCGAAGAGCCTGGTCTTTATCATCGGGTTGGTGGGGATGTCTGCGACGTAAATAGTGTAAAGGAACGGGGAGAGTGCCGACCCCTGTGGCACCCCCGCTCCGACCCTATGAAGAAGCGACCTTTTCCCTTCCATCTTGACCTGGAATTGTCGCCCAGTTAGAAAGCTGTTGATTATCTGCACATATACTTTTAGGAAATTGGCTTGAATTAATTTGTAGATAAGGCCGGCGTGCCAGACCTTATCAAATGCCTTCTCTACATCCATAAGTACTGCTAGCGTGACTTCCCCGATATTGAAACTTTCTGTCACATCCTCCACTAGGCTCAGGACCGGGTGTATCGTTGAGTGCCGGGTCCGAAATCCGAACTGGGCATCGGGAATAATCCTGTGCTCCCTGCCGAAGGCTTTCAGCCGCTGCAAAATTATTTTTTCAAATAGTTTCCCTATATTGCTAAGAAGACTGATGGGCCGCCTGTTCTGCGGGAATTTGCGGTCCTTGCCTGGTTTAGGCAATGAGACAACGTCGGCAACTTTCCATGCCTCCGGGAAGTAACCTGCCAACAATGCCTTTGAAAACATTTTTGTTAATAGTTGGATTACACCTTCCGGTGCGTGTCGCAGCATCTCGTTGAGATCCTGTCTTGGCCTGCCACTTTTCGCGGCTTCAATTTTTCCACCAGGTGGGAGACTTCATTCCTGGTGATGGGGGGTGGTAGTTCTATAACCGGCTCTGCTAAATATACCCCAACCGTTCTTCTTACAGTCCTGGTAAACTCTTCGTCTTGGGGCTCTGAGTTTGCCTTGAACTGATCTTCCAGTGATTCAGCTATGGCCTCTGCCTTGGCCTCTCCCCGGTATACCAACCCTCTTCTTCCGTGAATGACCGTGGTCCCCGTCTTTCCTTTCGTGCCTTTGAGCTGTCTCAATGCCTTCCACACGTTGCCGTCCACAGCTAAAGTGTTCGTTACGAATTCGTTCCAGTTGGAGATCTTTAGAGCTTTGGCCTTCCTGCGCACCAGGGCTCTTAGCCTGTTGTACTCAGCCGATGCCTCGGATCCTGGTGCTGCTGCCATTCCCTACGCGCTTCCCTCTTAAGGGCTATCATGAAGCCCAGCTCAGGGTCG
This sequence comes from Timema cristinae, assembly GCA_039000515.1. Classification (NCBI taxonomy): domain Eukaryota; kingdom Metazoa; phylum Arthropoda; class Insecta; order Phasmatodea; family Timematidae; genus Timema; species Timema cristinae. The sequence goes on along the minus strand of JBCFYV010000012.1, from coordinate 23,366,087 downwards.
TCCCTCTTCAACGTCACCGGTGGTGTCTCGAAAACAGTTGTTCCACGGTACGCTTCGAGTATTGTAGCCGTCAGAAGGGTAATGGAGCTGTCCACTTCTTCCGGGGAATTTACCTCCATGTTCAATGGAATAGCCTCTGACAGTACCCGTCGATACTCTTCCCAGTCACTTCTGGGTATCTTCCTCCTGTGGTAAGCCAGTCTTGGATTTGTCTTAAGTGATATTCTTCCGAAGACCGGGAGATGGTCGGAGTCGAGTTCATTCAGGGCTTCGAGATCTTCCGGTAGCGTGTCGAGATCCGTCAGGACTACATCCAGTACGTCGGGGAGATGCCTGTAGTTTGAAGGATAGTACGTCGGCTCGTTGGTCGCCAGGACTGTAAAGTTTTTGGTTGATGCCTGGCCAGCCAGTGTCCGGCCTGCCTGATTTGACACGCGACTGTTCCAGCTCGTGTGTTTACAGTTGAGATCTCCCGCTATGAGGAAGTCCTTTCTTGACGTGAGTCTGTCTAGGTCCTCGATGGTGAAGGGGACAGCAGGGCTTCTGTAAACAGCTGTAAACACTATCTGTGTCCGCCTTGTGGGAATGGCTATCGAAGTGGATTCGATATAATCCATAGCCGGTAAATTTGTTTGGTAGTGAGCGAGGTTGCTACGCACCAACACGGCTGTGCCCCTCCCCTGCGAACTGTTCTATCGTTGCGGTACATCTCGTATCCGAAGAACCTTATCTTCTTTTGTTCTGATAGGTGGGTCTCACAGATCAGAGCGATGTCGACTCCATACGTCTCCAGAAGTTTTCGGAACTCGTGTTCTTGTAGTACCAATCCATTAGCATTCCAGAACAGAATGTTCAATGAGTCTTCTGTGCCTCTTCCCTGCTCAGTACCCATCGCAGAAGAATTCAGTTGCGGCTTCAAGAAGTAGGTTGTTTTGTCTGGCGTGTTCTTCAGCCTTGCTACATACTTCCTCAGGAGTTGGAGTAAGCCTGCGACGTTAATATCTTTGATGATTTGTAGGAGGTCCTTTAAGTCCAAGGATTCATCCGTGTCACGGTCCTCTTTTTTGTCCTTTTTGGTCATCCTCTTGACAACTCCACTATAAGATGGTTTGCTCAATCCCATGTTTGTTGGTGGTGTTGGTTGGCTAACCGAAATTTGCTGGCCTGTTAATGGTTTAAGATACCCCACCACGCATGGAGAAGGGTTAGCCACTTTGCTTTCCCTTCCTTTGTCTTTCCTGACCCTTGGTTTTTCTTTTCCAGCTCACGTATAAATTTAGGGCAATTGCGATAGTTAGCTGCGTGCGGTCCCTTGCAGTTTACGCATTGTGCTGGTGTTGTTTTGTCCTTTTTCTGGCACTCTACTGTCAGGTGCTCTCCTATACACTTGACGCAGCGTGGTTTTTGGGCACAGTAGTTCTTGGAGTGTTCGAAACGTTGGCAACGATGGCACTGTAGAATTGTGCTCTGCGAAGCACGGTATTCCTCGATCTTCACTACCGTGTGGTTGATGACTTTTACCTTGTATATCTCGCCCACTCCTTCTGTCCTCGCAAGGGTGCAAACAAATATTGGTAGGGGTCTCGGTGTCGCTGCCTGTGGAGCAGATTTCGAGTATAATTGCCTCACATCGGTTGGCGTGAATCCCCTGTTCTCCAGTTCCTCCTTTATTTCTGCGCAGGGCATACTTGCATGCAGGCCCTTGATTACTGCCTTGAAGGGCTTGTCCTTGGGAAGGACATAAGTGAAGTGTTCCAAGGTGTTCTGTTTTAGCAGCTTTAACAAAGCGGAGTAATCTCTGAAGGAGGTCGTGACCACCTTGATACCCTGTGCAATACAATACACTTTATAGTCATCTTGCAGACCGCTGTTTAGGAGTTTTATGACTTTGTTGTAATGTGTTGCATTTGTTACGATCACTGGAGGGGTCTTTATGCGCCGTGGGGTGGAACTTTCTTTCGTACCTCCACTCGGTTGCCCCATTTGACTAATCGTTGGTCCATCCCGTAGGCTAGACAAGCTTGCAAACTTGTTATTTACTTTTATGGCCTTCGATTGAAGAACTTCCTGTCCCGGTCTGGTCCTGAGTTTTCGCTTGAGTCCAGAAACTGGCTCAAAGTTTTTTTCTATTTCAGTGTTGGCTGGGGCCCCTTCCTGGCCTTGGTCTTCCATGTCACCATCATCGTCCGTTCCTTCAACGTTGATTTCTACATCCGAGTCTGAGTCCATTTCCCCCTCTTGACTTGTACCTTGCGGTATACCACCCTACCCAACTTCAGTCGGCATGTAATAGGTCACTAAATATACAAAAACGCTAATAATATAGTACAAAATTACACTCGTTGACGACTTAGCACTGCACTTATAATTTGTGTTCTATCACTGTTGTGTTAAGCTGTTGTCGTTCAACACACTATCACTACCCGACCTCAGTCGGCACGTAGTGTATCTCGAAATAAACAAAAAACACACAAAAATACACTCGTTGGCAACTTTACACTACACTTACGCGTTGTGTATCAAGCACTGTATATACAAGGAAAAATGATCTTCTCACTTATCACTCGGCCTGTAATCCAACTGTGGTTAAGTTTCACGGTGCGCTAACATCCTATTTTCAAATTTAAAGCTGTCTTATATAAAAAAGTTTTAAAACTGGTTTTTATAATTTTTTTTGAGTGCTACTTAATTAGAATAAATTAAACATATTTAAAAGACATGTTTTTGGATCATAAAATAGATGTAGTGTTAAAAACATAAAAAGAAAACCCAATAAAATATAATGTAATTATTTATTATCCCGGAGGCGAAGAAAGGATAGCGCTACAAAGTTTTTTTTAAGACTTACAATATTTGCAGTGTTATTGCAACGGAAATATACAAGTTTTGGGAATATAAAGTACGGTTTCACATTCATCTCTATCCATTGTATTGAATCCCATTAGAACGTAATATTTAACCGAGAGTGCGGAGTGTTAGTTTTGTGAAACCGGGCCTCTCTCTACCTAGACCCAGTCTATTTCATTACTTGGAAATGACATGGCTTGAGATGAGTAAACAACATTAAAAAAATATATATCACGACACTGTTCCCAGATGTCTACAAATGAAACTAAAACATTGAAATATAAAAAAAAAACTTTATTTTTCTGCATCAGGTTTTGGACCTGTCTTTATTTTAGTTCATACTGTCAACAGAAAGCCACATCCTCAATTACGGCCAAGTTATAAAGTTATATATCTTCCTTTCTTAGCTGAACGTGCTCTAACACTCCACCATCCTAATTATTCACGTCTGCACACACAAATGAAAAAAAAAAAAAAAAAGGGTTTGATCATTAGTACTTTACTGGTTCAGGAAAAAGGGCAAAATAAAATAGCCAAAATATTGTGCATTTCACAGAGGTTTAGAGACAATTTTTTTGGATTCTGATACACACCCTGGGCTTGTTTTATTACCATTGATGTTTTTATTACAGACATTAATATAATGAACCTATATTAAAAAATTAAAAGGTGAAATAATTATTATAACATTATGTTTATTGTTGAAGTTTTGATTAAAAATAAGATTTGGACTACTTTTACAGATAATTTTGTATTTTCAGTATCCTGCCATTGATAGGTTAAACCATTTGTTTAGTTCATTTTAATAGGAATGATCAATAGAAATATATATTTTTCACAATCAAAATTAACAGAATTTTAGTATATTGTTAGTGTTATTTCGGTATCAATAATATTGATCAAATCAGCAGATTACATAATTCTACGTATTAGCCTGGGATGGTTAAACTAGTAACATTTCCGCTGTAGTTATGGGCTCAATCTATGCTTTTTGAACTATAGTTTTTTATTTTTACATGATATTTTACGTTTACTTTGACACTGATGTAGGTATACACTAATTCTTATTATGAATAACACAATCAAAACTAAAAAAAAAAGTAAATTTATCCACTTTGACGTATTCATGCGTCAAGTCCTGCGATCAGCAGCTGTTTGTTTTGAGAGATATTATCAACATTTAAAATATATTTTTTATATAATAAAATGTTTGAATGTTGCCATGAAAATAAGAGTGTTTGAGTTTTCTAAAAAAAAACCAACCTAATTGACCATTCATGAGAAAAAAAGTTATTATATTCGATTTCTCTAGGATGATTTTGCAAAGAAAAACTTTTATAGAAAAGATAAATTTTTGTGGTCAAAAATGGTAACATTAACTGTATTATTAGTGGTATACTATAAGTAAATTGTAATAATATCTATAAAAATTACAGCTGTGGATAACATGATTCACCATAATATATACATTAAAATTGTTTTTGTGGTCAACTCCCAAAAAACAAAATTTCTCATCCAACGGAACCAAATATATAATTAAATATTAAAAAAGAACTTTTTTTCAAAAAGAATTTTTACCAATTTGAATAGATTTTTATTAAATAAATTTCTTGAACTGGCTTGGGTTTAAATGGCCTAGATATTAATTTGAATATTTATGATATGCTTTTTGTTGATATCGAAGGCTAACAAATATAAATGGTATGGAGCTCCGCACGAACTGTCTCGCTCTATTGTTTAAAAATGGAGATATTTACTCAAGATTTTTAATATACTATACATTAGCAAACCCAAGAACAAATTGCGCTATACACACATAAAAAATTTTTTGACTCATGGATTTAAATTTTATAACTTTATTTTTAAATAATTAACGTTTTCATTTTAATGTTTGGACCAATAAAAATATCGATATTGGACCCAAAAGGGTCAACACCTCTTATACAAATTTTGACTTCCGGTTAAAATTTTCTGCATTTTATTATAGATGCACATCTTATGGTTATTGAATTAATGCAGAATTGCTCTTTTATGAATTTTGACCAATGAAATAGGTAAATATTGACTATTGAGTCTAAATGAGAGAGATAGATCATTGCAGTACCAGGGGCGGAACCAGAAGGGGACGCAGGGGGCGTGCGCCAGAGATCAGACCAATTAAATCAATGTGAAAGTCACTACTATTTTTATTGTCACTAACAGACTTAATTTTTTTAAATAGTTATGGTTACTATTATTAAATTATTAATATACGGTAATTATTATAAATGCTTAAGACAATAACATTAAGTATTTAAATGGTGAAAATAGGCCTTAATGAAATTACCAAATTTAAGCCGCGTTCCTCTCACTTTGTTGCACAAACCTCCAATACTAATCGCAAATTTCAAGTTTCACCCTTGGGTATTATTCTCAAGCTTAGCGTTACCGTGAAAAATGACTCTCAAATTTTGAAGTATTTTTATGTCAACATTTTTTGAGGTCCCTTCCCACTCAACTCGATCCTTATAGGAGCACCCACGCTGCAACCCCCCCCCCCCCTCCACCTACACGAAAATCTTGGATCTGCCTTTGCTGTACACACAATTCCGTTGAGAGGCTTAAGGAAAAACGCCAACAAATATTTTGCTATAAAAAAATGCAAAAATAAAATTTCTTAGTCCCTGTATCTCAACTTATTATTACTGGGGGTTTTGTTTTACGATAAGTCCATTCCTTTTGTAAGTAAACCGGCCCAGCACCCGTCCTTTGCATCCTCCTTCTGCTACCTAGTTTTCTTCTTTCCTTCAAATCACCAAATATTTTAAGTTTCCTTCTTCCTAAGCGCTTCTTTTCCTTAACCTTTCCTTCTATGACTTCATGTAGAAGACAGTTCCTCCTAAGGATGTGTCAGATAAAGTTTGCTTTGCACCGAAGAAACACACTCTTCCTAAAACTGCTTTATTTGTCATCCTGTATGTCTATCTGATATTCTCAAGTCATCTCCAGCATATATTTAAAATAACTACAAGGATCTCTTTTTCATCTTCATAAGAGTCCAAATTTCTGCTCCACCAGCGCGATGCTTCAAATGTAGTAATGCATCAGCGTCTTCCTCAGTTCCAAACTCAGCTTCCTGGTAAGCAATAATCTCTTCTTGATGAAGACGTTCTTGGTCATGACAATCCTCTGCCTAGTTTATTCGGTTTAGTAAGCATCCTATATCAAAAAATTTCCCAGGTAATTGAACTGCTCTATATTTTACAAACTGCTGAGCTTCAATTTTGATTTTCAGTTGCTCTTCATTTTTGAAATCATCATCACTCTTGACTTCTCAAAGTTGATATCCGTGCAATTTCTTCTTCCTATCTCCACCAGCCGGTCCATCATTTCCTGCAATACTTCTTTATATTTGGCCCACATTGCTATATCATTTGTGCACATTATTTTGTTGAAGATGCATCTTTCTATTTTAAAATTGTCCATCTATCTAGGGATTCTCTGACTAAAAACTTTCTATACAGTTTGAACAGATTGGTGGCAAACAGTATCCTGCCTAACTCCTTATACTATCTCTACCTGTTGATCTCTCCATTATTCAACGTCACCTTAATTTGCTGTCCCAGGTACTGGTTTGCAGTAGGCCTTCTGACCCTACAGTTGATGCCTATCTTTTAAGTAATTCCATCAGTTTCTCCCTATTGACTTTATTGAACTTCTTTTGCCAGTCGATGAAACCAATGTAGATCTCTTCCTTTAGGCAAATAAAATATTTGTATATCATTCTAGTGTTTCGTATCTTACTATGCATCCGAAATAGTTATATATCAACGCTAATTAGGTGGCATGTCTATAAATGATTGAAATAAAAATAATTGTTCACACTTCCACGCATGGTGAGTACAGGAAACATTTTGAAAGAAGTTTTAAAGTACACAAGGACAGGATTCTAACTCCAAATTTCCTTTCATAATAGGCCGAGAAATTACTACCAACGCGTTTGTCTACCTGCTCAGTAGTGTGGGTATTTTTTATATTTTGAAATCGCACTTAAGTGTTTGCCTACCATTTTTGGTAGGGTGTGGAGCTGTCACCTCTCAAAATGAGTGGGATTGCTAACCTTACACAAACTAGTGAACTGCTATCAGGTTTGCAATATTACTGGGTTGTTTAAACCATTAGGAAGGCTGGCTGACCGCTATTCAATCAAGCACACTTTTCCTACAACTGATAGAGATAAAAGTGTGGTGCCCACCGGACTTTAAAATGAGTGGGCGACCCGAGTTGGACTAGCCATGAGAAGAAAAAATGTCAGAAATACAATCATAAGCTCGAGCAGAAAAATTAATCACAGCCAGCTAAACGCTTCTGTCTGACACGTCAGAAACAAGCCATAAACCGATTAGGAGTCTAGAGACCCAAAATGTTCACGATTACAATATTTTTTTTATGATGTATGACTGTTTATACAACAAAAAGAGTAGAGAGTGTAATTATGATGTTGTGGAAAAATATAGTCGGTTGATATTGTACATTAGCCTCCTGACATACGGCGATATTTAACTACCTTATCTCTATAATTAGTGTAAATCTTTTGGTAGCTTGGATGGGTAGTAAGACGTACGTACAAGTTCGAAATTATAGAAATATACCGCGTTGGTGGTCACATGCTCTAAGAAGACATCTTTCTCGCATTAGCACAGTTGACTGGTTTGTCGGTGACTTGGAGATCCAAATCCCTGCTGAGGGTATTTTGGGTAGATCTGATTCAAGTGTTTTCTTATCTTCTCCAACGCAAATTTGGGTACATTTCCTGTGATTAATTCTACCTTTATTACACCCCCATTCCAATATTGCCATTAATATGTAAACATTCAGCCCGAACGCGAAGTACAACGCGGGGATTTTTTGTTATATATAGTATTGTTCCATTTACTTCTTATGTGACCTAAAGCTTTAAAAATAACACTAGAGTATAAAAATCTCAACATAACTATAATGCTGCCTCGTTTTGCAAGTTATTTTGTCTAATGAAAAAGTGAACTTTTTGTCTGGAGAGTATAAATAGCGTCAAAAGACTAGGGTGAAAAATATGATCATATTGGTCTATTATAGACCTTGGCCAGTGTCAAGAACGCTAAATCGCTTTTCCAAAATTAATCTTACTTAATAATTTCTATCAATGGTTTTGGTGAGAAAATATCTAAAAAAATTTTTTTCAGGAAATTCTTAGATATTTGTTTTTTCATTAAATTGACTAACTCCACTTTAACCACTAGTTTTCACTGTTTTATGAAAATAATTTAAACATAGTCTTCATATTTTGCATAATTACATGTTTTTTTCATTTTAATTTAGATGCCTTATCTAATTTAATTTTATAGATAGATTTATTAGAAAGTAGCACAAAATAAAGAAATATATTATTTATTAAAATTTGAAGAAGTACTATACATTAATTATTAAATCTAACTTATATTTCAGTTGCTTATGATACGTTACACCTAGTTTTGCTACAATTAAAAATATTTTAAAATTTCGTATCACACGTTTTATTAGCAATCTTTATGTCTAAAGGTAATTAACTGAGTAAAATGATTAAATTTACCAGATAATAAGAAATTACTTAAGATTTAGGGGTGTGTCATGTAAAATCCTACAATACCCTACGTGTGGTGAGATAAGCGGGAGAGGGGGGGGGGCGAAAATCATTAAAAACGCCTAACGTATTTTAAGGACGCCCCCTAACGAATGTACTCCTTCCAGCTCTCCGCGAAATAAAAGAACGTACTCTACATATATGTTGTCTTGTAAAGTATAAAAAGTCACTCTAAATGTTGATAAAGCCCCAGTGGTACGTTAAACAAAACCATAATAGATAAAAATGAAGTCTAACAAATTTCATCACCTTACGTCAAGTTCTGCGTTAATTTGTCCATCAGACTTATCACTATCATAAAATATTTTATGATTCACAAAACTCAGAGTTACATCGCGTTCCTCTGGAGGTACAGTTTGAGAATCACTTCTCTATAGTTTCAGACAGAAGTTCTCAATGGGGTGCTGAAACACATGGACATAAGGACATTTCATACAAAAAATGGCAAGAAATATAGGGGATGTATCAAAATATCTTGCCCTTATGTAGATATAGAGGAAGAATGCAATACGCTCTAAATATATTGTGTGTGAAATCATTGTGTTGAGAAAAAATACATTAGTTCAGTATGATATAGAATGCTCCCATTCATACGTTACATAATCACCCCCTCCATAGTCTCATAAACGTAAACATAGAATTATGAACCACCTACACCCTCTTACCCATTCTCTATTTTTAACCCATTAAAGCCCAACTTTTTTTAGTATTGGATATTTTGGTTTTTCATACATATTTTACTTCTCTGAGGTGTAAGATTGATAAAAAATCAATTTTTAGTTTACTTGCTTATGTAGTTTATTAGTTATGCTATGTTCCCATATGGGAACGTTGGACCTGATTGAGTACAGGTTAATAATCATCATCATGTTCCCACACGGGAACAGTGGCCCTGAATGACTACTAGTTTTTTATCTTCAACTAGTGTCATTTATATTATGGCAGCATGAATGGAACTTATCAAACATAAACATAATTAGTTATACAAAATTATATATTCTCACTCAAATCAAATTTATAATTAAATTAGTGATACATGTTATAAAAATAACTAAATGAAACTTATAAAATCAACATTCATGAGTATGACATACATGAAAATACTATCTATTGATACAAAACATATACAAATTAATACAAATTAAAACATAAAATGAAACCTCTTTATAAAGAACTTTTTTCAGTGATAAAATCATAGATCAAGTTAATATCTAACAATAATTAATGTTAATTTATGAACTTATGGTAATATGTATAACAATAATGGCAATATTTATATCAAGTATATTGATATAATAATGAAAAATTCACAAATAAACAATATAGAATTATATTTTTTTATATAGGATACACTGTAATAACAAATATAATAATAAAGAAAAATCTACCAACTACATAATTAATCTTATTTTTTATGGAAAGCCACAAAGCAGTTAGCGTGCATACCAACATTACACTTTAGACATTTCATTCGGGAATTCTTTTTACACAACCCACACCTAGTTTGCTTCTCATTTTTTTTGTTATGAAATGCCCCTCTTTGTCAAATCGAACTTCTGGTGTCATTCTCTTATCTAGAGGCAGTTTCAGTTGAATTGGTCTGCCAACAGATGGTCTGTATGTAGGTGAGAGCAATACGCCTTGTAAAAGCTAGAAGATCCAGAGGCTCAACTCTATTATTTCCAGTAAGACGATACAGCTGCCAAGCATTGTTGACAGAAACATTTATGGGAAATGTTAATAACTGCCAGTACCACTTTTTCCCTCTTATCTGTATTCTCAGTTTGGCAATGTTCTCGTCCATTCGATCTACTCCTCCCATGTGTGTATTATATAGTGATATACAATGAGGCTGATCAATGGACACATATTTCTTGGCGGCTTGGCTGTATCTTCTAGTTTTACCTATCGGATTTACACCAGCTATAGTAGATACTACTGAAACAGCATTGTTGTCATTATAGCGAACTAATGTTATTCCAGATAATTTATCAGTCATTTGAATATGAGAACCTCTAGTCATTTTAGTGAAAACTCTTACATCTGTCAGTGGTGCATTTTCAATTCTATTATTTCTAACTGTTCCTGTTACAGTACAGTTTTTTGTTTTCAAGTGACTCAGTAACTTTACAGAAGTAAAGAAATTATAAAAAAAAAAGATTAAATTTTGTTTCTGCCGGAATCTTATTTCTAAATTTTGTAACAATTGATCCACCAACACCAAGCTCAGGAATTGTGTTGCCAGTACTTGCTCCGGCATACAACACACTTTGTATTAGGTAACCTAACCTTGTGCAGAGGCACCATGCTTTATATCCAAAGCGAATCGGCTTGCCTTGGATATGCTGTTTAGCACCGTACTTTCCAAAGTACGGTATCATAGCTTCATCTACGCACAAGTTTATTTCACCATAAAAATATTTTAACCATCTTTCATTGAGCTTTTGCCAAAGGGGAAACACTTTAGCAAATTTATCCTCAATCAAATTGCTGTTATCACATACATGTAAATATCTCATAATTTGAAGGAAGCGATTACTAGACATGGCTGTCGAGATCGCTTGGTCGTTCACGTCTGGAGCTTGCTCCCAGTACATTTTTACTCTCGGCACAGGACTGTAGCCACTAATGAGCAAAATTCCGATAAACACACGTACCTCCTCAAATGTCAAATTTAAATTATGTTCACCTTTCTGTAAAGCATACAAATTGGTCATATCACGAATCAAACTTATTATATCAGTGTCATAAAAGAGTTCAAAAAGATCAACAGGTGAATTTTCCCGTTCAGTGAGCCATTTTGGAAGTTCCCATGTTCCTAAAGAACCAGAATGAATGTCTTCTGCTATCCATTCTCTTTCTACGATATTTTTTATTTTTTCTTACCTTGAGACACCCTTGGTTTTTCTGTTTTAACTCCAATAGTAGATGAAGTACTGAATTTATGTTGATGTAGTTGTTCTGCTGTCACTGTTTCTTTGACTAAAATTCCTTCTTCTACACAAGTGATGGTTGCTTCAACACCCGTTGATAACTAATTAGCCGATAGACGATTTTGATCAGCTTCATCCTCCTCACCACTGTTTTTATCAGATGCAGCATTATTAATTGGAGGTGCCACATATATTCTAGCATTACATATATCATTATCAGTCTCAAGTAAGCATTCTATTTCATCTACTGTCAATCTGAAACATAAAACCAACATCATTTAACATGGGGCCTTTCAGGACCACAGTTCCCAAATGGGAACATCATAATTTATGAAGAAAATTTGAAAAACCTAGAAATATTATACAAAATTACTTATTAGTAATGTAAAAGTATGATATTTTATAAGAAAAATATATATTTAAAAGTAAATTAACTGTAGTAAATAACAAAAAAACTACTTACATTTTATGAGAAGCCATTGGTGAAATTTTTTGTTCACAGTGTTATGTTGTGTTCTTTATTCTAAAACAGCTGGGATGTGTTTAGCACCTAAAACAGGTGCAGTGTGACCAACTCTTCATAAATAGCATAAAAAATGCCACCTTCTTACAACACATAAAATAATAAAAATAAAAATTTGAAAGTTCCTTATTGGGAACGGTGGTCCCTAATGGGTAAATAAATTCAATATTCCCAACAAATACTATACTTCTAAGCTATATTATTTAATTTTAATTTTAAATTTACTTACATTTATAGACCTTACATTTAAAACGTGAATATTATGAACCAAAACATGACACACCCAAATATATTAATATAAAATATACAACACCCAGTTCCCCATCCGTCAATGTATAATTATGTAGGGGGGAAACCTAGTTTAACAATGATAAATATTTCAGATATGGCGGGAAACGAACATAAAGTCCACAGTTCAGTTGGCAAACGCGCTGTCGTGAAGTTAATAATATAAATAAACGTTTATTTATTTTAGTTTGGCATTAGAGACTATTCCATTTTAAAAAGCTTATTTAATTTAATACTGGCCCTTCTTATCCTAATGCCCATGGTATTTGTTTCCTTAACATAAGATGGTCAGTGGTCAGAGTTGCTACTTATTAGCTTCACCCTCCACTGCTGCCTGAATTCCATACATAAGGTTAGCCAACTTTTGCAAAACGATACTAGCTTATAAATGGGTAGTGACCAAACTAACGGCACCTATTATCAACCAAGATAGCTATTTGTAGAAGAAGAGGTTGTATTTAAAACCATATATTTTTACTAAAGTTTCTACTTTAAAGTCGTAAGAAGCGTATAACCCGAACGGGTTGTAAGACGCGGTGCTAAATAATAAATAAAAAAGTCGTAAGAGCTCAATATTGTCGTATTTATTAAACCTAAACAAATTAAAAAATATATTTAAAAAGAAGAATAAATTACTAACTAAACAACATGTTATAAACAAAAACACTAGCTAAACTTAGCAAATAGAATATATAAATCCAATTATTTTTTCGCCCCATTTAAAATGCATTGAAATGTTAACATTTTTTCGATAATATTTCAATTACTATTTTTAGCATGGTTTGAAATTTTCATAAGCATTATGAAAGATGCACATTTATTTTACCCAAATAAATACGAAACAATAAAGTCGAATTATTAAACAATTTTTTTAAACATTTTTTGTTTAATTTAGAACCGTAAATTTATGGGTAGGCTCAGCCTTAAGTTGATTCGACATTAACAACCCATAACATAGTTTTAAATAAAAATAATAATAATAATAATAATAATATAATAATAATAATAATATAATAATAATATAAAATAATTGACTTTAATGGTGAGGTTAAGGCTACCATCTTTTCTTACACTTAACCAATACAATCAAAATAAAATTTAACAAAATTATATATATAAGAACACAAAAAGAATGTATTAAAACTAGAGCTAAGATACACAAGGGTTACGTAGTATGAGAACGCGCGCGCACACACACACACACACACCACACACACAACACACAACACAAAAGGTGTGATTACGTCTCACACTCCTCAATCACACGAATGAGCTTCCACACGCAGATTATTTCTGTCTTTTCGCTTAAAACCATTCAATTCTTATTTGTTTACATCGTTGGTTAGGGTATTCCATGAACGATAAGCTGAAACAGTAAAATTATTTGAGCAATGATTGGAATTATGGAGAAGAATGAATAAAATTGAACTTTCTTGTGATCGAGTATTGAAATTATTATTAGAGTTGAGTAGGCGTATACGTGAAGAAAGGTATTTTGGGGAGTTGGATGTCAATAGTTTCTTTACGATGAGTGTAGCGTTCGTCTTTCTTTAAGTCGTAGCCAAGTTAGTCTCTTACAGTATGAGAAAATATGATCATGTGACCGGAGGATGAATGTAAATATAACACATGTGTTTTGGAGTATTTGTATTCTTGCCGCAAGGTCAGTTGTCAGATCACTACATCACTACATCACAATAGTCGAAAAGCGGAAGAATAAGGAATTAACTGAGTGTATTTAATATTCATTGGTATACATTTTTTCAGATGCTTAAGTGAGTGTAAGTTAAATAACCCTTTTTTACATATTTATTTCATATGATTAGTCCATGTTAGGTTTTCATTTATATGTAAACCAAGGTTATTAACAACCAACACAAATGGAATTGGGCTTTTATTTAGATTTATTTGTTGTAGAGATGTGTAACTCAATGTGGATAGTAATTTTTTTTCTACCCTATAACAATAGATTAAGATTTATTAGTTTGACATTAAGACCATTTTGTAGTGACCAATTATGTGTTGCACTAAAGATAGCATTCATATTATCCACGGCACTATCAATATGAGAAAGTGAGGATGATAAATAAAGCTGGAAATAATCGGCACATAAATGATATTGAAAATGTTTCAAACAACTTGGGAGATCATTTATAAACCATAACTTTTATCCAAACTTCTCTTTTTAGACCTCTGGCACATGAATTACCAGATCCGCTTTACCTGGATGTATCATTATTAGGGGGCTATCTGACCCTCTGCTTAGGCTGGCCACATTATGTTCTGCTAGTCTGTGTTGTCTATACAATCTGTATTATGTACAGTCATAGCCATTAATCTCATTAACTATAACTTTAAAATCTGTATTCATTGAAGTTATAAATTTTGACACATTAATAAATTAAACGAATAGAGCCAGGTTTAAAAACCTAACTCATTCTTAGTAAATATATTGTCTACCAAAAATTACATAAAATGTAAATATAGGATTATACAGATATTAGTCAATATTTATATGCAATTAAGAAAAATGTAGTTTATCCACTTTTAAAATGCTTATACAATAAAAATTATGTTTCGTTAACATAGTATAAATACACATGTCTACATTACTTTAAAAATATAACATCAAAAAATAAACTACCAATCTTGACCCCTTAAGACTCTTGAACTGTAATGATTTAAAATAAATGAATCACTCTTTAAAACGTATAATAATACACTTATTAAAACTGTGCAGTAAATTTTATTGCCAATTGAATCCTTTCCACAATTATTAAATGCTAAATCATAAAATATATTAAGATGGAAGAAAAGGAGAGGCTACCCTGCGAGGTCTCTTGTTTATCTGCTGATAACACTTCCCCTCTTTAGCTTACGTAAATAAACACTTAAAATAAATACTATTTGCGCTTAGACAGTATTGACTCGCATTTAAAAGCTAGCTTTTACTGTTTTCTACTTAGACATGCTTTCATGGATGTTTTTAACGTACTTCCAGACTGGGAGATTCTTGTAGACAATTTTCATTAATAACACAAATATATTGAGTTGTAGATTATTTAAAAAATAATACCTTGACAAGTACCAAAAAATATCTTTGTGACAGTTCACGGCTATTTTTAGAATTAATTATTATTTTATAGTCTTTGTTTTATGCTATATCTTTAAAATACACAAATTAAAGTGCAACTAGATTAACATGGAATTCTATCTTGACATGCCACTACTTAACAGAGAGGCAGCATCTTTAAATAGAATGTGAATGGCTAGTGAGAATTAGCTTATTTTTCAACAATTTTTTAAGGTATGCCAAGAAATGGTGTCGGGGCTTGAATTATTTAGATCGTAGATAAAGCCTTGTTGTACAAAGAGGCAAATTCTGAAACCCCTTTGATAACCACCTACGATATTAGAATTGACGCTTCTCAACACAAAGCACATAGTTTGAATTGAAGTTTTCCTGCTGGAAATATTGGACCCTTTCGGGTTAATGTTATTTGAATTGACATTTTACAACATGTAAATATATTTTCTTAGGTGATGAAAGATAATTTTACTTTGAACTTTCAATTAAAACGTTTCCTGGTGTGTAATTTTAAGGAGTTTAACGATCACAAGAGCGTTCAAAATTAAACAAGAACATTTTACAGGTGCGTTCACGAGCAAATGTTAATGAATGCTTTTTTTAACATGACAAAAGTGATCTTACCAAACACGAGTAATTATTTATATCACAAGATTTTTATCTTTGAATTAAATTTTATGTTCCATAATTTTTTCACATTTTTTTTTTTAAAGTTTGACATAATTTTTTTGGGAAGCTATATTTTATGGCATTTTAAAATGCCATTGGGGCTTTTACGAGAAAATGCTTTTAAGTGACAACATATTTTCAATAACGTATTACATACGGGTTAAAAGTGTCTAAAGTTTTTATCATAAAACGTCTTACTACTTTTTTGCCAAAGCTTTTTACAAAGTTAAAGTGTGTCCTTAAATTACTTTGATATTTTTATCCAGGTATAACAAAGCCTAATTTTATTTAAAAAGATATAATCTAAAAAAATAAAATCATGTTTCAAGGCAGTGCACCAACCAAGTTATTTAACTACACTGTACACATTTAACACGATACAACTTGCACAGCACTCCTCCCTCAACTGGGGTCTAAAGAATAGTATGAACGTAAAAACTTGACACCCTGTTTAATTTACGATCATATTATCTTAATTAACTTAGCATTTACAAAAATAATTTAACAAATAAAAAATTTCATAAATCGAGAACATTGCTTCTTTCCTTTGGTAGGCCTCAAAATAATTTATTATGTTCAAACATACTTTTTTTAAAACACATTATATTGTTATTAATTTTATCAACATCGTATGCCAAACAACTTTTGTACGTACCTGGGTAATTATTACAATCTTCCAAAGTATGATTGATTTTACCATTTATTACTTTCAAATATATCTGTAGTTACAAACATTCATCTTTCGTTTAACAAGATGGAATTCATTACTCTTTAATGAATTATTTCGCCATAGTGGGTACCTGATTGAGGTTGATTACGAGCTCTATTTTCCTTAGCAATTTTCTTTTAATAAAAAGTATTTATTCTGGTAAATTTAAGGTGGACACCTATATTAATTTAACCAAATTATTAAATGATTTAATTTATAAATATGTTGAATGAAAAAGAAGTAGCCCATGATCAAATATATGAATGAAAAAATCCTTAATACTGGACAATTACTAAAATTACTAAACAAATCAACAAGTTTTATAGTGTTTATTATATGATATCTTACAAACATTTTTATCTTCTCATAGTTTATAAATAATTCATATTACAAAATGGGTATAAATTTACATTATTACAAACAATTAATTTTATAAAAATCATGCATATATATTTATCATCTCTAGCGTCATAACTACTCAAGACAAATGCCCAAAAAAGTTATAATTTAATAAATATGGATAGTTATTTTGTGAGGGTAGTTAGCGTACCTAGTCATATTTTGGTGCTAGCAGTTAGCTCATTCCATACCCGATATGTCGCTTTAGTGTAGGACTGGGAGTAGAACTTATATTTGTGTAAGGGTTGACAGAGAACGGAACAATATTTATCACATGTATTGAGCTGATGTATTTTCATGGGTGAAACTGGGATAAGAGGTAATCAGGGGAATAATAGATAACCTCACAATCAAACTTTCTCGATCAGGCAATACACAATATAGCTTTGGGCAGCGATAATATCTTGGGTTGAATACATATTTATATTGGTTTAGTGAAACGTTAGCTTTGGAAACGTTGATCAGATAATATTGTACGCAGTCCTCACTTACTACATAATTATATTGTAGCCCCCTTCCCATTATAAACAATAACCAGGTGGTACAAGAGGAGAGTATTTTATTTTACAACAAAAAGAATAATCGAGTACAAATCTTAGCGAAGTTAAAGTAAGTTGTTATTGCTTTGTTATAAATGAGTATTGACGCCAACCTATCATCTGATATGGTCTCCTTGATAAATTAATAGCTAACAACGCCCAAACGGTACTAACCGTACGGCTATTGCCCGACTAAGACTATCCAAATTGACAGAAGCGCCAATCTAGGTCATCTTAGAAAGGGCTGATTTGTTATATGAGTTACAGGTTGATTTCACAGACCTTTATCTTCATTGTATGAAACTTAACATTACATGAGTTGGTACCTTTGGTTTGCTGTAAAAAATATATGGTTGATTAGTATATATTACTTTTAATGAGTGATGAAATTGATTGTGAAGTTGTGGATAATTTGTTTTTATGTGAAGGAAGGATTTTTTTTTTTCTTGTATAAGGAGTTTTGGATATTGGTTTTTTTTTCGTTATTTTTGGTTTATTCAAGCCTTGGGCGTTTGTATAGTCTTTCTTGGTGCGGATCATAGTTTCCCCAATGATTTTATGATGGTATTCTCGTGTGATGCGCTTTGTTCGTAGAATTTATTTCTTCTTTCCTTAAATATTTCGGTGAGTGTCTTACTTTTGGTCATTGTGTGGAGGTGATCAGTTCGTGTTCTTATGTCCACTCACGTTATAAGCGGAGAATTTTGTTCTGCGTTGTTTGCAGCTTGGTTACGTGGGACTTCGCTGCGTAACCCCATCCTACGCAGCCGTAGAGGATGATGGGTTGAGTAACGCTCCTGTAGATTATCAACTTTGTCTGTTGGCTAAGCTGTTGTCCTTTGAAGAGTGGATATAGCTGAGTGAATAATGCCGTTGCTTTTTTCTTATTCACTTCAATGTGTATTGCCCATGTTAGTCTTTTGTCTATGGTTATTCCCAGGTACTTGGTTTCATCTTTGAATGGAATTTCTTCCTGAAAGAGGGTGAAGTTCTCTGGTGGCAATGATCTTCTCCTGGTTACTACCAGCGCCGTGGACTTTGTGGTGTTTACTTTTATTCTCCACTTTGAGAGCCAGGATTCAAAGTCTTGAGGAATCTTTGCAATGCTAGCGAAGCGTAGTGGTTATTTTTCTTTTACCCAAACGGTACTAAGCAAAACCCCAAGTATACTTATATAGAACACCAAGTAGTCAACAATGAACTTGAATCCCATCTAAAATTTAGTGACTTGAAAACCAACAATAACGAGACCATACTATCCAACCGAGCAGTGTCCAAACTCTGTTTGAGATCTTCGTAATTACAGCATAAATACTCCGTTTAATTTGCGAACGCCATTATGTGGCTTGTAGAGATTCCAATATACAATGAGAGAGCTCAATAATAGAGTATACACACATTTATTTATATATATATATATATATATATATATATATATATATATGATTATATTAGTTGAATCTTCAAATTTGTTTAACCGGTGAAATGTTTGTTAATACTGAATTAAGGTAATTATATCTAAACAACTATCAGTAAATAGAACAATAACTTGGTGACTCCTAGCCTTGGACCATGTGACCAATAATAATACAATCATAAACGCCTATAATATCCATACGCCCCGACTATCCCAGAAATCAGGTGAGTATTACATATTTATTTATAAACATAAATAAAAATACACATAATTAATAAAAGAGTCCAACACCTTAGCTCAGTTGGAAGCGTGTCTGCCTACTGAGCTAAGGGTACCCAGTTTGATTCCCGGTATCGCTGAAAATTTATAAATGATGAAAATATGGGTTTACCCTTTCACATTGACAGTAGATTTTTTTAAATTGAGCTGGGTAAAAATCAAAATTTTACCCCCCCCCCCCCCCCCTCCTAAATAATATAGTAAAACATTTAGACAATGTAAAGATATTGTTGAGGCAAGATACAAAGTTCACACTAAGGTAACATAACAAAAATATAATATGCTTGGAACACACTGTTAGAAAACTGATAGTGATACCAGCTACATCAGCTACTGTAGAAACAGGTGACCTGGCGGTCTAGGGGTAAGGTGTCAGACTTCTGTGCTGGCGGCCGGGGTTCAATCCTCGCTCCCGGCACAGATCTATCTGATTACCAAACCCTTCCTTCACCTCTGACAAGACATCTTGTGAATGTGGGGAATGCCAGGCCTCTACCGTGGTTCGGATTCCACGTTAAACTGTAGGTCCTTCATTTCATCTCACAATCACCCTACCATTACACATTAGCGTAAGTGCGTATAACCCGAACGGGTAGTAAGACACGGTGCTAATAATAATAATACTGTAGAAACAAGTTTTTCAATGCTTTTACAAAGAAAAAACTATATTCGCTCCACGATGAGTCTAAATCACCTGTATATGCTGAATGCATACCTTGAGAGGCTAAACATACTTGAAAATTACAAAACTAGTTAGTTGTCTTATATCTAGTAACTAATATAGAGAAAATGTGTAAGGAAACCTAATTTAACTTAAGGTGTTTCATAATTTTTATTTAAACCACATCAGATCTAATAATTATTTATATGTTTTGTGTGTATTAATTATAATGTTTGGAAAGACTATCTGCCAACTGATTTGGTATAATTGAGTGGTAGGGGAACATATTTTATAGGAACAAGAAAATAATTATGTAACATAAAAATAATTTATCATAACAAACAAATAATAAGATATAGAATTACATAAGATAAATAAGTTTTTATGTTTCATGGTTGACAGTTATAACAGTTGAATATGTTTGATCGGACCACTTTTTGGCGATACAGAGTAACAGTGAATACATCAAAATTAGATAAAACAAGTGGTTGGATTTAATAACTCAAAATATACAGGTACTGACTGTTGCTTGGGAGAACAAGTATCTAAGTCAACTCAGCCATGGTAAAATGAGCAGTTACATTGAGAGAAAACATTTAAAACAATATTTCCGGGCTGTCGCCGGACCAAATTTAGAAAGGCCATGTCATGAATACTAAAGAACCAATTTCTAATAGATACATACTTATGTATCCTATATGTTTAAACTTAATAAGGAGAATATCTGTCAAGCTAGCTAGCTTCTATTAAACTTCAGGGGACTCACATATACCCACAGAAAAATGTTCTGTAAGATGATATTCTATATTTTATGTGTATACAGCAAATGGCTAAAAACCAGGTATCAACAGAAAATTTTACTATGGCCGGTCCTTTCCTAATGAGTACTGCCAGAGCTATCAATAGCACATATGACTACCCACCCACAACCCGGGGTAGACGAAACACAAGGTAGATACTATCATTTAATGCATAGATACATAAAGCGCCCAAGGGCCAAAATAAAGTACTATCTACGTAAGCCACTATTTTACACTTGCATATCTCACAAGTTGCGCACCGCAAATAGTAACACAAAAGGTGCCAACAAGACAGCATACAGTTTCTGACCTAACTAGGTCCCGGCCGAAAGTGCTAGATGACCTGCTTGTAGCCATAATAAAAGAACAAACGTGAACCTACCGTTTAGGGCGTCATGAAATATTATTATGTCTTAGTAAAAAAATATGAATTCATAGAATAGAGAAAATTGAACACCTGGTCCTACACATATATAGAGCTTAGAGCCCTCGTATTTAAACTACGTCAGATGGACATAGGAAAAAGGACAGCCAGAGATCCTGATTGTCTGAAGGACTTCGAAAACACAATTAGTCCCCCTGATTATAAACAACATGTCTGAAGGACTTAGAAAGCATAGTAGTCACTATGACTAAAAACAACATGTCTGAAGGACTTAGAAATCATAGTTAGACACTCTGACTATAAACAACATTTCTGAAGGACTTAGAATACATAGTTAGACACTCTGACTATAAACAACATGTCTGAAGGACTTAGAAAGCATAGTTAGACACTCTGACTATAAAAACATGTCTGAAGGCCTTAGAAACATAATTAGTCACTCTGACTATAAACAACATTTCTGAAGGACTTAGAAACATAATTATAACTACTGTCTGAAAGACACACCAAAAAATCTCTCCATATTTATAAACTATGTCTGAAGGACATATCAATCAGAAGAATAAATACTGACACAATACTTGATGAATTAGAGTAGACTTCTTCTGCGACGTGGTGGAGAAACAGACGCAGGAGACATCATGGCTGTCAGTATTTGGTGGTGCTGACGCAGACGTTCTTTCTTCGACGATTAGTTACAATAAAATGCCATAATATGGGTCTCGAGCTTGCTCATTTTATACCGTGGATCTATGACGGAAAATAACCAGACGATAGACTCAAGGAGGGTAAAAGGGGGGATAGAGTAGAAAGAGTTTCAAGGAGTCTCCGCATTGACAGTGGTACTCTTTTGGAGGACGGTTAAGTTGAGGGAGAACATCTTTATATTTTACCACGTGTATCTGACGAGGAAGACTGAGAAATGTCGGCGCTGCTGGAAATGCCAGCCATCACGTGGAGATCGCATCCGCTTACATCCAATCCATGTGCCTTATAATAAAGGAATATATTAGTTTTAATTCTTTTCTTTTAATCCCTTTACTTTATTTTTCCATTTATACGATTGTAGATGTCTTTTATATAGAAGACATGCTACAACTAAAATAAATGAGAAAAATGCACAATGGGACCATTAAATACAGGTATAACTTCGGTGGTACAGGAACGTTTTTATTTGGTGTGGTTAATATAATTATGGGCTGTTATAAGGAATAACATTTTTTCGATTTAACAAATACCAAGAAAATGTAATATTTAACAGTCCAAATGTTCTTTTTTTGTCTCATTAATTATGCCAAGAATTAGACTGAATACACAAAAAATTAATTAAGAAAAAAGTACATATTATATGGCTCGGCGTTTCGCAATGTCAAGTTTTTTGATCATCTTAGGTTATGATTAAGCAGACACAGATGATTTAGTCTTCGTCGTCTCATTGTAGAGCGAAGATAGTTTTTTATTCGTTCAAGCATTGACAAATTTCTTTCTGGAGTAGCTGACGTAGCTGGTATCACTATTAGAGTTTTCAAAATCTCTTCAGTGTGAGGGAATAAACTTTGTGTTTCTTCACGCAGGCCTTTAAATTCGGTGAACGTGCTGGAGATGCTAGAAAACTGAATGATTTTGCTATACATTGTCAGCTCTGTTTTCAGCTCTTTTGAGCAGATACCTCTTTTGTTCAAAACTTTCATCATGGGTTTAGTAAATTCATTTAACTTCAAGAGTAATATTTCCTCCAATATGCTGCTTTCTTGAAAATCTGGTTGGTCGAACCTGTATTCAATTTCTCCACAGATTGTGTCCAAGATTTCATAGTGTACCGACTTCATATTATCTATGGGGCTTGCCCATGTGTAACCTTCTGTTCGTGTTTCATTAAGTTCGAGTCTTCTAGGAACATGACGAACACGGGGTAAAAAAGGTGGTTCAAGAGCAAACACTTCCACATTCTTCAGTATCTATGACCACAAATCTTTGAAACTCTTTTTCATTTATTTTTGTCTGACGATCTTCAAGTAAAATATTCACTTCTTCCTTCGCTCCAGTAAGTGTAAGTGATGATCTTTGCAGTATCAGCCTATGTTTTTCTGTTGGCTCGAAAATATTGAGGCAAACAGAAGTGAATAATATACATACCCTTTTATAATAGAATCATGTAACCCACGGGCTTTGGCAACACAGTCATCCTTAGATATACCCAACTCCTCAATACATTAAAAAACAAATGGATAATTATTCAAAATTGTGTGAATAACAATGCATCTAACAATCCACCTGGTTGAGCAAAAGAAGGCGTGGGCAACTATAAATATTGCTTCCTTCAGAGGCCATTATGTCTTCAAACGATGCCATTCTTTTGGTTGAATCCCTTATCATTACATCAACTTCGTTCGTCCAAGATAGTGCGTCTCGTATTAGAGGGATGGATTGTGTCGTATACTGAAGAGCTAAATCGAGGCTAAAGCTTCCACAGTGAACAAAGAGTGCAAGAGGCTGCTTCTCTTTCATTAGTGCTTGAACACCCTTGCAGGCAGATCTTATGCTAGAGCCACCATCGTAGCATTTCCCTCTGAGGTTTTCTGTGGAGAGTCCACAGCCTAACAGCACATCGAGAATGAGGTCTGATAAACTTTTTACAGTTTTACTGGCACATCATACAAACCAAGGAACAACTCTTCGAGTTTATATTTATTCAGTATTCTGACACATGTTGATACATGTTCGTGTCCACTTGTATCAGTTGTACCATCAAAAATCAAGTTGAAAATTTTGCTTTCATATACTTCTTCTATGATTTCACTAAGAATTGTGTGAGCCATGTATTAATGAATCTCATTTTGAATTGTATGAGAGCGATCATTCTTTTTTCGTAAAAGAAATTCTTTTAGTTCGGGAATATCGTTCTTCCTCACTTAATTTAGTTGAAACAAATGTCCACTCTCTGTTATGTGTCCACGAAGAGCCAATCCTTGGCGAGCAAGATAATTTATTGATTCCAATATGGCGTCCAATGCTACTTTAGCATCTTCTTACTGATTTTTGGCTAATGATGTTAGTTGAGCATTGACTGGTACTAATTTTAACCTTCCAAATTTTGTTAGAGCTTCATTATGAATAGGGCTATTCATATGAGCGGTGAAATTTTTTACAGATTTATTCCATTTCACAATTGTCCTTCAATTCACAAAATCCAAAACTAATGCCACTGTTTTTAATTTGTCTGGAATTAAGTTCAAATTCATGGCTTTGAGTAAGAATAACACAAAACTCCATTGCATGCATTGACAAAATGAAGCCATGGGAATCGGTTAAAACACTTTGTTTGAATTGAAGTTTCTTACCAGAAATCACACAAGGACTTTTGATCGGTAGGTGGCATGGACCATCTACAATCCGAAAAAATTATGAGTACCTGTAACAGACGATTTAGGCTGTATCCCTTCAGTTGCACATGTATTCATATTGTAGAAGGAGTTTCATGCAGGGTGAAACGCTCAGCCTTTATTTTGGGACCAGGAAAAGAACTAAAATAAGGTGTTGACCTGATTCCCTCCTGTGAATGAGGCTAAGGCCTAGTAGAATCTCCCTGCTTATAAGTTAAACCTGCAACACAAATAATATATTTTTTATTTTAATTTAAATAGATAACTATCATCATATTTACAACCAAGCTCTAGGTGGGCCAGTGTTTCTAATCGGTTCAATGATACACTGAATAATAATTGTGTTGATTAATTAGGGTTTTTAAATATAATTGCTTGAAATAGTAAAAGTATAACGTCTGAATAAATAGTACAATAATATATATTGAAAACCTAAACCCGATAGTATTCTTGTAAGTTACATGCAGTTGGTCATTCTGACGTTAGTTTAAAAAAAAAAAGTTATCATTAAAATATTAATCAACGAAACAGCTAACAAAATAATG
The DNA here is from genome assembly GCA_039000515.1 of Timema cristinae. NCBI lineage: Eukaryota > Metazoa > Arthropoda > Insecta > Phasmatodea > Timematidae > Timema > Timema cristinae. The sequence continues at coordinate 23,340,984 of JBCFYV010000012.1, read as the reverse complement.
TATTACATTTTTAACATTTTAGAAGAAATAAGTAATAATATGTAGACTAACTTATAAAACCGTTCAAATGATTTGTGATTTTTATAGTGAGAGAGATTTCTCTGGTAATACAAATCCAAACATCAAGGGCGTACGAGGCTCTAGCAGTAGTACATACCCCACGCCTCACCTTTTTCTTCAGATAGCTCTCGATTGCAATTGTACTCAGGGGCGCAACAAGGATTTTAAGATGGGGGTAGGGCGGCTTTTTACATAATAATTTTCATAATTGCAGCATTATATATTTCAATTACTGTAATATTTGGAAAATTGATTTGAAGTAGGGGGATATGAAAGATAGATAATCAGCGATGGCGTCTAAAAAGTGGGGTTTAAAGGGTTTTCCCCCGGGAAAACTTTTTATTTCAAAGGATGCAAATGGTAATATCTGAGCTAATTTGTACCAAAAACGGATCCTTGGCCTACCCTCTGTCACTGTGTACGCTACTGGTTAACAAGTCTGTGTTTACACATTCTTCTTCACAGGACCATAAAAATAATATACCATAAAATAGAGAATTAATAAATTATATAATACAAAAACATATATTATGATCATTATAAAAAAATACATTTTTATATGTATTATTTAAAATAATTTGATTATAATATTACTTAATCTTACCGTATCAAAATATTACACACTGGCTGTCCAACTCTCAAACGAGAAATGTTGATAAATAACACAGCTTAACTATACTAATAACTTTAAAAATATATCTAAATAATTGAATTTAATCATGTAACGTACCGAAACAAATTATTATTAATATTATTATATATTTGTGTGAAAAGAACATAAGAATAACAACTAGCTTCAGAGACCACTTGTACAAGTCAATTGCGAAATATGACAGTTTAAAATGTATCTAAGTACATTTTTTACTTAAACTTCAATTCTCGTTAAATAAAGCTGTTACTCTTGATAGCAATAATCAGTACAATTAAAATAAAAATAACACTGTAGTAAAATGTTATCAAAGTTAACATAAAGTTAATATTTTTTGTATTTTCTAATAGGCCCTTCTCTTGTAAATTGTACTGTAGCTAGCTATGAATCATTTGTTCCTAGACTTGTTTTTCAACAAAATATATCCAAATCTTTGAAACCACAAGAAATTAAACCAAAGTGTCTTTTATTTTTTCGGGCATCGTCTGAATGACAAAAACTTATCGAACTTGCCCATGGCTAGGGCCAAATATATATTCTAACCTTAACAAACGACGCACTTCTTTGCTAAATAACTCCTGACTGTCAATTGTTTTAAAACTATGTTCCTTGAGTTGAGTCTACAAAGAGAAAACTTAATAATTAAGAGTGTTTCATCCAAACTAGAATTTGTGTGTGAAGGCACTAGGGTTTGACATGTAGTCACCACCGCCTTCATCAACTGTTTCAAACAGGGTGAAGAGCTATTGTGTGCCGCCAGAGGGAAACAGGGAAGAGACGACCAATAGATTGTAGATTAGTGTGTCAAGACCTGAATCCCTGACTAATTGTCCCTTCAATCCAACGGTTCACCAAGCGTCTCCTTTTACTTTTCGTGAAGGGGCTTTTTTTTTTCCAAGGGAGAGAAATCTCCCAGAGGACCGATACCACCCTTTCCACCACTTTTCAGTCACGAGCCATTCTTCACGTCTCATTTGCACGATTCCCTCATCGGTTCAGGAATGCAAAGTGTTTTCTACCACCCTCTCACGCGTCCCCTCTTTTACTCCCCTTCACACCAAATCCCCTGTTTCTCCCACCCTCTCTAGATCCCCACCCTGTCTCTCCACACTATGTTACTCTTCACTCTCCTAGGGGACTTCCCTTTTCCACCCCAAAATGGAATCGAATTCCTTCTGGGCTCGAGAGTCTCCAGTAGAAACAGATCTTCTTTCTAATTTTTTTCTCTACTCTATTTTTTACGACTCTATGGAAAGAGAATGGAAAAGAACGTAGACGTTTCTAGTGGAATAAGTAAAAAGAGTTTCTATGTAAAGATGGTAAAGTAATCTGAATGTTTACACATGGAATGATCGATACAAAAATATTCACTTTCAATAAAAATAAAAGCAAAAGTTAAAAGAAAAGTTATAAGGATGTTATTTAATGAACTCATCTATTAGCTATTTGTATTAATCAACTTTGGTTATGTATTATCTTAGTTGTTTTTCATAAAACTTTTCTTGAATGTAAATTAAGTAATATTTTTACAAGTATTATAATTAAATGGTTTCCTATTATTTTGAAAGATATAGTTATTTATTCTGATCTTAGGCTACTTGTCAGAGTATTAATTTATTTTGAACTTTAGGGCCTCTTGAATTTTTCGCTGTACACTTATATCGGGTACATCTAAAATGTGAGATAAAGAGGGAACTTATTTTGTGTGGAAGCTAGAATTTGTCCTGGAAGGTAGTGGGGCTCACAGTAGCTTGCTCTTCTGTGGTCCTCAGTTCTGAAAGAATTATCCTTGAGAAAAGTTTCGCCCGATCGTGTAAGATTAGGCAAATTTCAATTTTTTTTAAATTTCATTCCTTAAAACTGTTGAAAAATATGTACTATCTATAGGGGGCGCATTTATGGGCACTAAAACCCATCTCGGTGGCGTAGTTGGCTAACGCGCTTGTCGCATTGAGCTTGACTGCTGAGGACGGGGAGATCGAGGTTCGAATCTCAGTCGGGTGAGCTGGGGGGGGGGGGGGTTTCCTAAATGGTTTTCCACTCTCCCTCCACGCAAAAGTGGATTCACTTCCTCTTATTAAACCTTCCCTATTCCTAATCCATTAGCGTAATTAGTACTTAAAGCGTATAACCCGAACGGGTAGTAAGACGCGGTGCTAATTATTATTATTATTATTATAATAGGCACTAAAAGTTTAAAATGGCAGACAAATAGGCACTAAATATCACAAAAATAGGCACATAAATAGACATTATAAAGTAAAAATAGGCAATAAATAGGCACCAACAAAATAGGCAAATAAAACGTCATAGTAATGCAAAAAAAAAAAGGATCCAAAACACTCAAAATTTGTATTATTCTTAAAATCAAGCATACACTTTCCATAAATACAAATTAATTACTATTAGTCAATTACCAAATATTTCTCAAGATTTTCAGGTGTAAATTTTGTTCTATTATTTGACACAATGTTTTTGTACTGTGAGAAACTTCTCTCGACTTCACATGAAGTCATTGGGTAAAACTTCAGACGACAAACTAAATCAGATAAGCTAAGCTTGACTTCTGGGAGTGATGTCGTTTGCCCTTCTAAGATGTCCGCAATACTTGGAATCTCTTTCCACCAAGGGTTTTGCCTCGTGTGAAGTCGAGAGAAGTTTCTCATACTACAAACACTTTTTGTCAAATAATAGAACAAAATTTACACCTGAAAATCTTGAGAAATATTTGGTAATTGACTCTAATAATAATTAATTTGTTTTTATGGAAAGTGTATGCTTGATTTTAAGAATGAATAATACAAATTTTGAGTGTTTCGATTCTTTTTTCGCATTACTATGACATTTTATGTGCCTATTTTGTTGGTGCCTATTTATTTCCTATTTTTACTTTATAATGCCTATTTTTGTGATATTTAGTACCTATTTGTCCGCCATTTTAAATTCTTAGTGCCTATAAATCCGCCCCCTATAGATAATACATATTTTTAAACAGTTTTAAGGAATGAAATTTTAAAAAAAATATAAATTTGCCTAATCTTACACGATCGGGCGCAACTTTTCTCAAGGATAATTCGTTCAGAACTTAGGACTACAGAAGAGCAAGCTACTGTGAGCCCCACTACCTTCCAGGACAAATTCTAGCTTCCACACAAAATAAGTTCCCTCTTCATCTCACAGATTAAATGTACCCGATATAAGTGTACAGTGAACAAATTCAAGAGGCCCTAAAGTTCAAAATAAATGAATACTCTTATAAGTAGCCTAAGATCAAAATAAATAACTGTATCTTTCAAAATAACCAGATGATCGAGTAATTTAATGTTAAATACCCTTATAAATTAGTAAATACAACTTTTTAAGGATTATCAAGTGTCTATAAGCCTAATATATAATAAAAGAAAGCTTATTTGAGTGAATCCGTGTAAGTAAACAAGCACTAGCGTGGTTATAAGCTGGGAAACACATAGTGGCTATCCCAACCTCACAATTCCAATGTCAAGATTGAAATCATGTTTCTTGAGTATGTCAAACGTTACTACAACCATTGTGTTGAAGATATCGCCTGTCCGGAAGAAAAGTGACACAAATCAAAAAACACTATTTTACAGGAAATGCATTTTAAACTTTCTCATTTTCTAATATAACTGTTGTATTACAATGGTAACTATTAGGAATTTAAAATTAAAATTAAAAAATCAAAAATAACATAGGCTTTACAATCATATAAGTATGTGTTAATAAAAAGTTAAAAAAAATCATCATAAGCATAACATTTAAACCCCTATTTTGATTTGTGTCCCTTTTCTTGCAAATATATTAATACATTTTTGTGAAAACTAATGAAACACAATATGAAATTTTTTTTATTTAACAACCATCAATACACCTTAATTTTTTTATATAAAATTGAGCATTGGAAATGACAAAAATTTAAGGACCTCCCTTTCAAGATACAATTTTTACAAGGATTCATAAAATGGTAAGTAGTTCTTAGGAATACAATTTTTTCCAAACAATGATAACAAACCTGTTTTCTTTTTTTCTGTGATTCCAACTTTGCGATTGTAAACTTTTTTCAACTGTGGCTTTCTTGTTTTTTTTCTGTGGTTTAATACCAACACACTATCATACTGATCTTGTTCGTAAGATGTTTTGTAGAACAATGTCCCTGGGAATTCCTTCATTATTTTAATAACTTTGATATCAGAAACTCTCACGGGTTCTCCGGTTCCGTTTTTTGGAAAAGAGTGGAACCCCAAATCAGCCGCTAACTGTTTTAAATCATAGATGTCTTCATGACAAATTTCATCAACTTTATATGGCTGGCCAGTTTTCTTAGCACTCCTTATTAGAGCGACATATTGATCGGGAAGGTATACTGGACCCGATCTTTTTGATGGTTTAATCTGACGTTCTATTACAGAATGGGCGCTATCCCCCTCATTCTGGCTGTGCCCTGAAATTAAAAACTTATGTGTTATGCTCTCTAAGTCTTCATATTTCAAAACAGCGTGCATGTAAGCTGCAATCATAAATCGATTTTTCTGTTGTCCTGCACAGTTATCAGAATAAAATATTACATTAATCTTCTTTTGGTCTCTGGTTGCATTGTCTCTCTTTTTATATTGTACTATCTATCATGTCCAAGTACCGTAATACACAGGAACCAATTTCATTTACTCCCCTTTTAGCTTCCCCCTCATGCCACACATAGCATTGAACATCTTTTGTTTGAATGTTGCACACGGTTAAATTAAACACATTTATTTTTGAAACGTAATAGAAGGAGGAAACATCTCCTGATGGGCATGGGAGAACGGCCTGGAGATCATACACAGCAACAATGCTGTCGAAACTTTTGTCGTTTTCTTTTCGTGATAATTCTGTTTCCAGGCGGTGGGTATCATATTTATCTTGTAGTTTTAACTTTTCTTCTCCCACAGCATTATTATATCCAGTACACAGCACACACTGGTCTTTCTTTGGTACAAAAAAAGACAAGTTAAATTCTTCATTAAAGATCCGGGCATACATCATGTAGCATCATGTAGCATCATCCAGCAGGGTTATTTTTCTTATCACAGCCTTCTTCTCTGTGAAGCTGTGCAATGGTTTTACCTCCTTCAATGTATTCCTTTTTGGTGTTTGCGCGACAGTAGTGACTCTCTATTCGGGGTATTAGCTTAATGTGTTCTCTGATCCCATTTTTTATGGTTTCGACAACCTTAGCATGGTGTCCATGTTTTCCCCTCAAATCCGAGGATAACATCTGGCCTGTAAATAAATTTTGTTTCAACAGCATAGTCCTTAGTGGCCTGTCCGTAATGCATAGGGTGGATTTGAAAAATAATTTGCATATGCGAACCCTCTGTCCTCGTATTTCAAAGTAAAACGCATTATTGGGACGCCTATGACTGTCTTCCCTAACATATCTATATTTAGGATTAACGGGTGTCATGCTGGCAGAAAGAAAATGTCTCTCTTTTTCTAAATCAGATAAGCCCCAATAATCATCGAAAATCTTCTTCCGATCTTCCTCTGTAAATTTGGTGCAACATTTAAACTTACACTTATCGTTACAAGGGGGAAGCAATTTTCGGGCTGGAATAACTTTTTTTCTGGAAGATGAGGATGTATAGCTCTCTCCAGAATTTCTTAAACCCTTAGCACTATTTTTTATCCAGTTTTCTGGATTAGAGAGTCGTGTCTTACCCTTTTTAACTGTTTGAGATGGATCTTTAACTTTTCTCTTCCTTGAGTGATTTGTTTCAGTTTCATTACGTCCTATATTTTATAATTTGGTTCCCTCATTGCTTGAAGAAGAGGAGGATTCACTTTCATAATTGGGATCAACATTAGTATCATCACTACTAAATGGTTCTGATAGAGAATGTTCACTTATATGTTGTTGATCAGTTTCAATTACTTCCATATTGCTCACGTTATTAATATCTTCAATAATATTTTGTGATTGGTAATCCATTGCTAGTTGGTCATCTACAGAATTAAAACACATTGTTAGATTTAAAAATTCCAAAAAGAAGGAAAAACTTTAGTAAAATAAACAATTATTTACAAAGTACATTGATATAAAAAATTGTTTACCTGATTCCAGTATAATATAATTAGTATCTGGCTCCAGCTGTGTTTTATTGGCTGACGTTCCTTCTATATTACTCCCGCCATTAATCTCTTCAATAATATTTTGTGATTGGTATTCCATTGATAGTGGGTCATCTGCAAAATTAAAATAATACATTAGTAGATTCAAACAGTCCAAAAACAAGGGAAAACCTTAGTGAAAATAACAATGATTTACAAAGCAAATTGAATATAAAAGTTATTTACCTTTATTATATTCCAGTGTGATATTATTCTTTGAGTCATTGGTTGAGGTTCCTCTGGTAGATGTCATAATATTATTAATATCCTGCTTTACGATTTTCCAATGATAACTATGTTTAGTACTATCGATAGCTTCCTTAGCTAATTTGATAATAAGATTTGTTCGATAAGACATCTTTTCTAAAAATTAAAAAATACAAGTAAGTCAATCGGAATGCAAATTCAGTTGATTGCATTGTTATTTAGTTACATCCGTGATAAATGTGACTCGAAATATTTTGTGAGCAACAAATAAAATTATGCAATTTTTTTTATGAATAGTGACATAACTGGCAAAATAACACAAACATAAGAAAAACTCTAATAACTTATCGCTAGAAGATGGACACATCTCAAAATATTACTCATATTAAAATTAATATTGAAAAAAATGGTCTTACATTTTCAAGAAAAATGACACATTCCTAAATAGGTCACTGTTCTGCCAAACACTTTAAATAATTCTGAAACACTTACCAAAATGTGACGCTTTTCCTGACAGGGTGCGATCATTCCTGGTCAAACCTCAGAACCCAAGTAACATGTGTCATTGTTCTCGAATCGGTTGACGGTATTCCCGACAAAAGAAAAGTGACAGTAGTGCCATCTAGCCACGCTTTTATGAATTAACAACATGACACTTTTCTTGGAGAAAATATAGGTCTTTTACGATTATTTTAACAGCATAACTCAAAAATAGAGATTTTTGAGTTGTGTCACTTTTCTTCCGGATGAACGATATATTGAGATTGAATACAGGTTTCCTGATTCCTTGTCGGGAGTCACTACAACCATTGTTTTGGAACCGTATTGGGATTGAATACAGGATTCCTGATTCCATGTCCGGAGTAATTACAACCATTGTGTAGGAAACGTGTTGAGATTGAATCTAGGTTTCCTGATTCCATGACAGACATCACTACAACCATTGTGTGGGATCCGTATTGATATTTTATCTGGGTATCCTGGTCCCCGTGTCAGGAATCGCTACACACATTTTGTATTTAGATTGATGTTCGTATTTGGCGACAAGGATTACGTTAAATTTTAAAATTCATAGGAAGTTGGGTATCAATAGTGTTATACAATTTTTATTATTTTTTAAAATTAAATAAAGAACTAATGCTCTTTTTTTTAACTTCAGCTTTCCATGTAGACCAACAAAAGATATTCCAATTTTATTTTTCTCCAGTGAACATGAAACCTAAAAACTCCAAACAACAACACGTAAATTACAAAGAAAAACATAAGGGATAATGAATCTAATTGGTATGCGTAGTCTTCTGTTTGTATTACGTCAGTCACCTGCAGCCACTGGAGGAAAATGAGAGAGAAAGACTCCCCCCAAAAAACAAATCCCAATTATGCGTTAATGAAGTCGGTCTCTTGGGAGTCTGTGTACGATTTCCTGTGAGGATTTCAAAGCTGCGTGTTATAACATGCTTGAAGGCATTCTCCGAACCTTCTGTGCGTTCCCGGCCATCTTCCTCTAACCACGAGTTATGTAAGGCTTAGCGTGCAACAAAACCCTCCTTTCCACTCCTTCTCGAAAATAACATTCATTAATTAATTAGCTAAATGAAGATACATGTAGAGGCGTAAGCCTTTGTTTTAGAATAGCGATTATTGTTCTTATTCGAGAGCGATTTTTTTCTATGAGCTTTTTTTTTCTATTAAGGACAATAATGTTATTCCTTTCTAATTTTCATATGTGGATATTAAAAAGATTATAGCTCTAAATATTAAAATAAATATATGTATTTTAATTTACATATATTTGTAAATTAATTTTAATTTTACTTAATTTTATTTAAGTTTCCACCAATTTATTCTTCACAAATTTCTTGCTGTTTCAAAAACATTAATTATCTTTATTTATTTTTTATTAATATTAACATCATCTAATATAGTAAACATAATTTATTTTAATAAATACTTTTTAATATTTTTATTGATTATATAAAACTAATAGATAGTTGCAACGATGACTAGATTTTTGCAGATTATTGCACTAAAATGTAATATCAACTTTTATTAGAAAATGATTTATATAGTGGAGGAGCTAGCTTACATTGAGTATTAATTTCCAGTATCCCAAAATTTGATTTTTGATCCATGTTCTGGGGACCTAGGAGATTATTAAAAGTTATGTTTTCAATTACGAGGGTAGTTGACAACCCAGAGGGAAGGGGGTGAATACCACGCATGTGGTGAAATTTTGTTTCCACTATAACTTCAACCTCATTAATCGTATCAAGATACAAAAAAAGTAATTGTTTCTATTATGTAGGGTGCTAACATTGGTAGTTTAATTTAACCTATATTTTACTGATAACACTTAAACAATGAAGGGACCTTAATCTATATAAGAATAATGTGTTAACCAAACAAGTATTGTTTTTGCCTGAACAAATTAAAATTCAATACACAAAATATATTTTAGTTAATTTTTTTAACCAATAGTTCAATGGCATATAGTTGTTAATCCTCAAAATAATGTTATTTACCTCAGAATTCAAAGCTATGTATGTGCTATTAGCTTCTTAACCGTTCTCTTCGTCAATAATTAGTTTGTTATTGTTGAATTTCTTGCATCCGTTAACCTGTCAAGTACAGTATGCACAGAACCAAGTCTCGCTTGAATTACAAAGGTAAAAACTTTTCAAACATAAATTTTGACACTTGCATGGGAAGAGTAGATTTTTTTAAAAATGGACTGTTTTATTAGAACATGTCGTACGTTACCTCCAAAATCTGTAGCGTAGCCAAATTTCAACAAATCAAGTGGCTCAACAAATGCATTTTATAAATTCCCCAAACATGAAGTTGAGCTAATACTCGGCGTACATGAAGTCGAAAACTATCAGAAGTGCAGGGTAGAGAACCAATATTATTTAAGACGTTAGGTTTGGCTCAAAATAAAATATTTCTTCTTGCACCACAATTTGTCAAGACTTCTTGAAATGATGTAAATATAACAACCCAAGTAATTTTAGTTGACTTTCTACATAGGTATTTTAGTTTAAGAGAATTAAATAGTGATATTAACGGTTTGCTTGGCAGATTTTATGGCTCTATTTTTGGTACCCAGTTTATTTGTTATGTCACACCTTGTCAGATCATGTAACTCTTGCAGAACTTCACTAAATGAATCCCCATAATACTCTAAAACAATGTGGTACCCAAGACATCTTCTATTTTCACTGACCCAGTCAATTATTATAACACAAGCAACAGTTACGAATGATTCTAAAATTAAATTAAATTCTAGGTATGAAAACGTCAGTGTCAGGACTGTGAATAACAATGTCATATGAATAGTTATGTTGAACAGCTTCATAAGCATGAACGAACATTCTAGAATCAGCCTCGAAGTGATAACTTGTGAAATGTGTTACCCTGGGTGCATGGTGTTCATCGCTTTTCTCAGAAATTTCGTTTCCATTTAAAAACTCTCCACCACAAGAGGACAGGCTTTTGGAACCTAAGTATTCTTTAAAATTAAATTCGATATGAACAGACGTTAAAGTGATTTGTTTTCCCTTACCGTGTAGGTATCTAGACTATTATTTTGCAAGTTGTATGTTCTCTCTTTTTATTCTCACTACGAATTAGTGAATCCTCACTAGAAGATCTCCTTTCTTGTCTTCAAATCCTATGGATGATTTCCCGTACGTGTCAAAAACTACGTCAATGCGTATATTATTAGTCTGTTGCAACACATTCTTATAATGTCGAAACGAAAATTTGCTAAGTTCCCAAATGTTTAGTCTTCGAAAACACCACAAAAGTTACTGAATGTATAAGTCCCAATCCATCCATAAAGTGCACTTCTTCCAGACTAAGAGGAAATATAATAACATTTCTTGTAAGATTGCTCTATACTGAAATTTAGTTCATCAATGTTGCTTTCTTATTATTATTTTTTTATAATGTCAGACCAACGACCATGAAATACCAAGGTGAGGGGCTAAAGCATTACTGATGCTTTATAAACTCTGCAGTACCAGTGTTTCTCTGTATAAATAAAATAAAATCATAATATAGATAGTTATTTTCTATAAAGCTACTTTTTTATAACATTTAAATATGTTATAAACAAGTACTAGTTAACTTTTTTATTGAATAATATTACTGGGTAGGTCAAAAATTTAGCTGAAATTTGTTTCGAAGGAGAATAAAAAGCTTTTTGTTTTGTCAACTAAACACTAGGTTTAAAATTTTACTTGCCTACATTTATTTACCGATGGGTTGCACCCTGAGCAATAATGATGTTCCTTCTTATCCATTTACTACTAAGCTATTTATAATGTTACATAAAACATGTTTTTTATTGTATTATTGTTTTAAAAAGGTATTTGATAATTTTTTACACATCACATTCAACTCTTCCCCATTCACTGTGTGAATATTCGTCTATGTCACCAATGGGATCTTGAGATCAAATCATAGCACTTTAACAGTCTCATTCTATGACGATTTAATGTGATAAATTAGACACCATTTGTTTGTTGGTTCCATATTACTGAATATTCCTGTCCACCTGCAACCCCCCTTTTTCATCACATATAAATAACGTTCAGGGATGGTAACAAGAGAGTTATTTTGTTCAGTAAATAATACAGCTCATTGAGAGAGTGAGACAGCATAAAGCGTTAAGCGTTTAAAATAATTTTATATTTTAGAAATGAACGGTAATATAATGGCCACACGTAGGTTTTAAGATCCATGGATAGCTGCCAGTGTTCAAACGGCATATTAAAATATGTTAGCTCCTGATAATCAACATTTTATGATTGTGAGACATCTCCTCACTCCATAAATAGTTACCCAAAACACATTACATAATAAATAATTAGATTTGCCTTCATACCACATTCCCATTAGCCCCATCATAAAAGCAATTAACAGGCAAACCAAAGGCCCAGGTACTAAAAATTAATCTATTAATTATTAAATAGTGATTTAGTTACCCTTTTCAGCAATCCCCAAACAGTCCAAACGATAATAATGTGGTGCCAGTTAACATACATCATACCAAGTAAATAGAACATATTGAAATTATCCGCCAAATTTCCAAATTTGGAACACATGCCTAAAAACGTCTGTGCAAAAATTTAAATATGAGTGTAAACTCGCTGATTCGCAGCCCCAACTTTGACTAACATACTATAAACTTGCAACATATCCAACAATAATAAAAGATCTCCTAATTAATAATAAATGTGAACTCGCCGACACGTGGACCCAACTTTGATTATCATACAATAAACTTTCAATACATCCAACAATAATAACGATCTCCTAAATAATAACAAATGATTAAAATCCTTCTAAAGATTAAAAATAAACAGAAATGAAGAACTACGCTATCTGTTTAACCACCGTCACAAAATGGCGTACCCAAAAATATAAAACCCTCCCGTTAAGCGTATAAGCAAAAGCTGTAAGTTAGAATACCAGAACCAAATGTTCCTCAAAAGGTCATAATATTAAAGGCAGACTAACGGTATGAACTAACCATCTAAAAACATATTTAATATTTTTATAGCCTTAAGTGCCAAATCACTAAGTTTATTTCGCGTTAATAACCAACAAATTTAAATATTACAAGTCCAAAGAGATAATTTTGAATAGGATGAAAACATATTCAACCCAAAGGGAATTTAGAATATTTGGACGTTAATTAGCCTACGACATTGTCACTCACATTGTAATCAGTGTGTAATGTATATCTACATCACAGATCCTTGCTATTAAATACCTCAGAATATGTCATGATCTTTCAAGGCACGGGAATAAAGATGGTTGTAGAGGGGTAAGGGGTAATGCTTCTAAAATATGCTCTAACATTCTCCGGACCTTCAAACGTGCGTGAAAGAACTGTTCTATGAGCTTTATGAACACGGCTGACGGAGAGCATCAAGCTCAACCATATTGTTCCTTATGTTCTTTTAGGTGAGGCTCAGCACTCATGACGGGGATTGAACCTCGTTACTCAAATCAGTCAAATATTAGACAGTACCACGAGTGTTGAAGAGTCATGGACTTGCTGAGACGGGTGAACTGGGGCAAGGATGGTTAGTCAAACAACCTTTTAGCATCCACATGTTGTAACAACACCAATAGCTATAGAAGAAAAGATAAGTATTTGGTCAAGGGCATGATCACTATCAACACAATTACATTTTCCGTTCTTCGTTTTAATGAAAAATTTCCTTGTTTAAAAGCATTTAAGACTCTCTCAGGAAGTTAAAATATAAGATATATACAAGATGCATCCATGGACATAATTGTAGTTATTTTAGATTTTACTTGCCTTTTTTTTCTTTAGATTTACCTTTTATAAAATTCAACTGCAAAATAAAGTACATAATTATAACCCTACCTAATAGGAAAACAACTGTATAAAAAAAAATCTTGATACGATGAACGAGTCAGAAATTATAGTGTAAACAAAATTCTCCCCCAAGCGCGCAATTCACCCCCTCCCCGCCGGGATGTCGACTACCACCGGATTGACAACATCACTTTTCATATTCAACTGGGTCCCCAGAACAGGGATCAGAAGTCAAATTTTGTCTTACTTAAAATGAATACTCAATGTAAGCTAGCGCCTGGTCTAATATAAGTTCTGAAAAAAGAGTGTGTGTATTAGAAAAAGTGTGTGAGAAAAGATAGTTTGTGAGAAAGTGTGTAAGAAACTATTTTAAAAGACAGATTGTGTTATATAAAGTGTGTAAGAGAAAGTATGTTTAGAAAAGAGAGTGTGTAGGAATGTGTGTGTGTGTGTTTGTGTGTGTGTGTGTGTGAGAGAGAGAGAGAGATAAGATAATGGGGTACATAATTATTTTTTCAGCACCACGTTTTATCACCCATTTGGGCTATACGCTTATATACTAATTAGATTAATGTTTTAAGGGATTTGAATTATGATCTTTGTAGGATGTGTACCCGCATTAGCGTGAAAGCAGAGTGAAAAAGCATTTCAAAAACACACCCTCATTATATTCAACGGAGATTTGAACCTCCATCTCCTCGTCATCGGCAATCTAGATTATTACTCGAAAACAGTTTTAGAATATAACACTGAAGCGGGTCACAAAGTGTTATTTTGAAATTATATCCACTCAAAATAATTGGCTGCATAAATAAGCAGTTACAATTATTTGTATTTTAATATTATTTGAAAACTGAGCAACAGAACCTATAATTAAATTATAAGATGGATGGGATAAAATCAATTTTACTTTGAATTATCATCCACTTACTCTCAAATTTATCGGTATTTAGAAAACATAAATAAACTAATGGGTCTTATGATATTATCTGAAGAAATTAACACTGTCATCCATCCTTAAACATTTAAACATTTATTTAAACATATTTCCAGATCACATCTTAAAAAAACATTCTAAATTAAATCTTTAGTAAGAAGTGAATAAATATATTTTAAGACTTAGATATTGTTATTTAATAATTGAGAATAATTGAGAGTAAAAAGTGGATTAATTTAACTATATTGGCCCTCAAATTAATCGAATTACTAACATTATCAAGAAAAACAATCTTAACAATGCTTTCTCCACAATAACAAAATTAACTAGAGCCTCATTAATAGCAATTTGATTATAAATTAAAAATATAATAAAAATGGAATTTATCAACTCTACTCTGAGGAAGGGATCTTAAAGCTCTTTATAAATAATATATCTCTTAATTCAAATTTAACAGTAAAAACTAAAATTTGTAGAGCATTTAAAAGATGTAAACCACCAACCCAAACCGATCGAACAATGTATGTAACCTCTCCATTTATCCCACAAGGGAACCAAATTAAATGCAGCAGATAATTTTTTCATTCAAGCAGATTTATTTCACAAAAAATCAATTCTTAAACAACAGTTATAATTATAAAACCATATTCTAATCAATACTTTAAAACACTTATCTAAAAATATTAAAATTATGTAATCACTATCTATCCAGCTTTACACTCCAGTGTGGAGAAATGACCCGTTTGAGATTGAGTCGAGAAGATTATCACCTTATTCTCCTCCTAATTTCCGTTTCTATCTATCTATCTATCTATCTATCTATCTATCTATCTATCTATCTATCTATCTAACATGTCGTAGCTCCGCGAGCATCATCTTCATTAAACATTTCACAACCTAATATATTTATACCCTGCTTAATCAAAATTATACGTTCTATTTCGCTTTTAGCACTTCATTTTTCCAATACAGATAATCTATGACATACTACACCTTTCCAATGACCATTTTCTAGACATCTAAACACATTGTGTTTCAACCAACGACAGCGTAAATTTGTTTGTTTAAATAATTTCCTGTATTTTTTTTTACGATTTTTTAGTGAATGTTTTCTTTTTTTCGCAATTTAACCTTAATATTCTTTAACATTTCTTCTGGATTCTTTAATCTCGGTTTAACAGTTTCCATTGAATATGATACGATATTGATGTACCAAAACATGCTGGATAATAGTCTTCTAGAACTCTCCATCTTATCCGGACTACCAAAAAGGAGTTAAGGGATTTCAGCTGAGTAAACAAATAGCGGCGTCCATGAACTACTAATTACTCTATAGCTATTTGTTTTGGTTACTTGTCAATGGCCAGTGCTACCAATCTTTGGACCACTAACTACCCTGGAGTATCAGTGCTACCAATATCTGGACTACAAACTACCTTCTAGTATCAGTTTTACCAATTTATGGACCCCTAACTACCCTGGAGTATAAGTTCTACGAGTCTCGTGGCAATTACTTACAGTCAAGTATTAATTCTACCAATCTTTGGACCACTAATTACCCTGTAGTATCAGTGCTACCAATTTCTGGACCACTAACTACCCTGAAGTATCAGTTCTACCAATCTCTGGACTACTAATTACACTGGAGTATCAGTGCTACCAATCTCTGGACTACTAAATACTCTTAAATATTAATTAGTGCTATCAATATTGTGACCCCTATTTACTTTCAACTATCAATTATACCAATCTCTGAACCACTAAATACCCTGGAATATTAATTAGTGCTATCAATCTCGTGACCACTACTTACTCTCTATTATCAATTCTACCAATCTCTGGACCACAAACTACCCTGTGGTATCAGTTCTACCAATCTCTGGACTACTAATTATACTGGAGTATCAGTGCTACCAATCTCTGGACCACTAAATACTCTGGAATATTAATTAGTGCTATCAATATCGTGACCACTACTTACTCTCAAATATCAATTCTACCAATCTCTGGACCACAAATTACCCTAGAGTATAAGTGCTACGAATCTCGTGACCATTACTTACCCTCATGTAGCAATTCAAACAATATATAGACCACTATATACCCTGAAATATCAGTGCTGCCAATCTATTAATCACTACTTGTCCTCAAGTATCAATGCTACCAACTTCACAGGCGTTAATTATCCTAGAGTAATAATAAACACAATCCTAAATGACGTTAGAAATATTGGTAGCTTTTTATATCAATGCCTACCAAATTAACTGTAAAATATGGATAGACATTGTCTGTCAATTCTAATAATTTGACCAAACTACCATGGTGACGCCAAATGCATGAGTGATTACAGAAATCTTATAAAATTGAAGATTAGATGATCTCAAAGGGTTGCTTTTCGTCATGAAAATGCTTTTTGTAACCACGAAAAACCTTAATCATATTGTATTAACCCACTAAATATCAAAGAGGCTAGAACTTTAAGAAAGAGAAATTTAGTGTATCTGATGACTTAATTAATTTGAAGAATAATACTGTATATTAAGGTTGATTCACAAAATTATTTTCTTCTTCTATTTTAAAAGTCATTATTTACTGTGGGATGGAATAGAAACAGAGTAAAGGTCTATTTTTTACAATATTGATGACAAAAATTAATTTTGGCCAAAATAAATCAAATATAGATTCAGTATGGACTATACATTTGGTTTAATACTTTACACGTAGTAAGCTTAACCGATTAATTTTGAGCTTATTTCTTCTTGTTATTATCGTGTAAATTCAACAGAGACTACTTCTATTCATTGATAAAGTATCCATTCAAATTCTGTGACACCTATTACCAAAATTTAAGTCTATTGTAATTACTACTATTACACCTATCACTATTCTAATTGGTTGATTATTTTTATTATAATATACATTTATAGGGTGATAACGTAATGGTTTATATTGTACATTGTTATTGTAATTTGCAAATGACAATGTACAGAGACTTCCTATGACAAAAATATTGGTTTGTTTACTTTGCGAACGAACTATTGTTCCTGTCACGAAGGTATCTGGGTTCCCGTGTTGTTAAGGGTACAAATTTAACTTATTATTACGTACAGTTTTCAGACAAAAATAAACTTACAATTGGTTATTAATAATAATTATTGTTATCACTTTGGTCTGGCTAATTTAATTTTACCTTCTCTTTTTCTGATTTCTATGTCTTGTTACCGTCCCCATTTTCCTACTCGCTGGTGTAAAATCCTGAATAGGGATTATTATTATTATTATTATTATTTAGCACCACGTCTTACTACCCGTTCGGGTTATATGTTTTAAGTACTAATTACGCTAATGAATGGGGAATTGGGAAGGTTGAATTAGAGGAAGTGAGCCCACATTTGCGTGGAGGAAGAGTGTAAAACCATTTAGGAAAAACCACCCCCAGTTCACTCGACCGAGATTCGAACCTCGATCTCCCCGTCCTCGGCGGTTGAGCTCAACATGACTAGCGCGTTAGACAACTACGCCACCGAGGTGGGTAATAAGGAATATTAATTCACCGAAGGTTTACAAGAGCTTTGATGGTGCAAGTTCAGTGTAAGGGGTATTGGTGTATTACCTCGATTATAATAACTACTTTACAAAGAAATACTTTATTTTCACTAATCGTAATACGAAACAACAAACTAAACTAAACTATGCTTTCCCTTTGGATTTAAGATTGAAGTACAGTATCTCTTATATTCTAGAATTTCTCTTTGGTGTTGAAATAAAGATTTTCCCTTGGCAATCAATTTGTGAATAGCAATCCATTGTATTGGTTTTATCATCACTTATCAGCTCAATAAAGGTATAGCACGCTTATAAACAATTTAACCATTCTATACATATTACACATATCTTAAAATTATATTTGACTCAATTTAGTGATTCTTTAGTTATAAGTAAATATACATAAGCATTAAACTATTCTTTATCTGTGAAAACCCATCAATTCAATTGTGTCACTTTAACGTCCCTTATCATCTCCATGAAGATATAATTAATTTGTCAATAGCTTAGAGCCCTTCCAGAAAAATTCTAAATAGTATTAAAAATACTCCATCAAATATATTTTGTATTCCTCTAATTATAAACAAATATACATTGTTGCAGAAGCTATCTTTCACAAAATTTGTGAATATAAAATAACAAACCAAACAAAAATATGATTAATCTTTGAATTTAAGATTGGAAAGTATTCTGTAAATATTAGGCCTAAATTTTAAGTTTTGCAATCAAGTTAAAAATAAATAGATAATTTTACATTCAATAGGAGAAAACCATTGATCGCGTGGATTAAAACATATTTTTGAAAAAATAAATATATTTTATTCATATATTTATAATTATCCTAATTTATTTCCGGTTAAAATCAACATAGTACAAAAGATACCACATTCAAATCTCTAAAGTGATTCATCAGCTATATAAGAACACATGAATGTACAAAAGTTCTATTTTATATTTCAATATTATGTACTTATTTATATATATGTAATAAATATAATATATTAATTTATATTTTACATATTTTAAATATTTTTTCTTTGAAATGTATTGAAAACTAATGGAATCTGTATTATGTTTGATTTAATATGTTATTTATATCTTTCTTATGTATATAATTTACTCACGTAGATGTAAATTAGAGCTTGGAATTTGTTTTGAAATAAAAAAGTTACAAATTAGTATTTATACATTTGGGCTTTATTTCAAGTATTTGATAAATTCGTGATTTTATTTATCACTAGTATTAAATACACTGATAGCTCAATGTTTTTGAAATAAGTGGTTAATAAAATCATCCCTTATTTCATCCTCCTTTATTAACCTTCCCTATTGTTTTAGTATGTACTCCCACGTGGTAAGTTTAGGAGGTCCTGCTATTAAATTATTACCAGGGTGTGTTTGTACTGTGGATTGGACCTGATTGGCGAACACGGTTGACAAACACCCCCTATTCCACTTTCACCCACTTCAACCCCTGGAAGGCACAGACCTGGATGTAGGAGTTCTCACTGTAGTTCGAGTCTGAAAAGGGTGAGGTTGAGTAATATACACTGTACTCCCGAGAGGGGGGTTAGAAGGGGATGCAGCCCCTCCCTGAGCAATTATCAAATGTTACAGTACGAGGTCACGTGCCACCAGGGACGGCCCTTCACTCTGCATGCAGCCAGTTCTACCAACTTACTATCCACGCTCTCGGTTTCCTTCTACAAAAGGAGAGCTTCGATAGTAATTATGGAAACTGGTTTCCACAAATGAAAAAAATAGTATTTTAGTAACTGTAGGTTTAATCTACCATCTCCCTTTTAAAATAATTAAATATAATATATTTTAAATATATATATATATATATATAAATAATATTTTATTTTATAGTTAGCTGGACTCCATTATTAAAATTTGTTCATTAATTTAATTTAAAAAATTGTTCCTTGTGACTTTTAGGACTAGTTGTACGGTCTCTGGATAAATTTTATAATTTAGCTACTTCAGTGAGAAGATTAAAACTGTAATAGAGCTATTACACTGGTTTAAATTTACCTTAGTAGTCTTATGGAAATAATAATGTACATCTTTTATTCTAACTAGGCTACGGGGATAAAATTTTCAGATGCTATTAATTCTATTAAAATTTAGATTTCTAATGTTTGGATATCACTGTAATATGTTGGTATTTACTTATATTTTCACGCTTAATTTATTTTTGCTATAATATTAAGTCATAATTTAAATAAATAATCGTACAGAAGTTTAAAAAATAAAAGCACTTTTAAAAGCTAGGAGTCAACATATATTGGATAAATAGAAATATATTAGCTAATTTCTTTGTAGTTGTATACAAGAATATTACTGTTTAAGCATCTTAAGGTGATTTACTCTTTTGATTTGGTGCGGAAATGCAGAGCCATGGGAGCAAACGGTTATCTTCAAGAATCTTTATTTTTTTGCAATTTTGGTTTTCGGAAATGGTTTATTAAAGAGTAGAAGCATGTTGATTAAAATATATTTTATATACACAATTCCTCTATAATTTTAACACTGATCAAGTATTAATAATTGTTGACACTTTTCAATAGAAAATGGCCAGATGCATAGAAAAAAATAAGAATATGTAGCAATTGATAAACATTGATACATTATCTTAGAAAAGGTTTTGAAAATATTACTATAAAAATTTCACTTGTTCTCGATTAACTGATATTTCCAAACGTATGATTTTTCCGCAAGGCCTTTCCGGTAGCTAGCACCATCGACGGTTTCCACGATCAATCTGTTATTGTTGGTGCGGAAGGATACTTTGGTCTATTGTGAAACCATGCCACGGCCTTCACCCTCCCGTCCACCATCCTACAATATCATTCAGAGTTTAAAAAAAAAACTTTAATAGAATTGACGGATAATAATATTAATCTAGTTTATATTAGCCTGATTTTTAGTCTGCATTCCCACCAATGATGGTACAAACATAATAGTAAACAAGACAAGGTGTGTATTACAATTGGTGCCATAGTGGAAAAGTTTCATTATTGGTGAGTGGTTAGAACTAACAGCTCTCAGAAGTGCATGAGAGAAGAAGGTTACTCATGTAGGAGCAAAACCAGGTTGAATTTTGTGAAACTGAATGTGGTTGCTAGGAAAGAGCAATCACCAACTGAGTAGCAGGTACGAAAAGATAGTGTCAGAAGTGTGACGTCATCTGAGAAAGTTTTGACTCTAAGGATTTGTAGCAGATTGAGGATAGGATCAACGGGTCTTGGGATATTTTATTCTTAGGACAGCCTGACTAAGAATTTGAAACTGTTTCTATATAGGTATTGATTTATTATTAACATGAGGATTTTTCTCAAGGCTCTAGAAATTACCAATTTTGTTGATAAGGAAGAAAAAGGAAGAGAGGGAAATTTATGGAGAATTTAAAGGGAAATTAGAAAGAGACAGTAGAAAGTTAGGTACCAGTTTTCATACAGAATAATTGATAGCCAGGAGTCAGCTAGTGAGCAACAATATGAACAGAGATAAGATATTTAGGAGAAAATAATTACCTAAATGAGGGATCATAGTGAATTAGAATTAAGAATATATTGGGGACCTTGAGTTAATGAGTCAACAAATTGGGAATAATCTGACTGAACAATGGAATTAAGAGTAAAATTCTGAAGAAAACTGGGAGCTAGAACGATGAAAGGGAATTTAAGATTAATTTAAATGGTTCAATAATTAAATTATTATTATTAGCACCGCGTCTTACTACCCGTTCGGGTTGTACGCACTTACGCTAATGTGTAATGGTAGGGTGATTGTGAGATGAAATGAAGGACCTACAGTTTAACGTGGAATCCGAATCACGGTGGAGACCTGGCATTCCTCACATTCACAAGATGTCTTGTCAGAGGTGAAGGAAGGGTTTGGTAATCAGATAAATCTGTGCCGGGACTGAGGATTGATCCCCGGCCGCCAACACAGAAGTCTGACACCTTACCCCTAGACCACCAGGTCACCCCTTTCAATAATTAAAAAAGTACATTGGTAGGAAGACAAAATAAGTAACAATAAATAATTATATTAAATAAAGTTCCTACAGTAACTTTAAAAGAGTTTATAGTTGTATAAAGGTGCCCATCATCCTAGTTCCACTGAAGTATAGCATATCTTTCAAAGAAAATCCCTTAAAGAAGGATTCAAAAACATATTAGATGTATGCCAATAAAGTATTAAAAAATTTCTACATTTCTGTATGCATCCCTTCTAGTATATAGGTGTTTGCTGATGTAGATATCCAGATGAATGCCTCTGGATGGAACTTTAGTTCAGACTAAAAGTTAAGATACATTGAAAAATACTGCAAATGCCTAGTAATTTGAGATACCTAACGAACAATTTCTAAACTGTCTAATTATATTAGCAAACTTGCTTTTAGTAGAACCACAGCATACAGCCCCCGGACCGTTTGTTATTCTAGCCTAAGTAATGAGACATACTAACCACTGAGCTATGGTTTTGGACAACAGGTTATTAAAAGGTATATCAAGTTCCTAATTGGATTGAAAGTTTTGTTCATAAAGTCACGTAACTAGAAGTTTCAATAAACTCAGTTAAAAATACATATGTATTTATTAAAAATATATAATAGCTCTAGCTGGCGTGCCCGTTCTTCTATTGTGGAATCTATAAATTAGGTTTTATATTTATAGTATATCAAACCAACCATATTGAATAGTAACTAAATCTTAAAGTCAGTGTTCTATGAAAAACGGGCACATGAGCCTATGGCACCTTTTGATGCGGAATAGCTTATTTGATCCTACATTTCATATGATATCTATTGAAAGTCTCACTCGGCTATCTTTAAAATAATTGAGGTTGTTATACTGGATTTTATAACAGCTTGTCAGACACAATTAATCGTTCTCTACACTGTTTACATTCGCATACTCAGTATTTTGCTGTGATTTTAAGTAATGTGCGATGATATTACAGTTTTAAAATAAAATATGAGTTCAAGTAATGTTGAAAATAATGTTAATGAATAAAATAGTTCCAGTAGTAGTAAAAAAAAAGGAAAATATACACGAAGCCAAAAACTAAGCGTGGGAAGTTGTGAAATTAAAGCGTGTTATTATTGGTGAAAGGTATGTCTCATTTAGTGGATAATTTTTTGAAGGAAAATTATTTAAATTAGTTCCATATGATTTTTTTAAGAAATTCTGTAATAATTTTTCCTCTAATTAACAAGTAAATATTTTTTTCATAATTTTATGGTGGACAGGAAAATAAACTTTAAGATTCTTTACTCACACTGTATATGGAAAAACACAGTAGAAAAAAATGGGTGTGTGTACTTATGTACGCGCGTGAGAAGTTATACTTCTTTGGCATCATTAAAATACGGATAGTTAACCTCATTTATATTGGAGCACTTGAAAAAGTCTATAAGCACAATTTCTTTCACTAATATTTACGAATAGTAAATAATATTAATCAAAATATTCAATTTAAATCACTACTGAATATAATTTATTAGCACATATATAATTCGCACTTGTATGAAACTAAAACATGTGTTGTGAATGTAGAAACTAGAAACATGTGGATAAATATTATATATATGAAAACAGTGATCAGAGACGACGAGCGTACCAACATGCGCGACTAACAGAGGTTCTATTTCTATTTTGTTGGTAGCTTTTTTTATTTCAAGACTTAATGAGCGGTTTAGCATCAACCTGTTACTTTTGTGTTACAGTGATGCGCGCGCATCTTAAAATTTCACTCTCATCATTTTTTCATAACGCGCCTAAAGAAGTATAACTTCAAAAAGTCAGAAAAAATATTAAAAATTCTTTATCTTGATCTTGAGGATACGTAGTCATATAGTGTTATGGTATATGGCACAAGAAACCAAATTTGCTAGAAATTTATTCTTCAAACATTTCAAATGTTTTATATAATTGTCAGAGATATATGAAAAATGTTTTGAAGAACAGAAGCTTTACTTAAATTAGGGCATCTCATGTTAATAGATCTCATAAGTTACGCTAAACATCACTGACTTGATGGGAGAACACATTAACAGTATTCCACATGATGGAATCCATTAATATTTCATAAAATAGTTTAAAATACTTAGATAATCCTGAACTTATCATCAAAAACGTGTACAAAATGTTTGTGGATTGTTTAAAAAAAAACAGGTTCCAACTGAAATGTGAGCTGTAAGACTAACTATTAATATTATAAAACAAAGTTTTCCTACAATCTTAGGAGGCCGAAAATATATACTCGTGATTATCGTTCTGAATATATTTAAAAGTTCAAATTCAACCCAACACTCTCCTGTCATGTAACATTGATGGTTCATTAAAGAACAGTCGATAAAATGAAGAGACTATAAACTGAGTATTTAGAAAGAGCAGGACAGAATCAGGATAAATACATTCTTTTGATGGAATTTGACTATGCAAAGAACTTTGCAATTCCAAAACACAATGTAAACAATCAATTATATTAGCTCCTCTTATGGCTTTATTGTTTCAACGTGCATCTTTTTTCATTATAGCAGCTCTTATTACTACTGCTTCATGGAAAGTGAAGGTTAATAAATTGCCAGTTCTGTTGTGTCTTTTGTATTCGACTGCCTTCAGAAAAAGCTTCAAGTGTTTAAAAAAAATTTGAAAACTAATGCTTTACGCTCGTATTTCCCAGGGGGGGTGGGGGGGGGGTAAAACAAAAACGTGATAGTTGTTAAATTTCTCTCATGGTTTTTAAACTCATTTGATGTAACTACTATTCAACATTTTCACTTTCTCAATGTGTCAGAAGCTTTGACTCTGTAAGAAAAAAAAATGATAAAAAAGATATAATTAGAACAACAGTGCCGTCCCTAACAGATATTGTTTTGTATGACACAATCTCGCCTCTTTTGAAGTTTTAATGTACAAGGGACATTTGAATCAATGGAACAAAGCTTTGACACAGTTTTTCATTCCAAAACATAATTCAAAATCAAATAAGTTCATACTTATTAAATATTCCACTTTGAAATTCCAGGAGGATATAATGGTTTTATGTTTTCCTAATTACTTTGGACTATATGATTCTTTCAAAAACTGGAAGGAACATTTTGCAAACGTGAAAAACATGCAAGTATATTTAATGGCATATGAAAAATATACTGATCAAAAAGTATCAGATATGTGTTGTATGTAAGATTTTTTATCTAAAGAAGTGTCAGACTGAATAGAAGTTATGATAAATAAATCCTAATTCTTTAGCATACTAATACTAATATGTATTTAGTAAACTTTTTTTGAGTGATTAAAATTGTATTTAAAAATAAGAGATTTACTGTAGATCAAAACAATTGTTTTGTGGAAAAAGGGTGCACAAAGAGCAAATTTAAAACGTATTTTTAAATATTTTTAATTTTGTACTCATCTCAAAGTAGAAACCCAACCTTGATTTATAACCAAATACATATATTTCTGGTCAATATGAATAATAAATATAAATAAATATTAAACATTAAAACTTTTTTTCTAAAATCAGTTTGAGATACGTGCTCAATGTTCGAAGAACGCCTCTAGCATGTTTATAATTAAATATTATATCTTTAGATTGTTAGATTGTGATACAAAACGTTGAAGTAGGCTTAATAATACACAATTTAAATATATATTTATATATAGTCAGAATTTTTCCTAAAAGCTGAAATTTATGTTGACGATTAAATTATCACTTCTCCATTGACTATATTTTGAACTCTTGCCTGTTGGTGTTAGTAAAATAATAAAAGTGAAACCACATACATGGTTGTTAAAGAGTCAAAACAATTTAAAGTTACATAATAATAATTTGCAGTTTATATTTGGATACATTCATTTACGACCTTTTTGTCCTACTCCAATCAGCTTTTTTGAATCCACGCCATTAAATTTTCCTTTTTTGGACTTTTATAGATAACATTATCTTAGAACCTACCAGAAAATACAAATTTTAGATTTCTATGATGTTTGTGTTCGAAAAATTCATGCGTATGGATAAATACCATAACTATGTCATATTAGTAATATTAGGATGATCTACCTCTGGATACATCCTTTAGAAAATATCTTATTCTTTTACTATATTAATATAACCATAACGATCTTAAACCAACAGGTCCACATATACCAATAAATTTTATTTATATGTTACTATGATCGCTTTATATTTTATCAAATATTCAGTATTTTCTAATTATAGGGGGTGTTATTTCTAGCTACCTACAAATATATCAATATCAAACAAAACAAAACGTATTTTTTCTATACGTTTGAAAAATTTAAATTCCCTCCACTTTACTTTCCTTCCCGTATCACTGACCCTCTTTTTAAAAATTAAAGAATTTTAGAAAGTTCTGGTTGTTTGAGGTTTAAATTTATAGAACTCCGTTTTAAAATTAATAGAAATATACTCGTGATACAAAAATAGTTCACAAACACAAATATCATAACTATTATAAGCGCTAACGTCTACGTTTTTTCTGTTGTTTTGTATACAATAACAAATTCAAATCTTGTTTCTTTAATAGTCTTGAGTTTAAAGAAATAACCAACAATTTAATCTTTGTTTGTTTAGTAGTTATACGTTTTATTATTGGACACACGATGCACTTCAGTTAAAGTAACATTATTTTTATGTATTTTATTTAAAACGAGTAGTATATAATTGGTTTTATAGGTGTTTTAAATTTCAGAAACTTCTTTTAAAGTTCTGAGTTTGCAGTGTTATATGTTTCAGTATTTTTTTTTTCAAACTAAGCAACCTAATACACTATCCACAGGGTAGTAGAGGAGGTAAGTTAATCATATTACATATTTGTTTTCTAAATATTTTATCACATGACCTTCCATTATATAGTGTTAAATAATATAATTATTATCTGGAGGAATAGTATCAACATGGAAAAGAGAGAAGCAGTGATCTTAACATTGAAGAGAAACTACAGGCCAAGCCTCACTCCAACTGTCCAAAGAACAGATCAAATGGGCGAACATTGTTAAGTACCCGGGACTTACGTTGGACATCAAGCTGACCTAGAGACTGCACTGAATGGAAAGACTGAACAAGGCAATGCAAAGACTGGGATGCCTATGCCTGCCTCTTAACAGGCGTAGCGCCATGTCTACGAGAAATCGTTTGACACTGTACAATCAGTTACTCAGGCCAATCCTCGACAATGCGTGTCTCACTTGGGGTCACCTAGTGGACACGTATATGAGGAGGATGCAGACATTCCAGAGAAAATATCTGAGAATCATTGTGGATGTACCCTGTTACGTTTGCAATGTGACTCTGCTCCGAAACCTGTAGATGCATTCCATCAAGGAGCACTTCCGGAAGATGGCACAGTCTTTCAACAACAGACTTCTCGGTGCCACCAATCCTCTTATTCAGTGGCTTGGGAACTACATCATCGACCATGGAGGGTGCCGCTGACGTCCCAAAGCCTTGCTTGAGGGAATGAGATGTGCAAAACAATGTTTTGTGAGGCTCTCACTCAGCCCCCATATAGTAATGTCTCCGCACCTAGCTTTTAAAAACTCTTATTTGGTTTCCCATATGCCTCCCCCCCCCCCCTTAATATAAATGTTTCGTCCTTAGTTTCAGAACCTTCCCGAAATGTGATATCCCGTTAGTAATTAATTCCGCCAATGACCAATTAGTAGGTACGTTTTGAAATTTTATCTCGTGCTCCCCTTCAAGCAGCATTAAAGCTTGCCTTACGACTCGGACTTGAATAGTTATTATTGTCAACTGTTCCTGATTA
This sequence comes from Timema cristinae, assembly GCA_039000515.1. Taxonomy (NCBI): domain Eukaryota; kingdom Metazoa; phylum Arthropoda; class Insecta; order Phasmatodea; family Timematidae; genus Timema; species Timema cristinae. The sequence goes on along the minus strand of JBCFYV010000012.1, from coordinate 23,313,260 downwards.
GGGAACAATACTATATATAGTATTTTTTTCCATAAAGGTCACACACAATCCCAATAATAATAGTTTCTCCTAGTCACACCTCATCAAATTTTAATAAATAATAGGCAATCAGAATCACAACATATCAATTTTAACACATGCGTTAGTACAAACCTTTGATTTTTATGGATAACTACATAGTATCAGAACTCAAAAATACCCATTCTCATAGACATTCTTTACAAAGTCACCTTACCAAAAGACAACCCTTACAAAATCCCTTTACCCATGAACACCTATACAAAGCTACAAAACATTCGATATAACTCTTAATAAATAATATTACTCATAGAAAGCCCTTACAAAGTGACCTTACACATTGACAAATCTTATCAAGTCACCTTAACTATAAATAACTCTCAAAACGTTACATTACTAATGGCCATTCTTACAAAGTTATCTTGCCCAAAAATGACCTTTAAAAATATATTTTGAAAAAGAATAACCTTTAAAAAGTCCTCTTACCCAAAAACAACCTTTAAAAAGTCATATACCATGAGAAAGCAATGCCAAAACTGTAACTTATTTTCTACAGAGACTTAGGATATTTAATTCGATATCAACCTAAAAATAATACATAAAATTTATGAGGCTAAAATAATGATGTGCATTTTATATGGGATATGTGAGTTTAACTCATTTGGTAATATCTTAATAATATATATTTTTTGTAATAATGTATTCGAGCATTAAATATTGATAATCCATAATTAGCATTGGCTTATTTAATGTGTGTTAACTTCTTGAGATCCTTTATAAGATACAGTTCCTTCCTACTATTTAGGTCACGATATAGCTAGCTTCTCGATATTCTTACAAATAAAATAAGTTCGTACAATCGAGAGGATGAAAATTATAACCTAATACAACTTCTCTAAAATTTAAATTAGTAGGAAATATTCATCTTTAATCTGACACCTTAGCTCAGTCTGTAGCATGTCTGTCTAGTAAGATAAGTGTCTCTGGTTCTATTCCCGGCCTGGCCGAAAAAATTATGATTGGTGAAATGTGGGTTTACCTTTTCATAGTGATGAATTAATGGCAAGGAACTGAATGTTGTTTCTGTCCTAGTCTCAAGTTAGATTATAAGACGTATGAAGCTACAACACGCCTAGGTAGCCAGCTGTGGGAAAATGTATGGCTTGAATATAAAACCAACACAGGTCACAGGTTGGAAACAGTGATGGATGTAAAATGTGAAAGGTATACATAGGCATTTGAAAATAATTATAGCCACTTTAGAAAAGTGAAGGGGAGAAGATAGAAGAACATTTATAGAAACAGAAAGTGCTTGACAAAATTTAACCTAGAAAAAGAAAGATAAGAACTTGAGGACATTATCTATATAATAGATAACACCTGTTAGAATAAGAAAAAGGAACACAGGAATAATAGCTCATGCATGTAGAAGAGAGAAATATAAACAAGAGAAGCTGAAAAAAACTGTTAGTTAAAAAAAGGAAGAGAAAATTGAAATCCAAACAGTAATGGTGACAGCTTAATGGAGGTAGTGGGAAAAAGAGACAACTGTGCGATAGAAAGGGATAGAAAGATGGTCTCATTAGCAAGGTGAAGGATTATCATTACCGCTTCATCAAGTAGTCAGCAGTCTATAAAGCTGGATCACTGTTGACGATGCTCTGCTAAATTACACACGGAAATGTTGATGAGTTCCACCCAAAAGTATCCAAAAGCAGGTAGGACTCGGCTTATTTACTTATACCTCCGAGTTTGTATGGGTTCTTTGGCGAGCAGGTTTACACACATAATCAACCTCACCCTGCATTTTGTTGTAAGACTTGGGGTACAGTATCAAACAGGCTGGATCTTATAAATTACTCTACATTCAGGAAAGTGCGTTCTTATTAATTCAATACATAAATTTTCACTTTAATCTTTTTTCTTTTTCTTTTGTAAATCATTTCTGAACTTATGTTGCATATAAAATATTTTTTTTCAGTATTAGAAACCACACATATGCTGTATAATTAACTTTCGTCATCATTGGTGAATCTTTTAGACTCTATATAACAAGATTTTGAAAATTTTAGATATTCATATTTCTTTTTGCACGTGTTAAAACTTGTAATAAATAAGCTGGACTGAAAACATAAATTAAACAGTTCTTCATGTAAAGATCACATATTATTGCTATGAATTGAATTTAATAAAAATACAACGACTTATTTAACATAAATGCTAGTCTTATTAAATAAGAGCACAGTGTATGCCCTAAAACAATCTAACATTTAGTTTTAATTTCAGATTTTAAAGTACATACCTTTAAAAATAATCAAATCCTAATAAAATCACAAAGTGGAGATTCAGTTTTCAACTTTTAACTGACAATTTCAGATATTGGTATAGAAATATTGATTGGAAGCCTAAGGTTTAAGGTTTTTCCATTATAATGGTTCATCCATGGTTATCAGTAGGTTAATTTAAATAGAAATGCATGTACAAGGAAGTGGACGTGTACAGGTGTGGAAAAATAATATAAAATAACAACATTTTAATTTAAACACACCATTAGGTATAAACATTATAGTTTATTGATTACCACATTGCAACCGAACGCAATATTCAGCATAGTAACAAACAACTATTACACAGTAATCTTAAACAATGACAAAACCTACATAATCCCCTTACCCATAAACAATGTAATGAAGTTAATTCATCAGCCCTGAAGCTAGCTTATAAACGTTCTCGATGGGGTTAGTTCACTCTCTAACAAAATAAATTAAAACTGAAAATATAGTAAAACTCTAAAACTTATGTGTTACTTATTTATATTATAGTACAAATTAATTAAAATATGGTTAAATGCATGTATAATTTATAAAAGATTATTTCAAAAGGCCGAATTTACATAAAAAAATAATTGAATGGCTTTGAAAATTTTTCTAAGAATTAAAACTGCTGAAATGTTAAATAATAAAACCATTCAAAAAATACATATTATTGTTGAAAATTTAATAATTAAAATTTGTACTTAGCAAACATTAAAAATTAAAAATATTTTAGATAAAAGTGATACCTTAATGTTACACTTTAATTTTATGTCACATACAATATCAAAAATGACATAGTTAAATAAAACATAATGTGAAGTAAAATGTCATAAAGATTAAAGGGTAATTTTTGGTAATGGGTTATAATATGCACTAAAGTTTTGTACAAAAGTAAATATTTAGAAACTCCAAGTACATAATAATCACAATTAAATATAAATGACAATGGCATAGTGCCCTCCTTATTCTTTTGAAATATCAGGAATATAAATAATAATTAGCTAAGCATGGCCAAAGGCACAATCACCCTTAAACCCAAAAGCGTTAAGCGCGCAAATATTTTCGTAAACACAATAGAAAAACAATCCCCCTAAACTTGATTGGTTATACGTACCAGAAATAATTTCGATAAAATTGATACAGGAATAGTCAATTTTAAATTTGATGCGTTAAACGCACAACAAATAATAAGACCAACATGATAGTGGGGAACATTTTCCTTAAGCTTAAGGTGTTAAGCGCACTACTAATAATTAGAAAAACATGATAGTGAAATAAATCTTCCAAAACTAAATGCGTTAAGCATACAACAAATCGGAAAAACATGATAATGGAACAAATCCCCCTTTAAACGTAATGCGTTAAGCGCATTACTAATAATTATAAAAGCACGATAAAAAAAAGGCACCTTATACTTGATGTGTTAAGCGCACAACAAATAATAATACCAACATGAGAGTGGAACAAATCCCCCTTTAAACTTAAAACATTATGTCAATATAACCTCCTCGGTTCCTTGACTAAATCCGCGTGAAGCGCTTTGAAATGGCAATTACCCGTCTAGATTCCTCCGTAGCCGTGTAGAACCAAGGGTGATCTTAACCCATTATAACAAGCCAATATGTATGAACTGAAATGTATACGCTACCTTAGAGCATGCTCATAAAATGTAATACATTCTTGATCGTGGGCTTAAGGACCAATAAGGACAAGGCAGAACAGAAGTGCGAGAGAGAGAGAGGAGAATATAACACGTGATGTAGAAGCGAGCTTACGTTGGACACAAGCCCTGCCAAATACTGTCAGTACAAGTTTACCATCAGCCGTGCTGGTATTTTTTGTTGTTGTATGAACACATAGTCACTCCACATGGCTGAATTAGATTGACTGTGGTCCACGATACAAAAACACAGCACAGTCCTCCAGATGGTAAGTTTTTTTAGTAACGTTTATTCCCAAACGTTAAACACAGATGGTTAGTGCTGTTGCAAGATTATTAAACTAAATGTTTGTGGCAACATGCAAGAGGAGCTGTAAGATGTAACTGGAACCAGCTGTAAAGTTCAAGAACGTTATATGCCATGTTTTAAAATGTTTCGGATGTGTTGTGTTGAAAAGATTTTATATTAATTTGTGTATTGAAAAAAAGATAGATGAAAAAAAGGTAAAATGATATAAATGAATGTAGTATGTCTTCTAGACTCTGGGCCAGTCAGTCATTATCTACGCTGGAAGGAAGGGCAGAAGAGTTAAGGAAAAATTGATATGAACTTATTATTAAATGAAATATGAAAAAGGGGGTAGGTGAAATTTGTAAATTATAGGATTTTTATATTTTTAGGTAAATATTTTATAGTGTTCACAAGAGTTTAATTTTCAAATTGCAACTGTTCATTGATGATATATTTATTATTTAATAAAGCTGCTTGAATAAAAGAAATCTCCTGTGTTTAATTCATTACCCTTGTGGGAAGAACGAAGAAGTTTCATCCATTGTTTGATATGTGTGGTTTTATTGTTTGATTTTTTAAATGTTCAGTAAATGTAAATAGGTCTGTATTTGAAATCAGAAATGTTCTCTTTGTAACGAACCCTTAAATGTCATCTCAATTGACTTATATACGTTTCTTTAATTCACAAATGACTTTGTAGATTCCAGATCTATTAAACCAGTTGTTGTTTTTTTTTGCTTGTTGTTTAAATTATTTTATATTATTGTTTGAGAAACCTTTTTTTACTGTGTTTTTTTAAACTTATATTTGCTATACGATTTATTTCAGGACATGTGTAAGTGTTTTTCTTCAATTTAGTAATTTTATGATCAGTGTTTTGAGAATATTTGGATATTGTGGTATAGAAACTGTTTGATAGCTTTGATTTTTTCTTTTTTAGAAGTTTATACATTGTTGATTGAGAATATCCATAACTTATGACAAGTTGTTATATTCTATTTATTTGAATTTTATAGTTTGTTTTGTTAAGTGGGATATGGAGAAGTTCGAGAATGAGGCTATTGAAGGATGCTTGTTTGTGACAGATATGAAGAAGTTCGAGAATGAGGCTATTGAAGGATGCTTGTTTGTGACAGATATGAAGAAGTTCGAGAATGAGGCTATTGAAGGACGCTTGTTTGTGACAGATATGAAGAATATTTTGTATTTTAGCATCAGTATGGGTTGGATTTTGAAAGTTCTAAAAACATATATTTTAAGATATTTGTATAGATACTAAGCTCCATATAGTTAATCATATTGTTAGTTTCATATTTGGTGGTGAAAGATAGTTTACGGTGAATGTTATTGAGAATGTTTTTGGGGGAAAGATTAAAAATTTTGTTATCGTAAATAATAAAATGATCATAAATGAATACGCAATATAATTTAGTGTTTAGGAGGTTATTTAATGTATTATTGTATTATATTTTTGCAAACATAGATTGGACAATAAGCATGAAATGGGTGATCCCGGAGCCAGACCCTCTTCTTAAGAGTATTATCACTGCCCAACACACATTTGGGTACCCTACAAGTTAGACCTATTCTTTTGCATATTTTATCGGATAATTACAAAATAGCATCAATTTTGCCCTACAAGCTATAGTTTTGGAGATATGGCATAGTCATATGCCAATTCTCACCTGTCGTTCATCTACATTTGAGATTCTTTATCGCATGATCTGCTATTTTGATAAAATTTTGACAAATATTTATGCTATTAATACTACATACTGCACCATTAATAAAATCACATATTATTAACTGAGCTTATTTCAACCCAAAAACGTATGAAATTATTTATTTATAAGTTAATTCATTATATCAATTATTTTGATACTATTACTATTGCTAACTATTAAAACAACCGGCATATTACTAAATCCACTTATTTAAACCAAAGAATTTTTTATCAGTAATTCAACATGTGAAAATGTTATTTTATTAGTCTTTCTAGAATGAGATCTACCGAGACAGTAGCGCTGAAGGTTCCAGCAGTAATTTGCCATCATGTGGGTATATCAACTTCCTTGGTATCTTTCTTCCATAGCCTTTATGTCCTGGTGAAATCTTTCTTCTTGCTCTTGACTTAAATCAACAAGGTTTTCTGGAAACAATCTAATTGTATGTGCAGGTAATGGACCTTGATGCTCATATTACAGCCAAACTTACTAAAATTAGAGAGCATATCCTCTAATTATTTGGAGTAGTTGCCTGCCTTATAATTGCCAATAAAAATATGTTCAACTAGAACAAACGAAGACCAGGAACGAGACTCAATAATGTTCATTGAATCTAAGAAATGTGAATTCCTTATCAGCTGTCTTTATCTGGGACCATCAAAAATTAATGCTTTCAGTTTTGCCATGCTCAGTCCAGGGAATCTATTATAATAGCGAAAGTACAAAACATATTTATTTAAAACCTTCGCAAATTTTTTCACAGTCCTAGCTTTATATGTAATGGTGGCAAGATTATTTGGGCTCTGTCAACCAAAACTTCATTGATAACATTTGGTTCTCCAACTGCCATCTCTTTTCTCAAAGGTCACTCTTTAATTATCCAGTAGTCATGTTTGTTCTGCTGTCCGAAATACATAAAAAGCAAGGATATTTTGTGAAGCCACTTTATTTGCCAAAGAGAAAATTCACCATCTTTAGGTCTACACAAATCACCCATTGAGGATATAGATATTTAATCTTTTCAAAGACTAGTAAGATTTTCTAATTTTACTTTTTCACACTGGTAGAGTGACCAATATAAATGGAGCCATATCTGTTGCCATAGTGTAAAAGAACAAATTTTAATCTCCACTTGGAGCTATTAATGGAAAGGCACCATGCATTTGGCATGTATTCTGGCAAACCCATTTTCATAAGAAGGTTTCTGATATTATTGCAGAACACTAGGTTATTTTCCGTAGAGAATAAAGGTAGCAAATCCTTTTCTCTGCGACGATAAAACGTAACATTGGTTCCAGTAGCGGCTCGTAGCTAAAATTAGTGGGGGTGTTTCGCCATAAATTTTTTAGCCTTTGTTTTAAAATTGTATAAAATGGAAAAAAAAACATGTATGAAAAGAAAATTTATTCAGGAACTTGATAAAATCTTAACAAAAAAAAAACAACTTTTGTACTTACTTTAAATTAAGTGTTACAGTTCAAGATTTATATATTCATTTAAAAATGAAATCCATTCTTCTTGTTTTAATTTGCGCAAAAAGATCGATAATTTTCTCTTTTAATACTGGATGACAATTGAGGAAATTTTTCTCCAATGAAAGTACTGCAAGCGCATTTAGTCTTTCTGTTAAATAAAAGAAAAAACTAAAAAAGATGAATCAAGTATAATATCTGGAAGCAGAATAATAATCTAATTCTACACTCTTCTAAACTTTATCACATTCAAGAATATAGTACACAGTTTTCAAGCAACACATGCCGAGTAAAAAAAAAACTTACTTCCACCATCACGCCAGAGCCAGCAGGCACTGCGAGAGCAACAGTGCTATATCTAGCTGGCAGTTCCACCTTTCTCCCCACCTCCCTTCTATGTGTGCATGCGCACAACAGCCCACGTCGCTGGCACTGTGAAGCACACAGTTCCATATAAAGATTTTTTGTATGTTTTTGTATGGCTACTGAAGTACTGACACTAAGCTCGAGGAATATATATTGTACTACAAAAATAAAGAAAATTAAAGATATAGGGACTCATTATATTAAATGTTATCGATAATAACAAGTGGAAATAGGGGGTGTTGCAGTTCCTCAGTGCCTATACACGAGCTGCCACTGATTGGTTCCCAAATGAAGTAAGTTCTTTTCATTCAACTTGGAAGCTAGCAAATCAGAAGACTCCTTTGAGCGTTTAAGATATCTGATGAGGTCACTCAGTACATGTTCGTTAAAAAGTTGAAAACTTGAAGTTCCAGCAAAATCACTGTCACTTTCCACAATTTGGTTATCTTGTATGTCTTCATCAGATATGCTTGATTCACCCTCTTGGAGCTCTTTTAGTTGGTAGAAATATGGAATGGGTACTTCATCTCAGTGTGGATGAGTTCGTCTTGCTGAATCTAGGTCAGGATATGTTCACTTTCTTCAAATATTTTGATTGATGCCCTGATTGTGGACAAGACAAAATAACAGTCATCATGGTGTTTTATTAGGTTCCCTTCAAACCATTGTCACCCCAAATTTCAAGCTGCTCCTTTTCTATTTGTCCACTGCCGCAGATGCTCCGTTCACGTTTTGAATGCAATATGTGGAACCCACAACATATCTTGATCTCCAAGCTGGGCACGAAACTAACAAAGATATGCTTTCTTCACAAATTCTGAAGTTGGCTTCCTACTTTCTTTCATGATGTACTCGCCATAGATGTAGCAAAATACATTTGGATGGTTCAAGCAGCTTCTTCGGGAGGAGGCCATGGTGTCTACTCAAGCTGAAAATATAATAAAATCACATTAGATTATCTTATTTTGTAGTCCATGAACTTACAATCATGATATCATATTCATGTATCGGTGATTAATAATATGGAAATTATTGTTAAACATACTGCATAGAACATAAATAAGCATATTAGGTGGATGCTGTATATCTAAAACTATAGATGATAGAGTAAGACTGATGCTATTTTTGGAATCAGGGTGTCAAATATTTCCAAGAATAGCTCTAACTTCCAAAGCACCAAATTTTTGTTGTGGTTGTTGTTGTTGGGCTATGTGAATTGAAAGTAGTGTAATCACCCTATCCTAAATTGGGATGGTTGTTTTAATTTATATATTATTGTTGAAAGACTCAAACGATAGAACTGGTCCAGCTACATTTGTTATGATGGACTTTTAGACAGACCTAACAGTGTAATATTCAAAATAGTTTCTCAGCATTGTTGTTGGCAACGAAGCAAATTTATAGTATACATGGTTCTGTTTTAGAGCTATTCGGGGCTGGCAAAATAATATCTGCATTAAGGGGTTACTTTGCTTAGTTGTGGAGCTGTGCGGAATAAATCACCAGGCCATCGGTAACTTGTGCCGGAAGGCAACAATCGTGCCCAAGATACCGTGGTTCGTATCCGTTTAGGGCCATCGAATGTGTCAATCAGGCACTCGGTTAAGCATTTCTTATCTTGCCAGTTATATTGCTAGCTATTAAGTAAAGTCTTGATATTTCTATTTGTAAACTTATTATAACATCAGACCTTGTATTAGTAGTCCTATAATAAACCCTAAAATCAAAGCCGTCTATAAATTACGAACCCACAAATATATTTCACCTCTTCCCCTATCCTCGGCCGCTACCCATTCCAAGAGCCCACGGAATACGGGGGTCAACAGTAGTTTTGGTATATGATTGTATGGGTTATTTAGAGATTTGATCAATGAAGTCATTGGAAAAACTATAAGAATATAGTAGGTGCAATTTTTTAATAAAACTAGTAGTTTTTTGAACAAATACATTTGTGTAAAGTTAGAAATATCTAAAAAAATTCAGAGTTTGTATTTCCTTTAATAAAAATTCAAAATTTTTCTATTCAGATATTTCTATTTAAGGAAATAAAAATTAAATTTGTTTTCTTTAGTTATTTCTAACCTCTACACGAATGTACGAACCTATTCATGAAACCATTAGTAGGCCTATTTTGAAAGACTTACATTTACATTAATAGGTTAGAGACTAGATGGGTAGAATCAAAACGTAAGGAATATGCCTGCATTTGTGTGGAGAGATAAAGATAAACTATTCACAAAATATAAAACTAGCATGATTAGAATCCTAACTTTCCATCACTGGTAAACTGGTCTATTGAAATTTGCAGGAGTCACTCTTTAATCCATTATAACAAGGATGAAGGTGACTTTGCACTTAAATCAAGCTCTAATTTAATTCATGAATATATAAAAATACAACAGCTTGACTAATTTAATCTAACATAGCATTCTATATTCTTGGAGCTATAGTTTTGAACTATTATAATACATGCATCTTGTAGAAGTTCGAACACTTGCTTACAGTCCTATCATAGTAAAGTTTCCTTAAAAATTAGTTAATCTTCACATAAAAGTGTTCACTTTTATACAGTTCAATAGGTCAGACGACTCTAGACATTAGCTAAAACCAGTAATGAGTTTATATCATGTATTAAGTAGCAGCACTGTAAAAGCCTCACCTCATTTTTAAATTTATTTATCACCGTGTGATTCTACCTGTCCGGTTTATAAGCCTCTCTCTCACCCATTCAAAAAGAAAAATTGCACAATGGTAAATTAGGCCTATTTAAAAAAATTAAATTAAAAACAATATTAATCATAAGTGTATAGCAAGTGTGATGGTGTTTTGTTTAGTATTCATCTCAAAAGTCAAAATAACTAATAATAGTGATAAACTCAAATGGAAATTTATATTTCAAAAATGTTGTCAAGGCTCCTCCGTTACCAACAGTAAGATTGATGAAAGTAATTCTTATAAGAGAATGTTATCATTTTCACAGAAAGGAGAATGAAAATAATTCTTATGAGAGAAAGTTATCATTTTCACAGAAAGGAGAATGAAAATAATTCTTATGAAAGAAAGTTATCATTTTCACAGAAAGGAGAATGAAAATAATTCTTATGAAAGAAAGTTATCATTTTCACAAAAAGGAGAATGAAAATAATTCTTATGAGAGAAAGTGATCATCGTAGATCTATTATTACTATGCTATGAATATTTTAATTAAGAGGTCTGGCCAAATTTGAATGGTGGATGATTTTTTCGAATTTACCTTTATATTATATATTTTTATATTTAGATTTGAACGAGTTTATATTAAAAACCAGACGAATAAAAATTTATTTCAATTTGGAACGTCGAGTTCAAACATTCTTAATATATTTTTACATAATTTACAATAAATTTAAATAATAATTTATTTCGCTTAGTTAATAAAGTTCTGTGTTGTTTGGAAAGTGAGTTGTGGGAAAATAATAAATATTATATTAATTTGGTTCTAAGACTTTCTTATCCAGTTTTAACTTAATATTCATACATATTTTAGAAATACTTTTATTTGAGTTAGTGAAAACCTGCCTTGTGTCTGACTAACTTTTGGAATGTCCAAATACTTACACAAATGGTGTAATATTTCTAAAGTTACAATTTCATCTAAATGTACCCACATTTAGGTGAAAGAAATATATATAAACAATTTTTGAAAACTCACCACGGTGCACCCAGCGAGTTATCACACAGAAACCTGTACATTTACTGGTAAACCAAAGTAAGATTGATGACCTTGTTCGTGTGACCACTTATGTGGGTAATTTGGATTGTATAAATGTCTAAGAGACATTAATTATCTTCTAAAGTAGGCTAGTGATAAATATTATTTCAGTAAAATATGGCTATCGAATTAAGGTACTTCTAATTATGTATTATTTTATTTATTTATTTACCGATATATTGAACATACAACTTCTAGCATAGCATACATACAAGGGTGTTGTTATATGAACGACACCTCGCCCTATAATATGATTTAAATTTGAAACTCTTATTACCGTAATTAGTCATTGAGTTTGAAGCAATGCATAAATGACTAAGGTAGTTTATTATGTGACTTGTATAAATAATTCCGTTACTATATTATTAGTGCTATTTATTATTTATGAAATAATTTATTAATTTCTAATTTTAAATTAAAAAAATATTTTCTTCTGTCCGTTCAATAATTAAGATCTAGCAACTACTTAGCAAACATACAAACTTTATTTAGTATCCGACACAATACCAAAACTTCCAGGTGTTAGATCAATTGTTTTGCAAACAATAATTTTAACTAGCCAAACCGGACTCCTTAATTCAGTAAACAAACGCATTAGCGACTAAGAAAAAATGTTGGACTGACTTCTAGTTATACGCCAAGATAAACCAATTAATCATTTTTTTTAAAAGTCTTAAGTTATGAAAATAATATGTCGTCACTTGTTTGGTAAGGAAACCACACCCTTTTTTTTTCTCTCCATAAAGTGTCGCGCCATAGGAAGTCACCGTAGTAGTTGCCACTTTAGAGAAAACCATTTTACCTCCGTGCAGTGGTAAGCGACCACTCCCGCCCCATTACCAAGTCTCATCTTACCCCCGCCCACTCAGATTACACCCCCTCTCCCCTGTATATCCCTTCTCCTGTGCACACATCTAGCAAACCTCCTCTTACACCTACAGCCTTCATTACATTGAAACTGGAGACCAATTAAAGCCAACACACAAGCACATCCGTAAAGCGAACCCATTATCGCCAAACTAGTGTACTCCATAATGTTGTGGGGAGAGGGTGCTTTGTGTAGAGTGGTTTAAAGACGTCGTAAACAAGAGGAATGTAGGTTTAATCAATGGAATATTCCAAGTGTTTAAAGGTAGTTTTGTTTGATTTAATTAATACTATTAGGATCAACGTTATCAATGATATAAGATTCGGAGAGGTCCATCACTATAAATCAATCTATATAGCATTTGAATATTGAATTAAGGGTACCAGGAACTTTTCTTGGTGTGTTCAAAAAAATGCCATTGTAGAATTCTGCTTCCCTATCACAGTGATGGATTAATGATCGGGAGACTGGGTGTTGCTTCTTCTATAATTAAACTATTTGGTAGACTGTGTGCCAATATTATAATAAATCCATTCGGAACATGAAAGATACACCCCAAGTTAGTGAAATACAGTAGATTGACAAATTACTCACACAAATAAAACATTGGAAGTAAGGAAAGTTTTTGATAACGAGAGGTCAGTAACATTGATTTTTTATCAGAAAACAAGATTATTATTATTATTATTATTATTATTATTATTATTATTATTATTATTTAACACCGCGTCTTACTACCCGTTCGGGTTATACGCTTTAAGTACTAATTACGCTAATGGATTGTGGATTGGGAAGGTTGAATTAGAGGAAGTGAACCCCCATTTGCGTAGAGGAAGAGTGTAAAACAATTTAGGAACAACCACTCCCAGTTCACCCGACCGAGATTCCAAACTCGATCTCCCCGTCCTCGGCGGTCGAGCTCAACACGACTAGCGCGTTAGACAACTACGCCACAGAGGCGGGTAGAAAACAAGACCATGACTTGTAAATTGTTCAATAACTACAGGTCAGTAACATTGATTTTATCAAAAAACAAGAACATGACTTTTATATTGTTCAATAACTACAGGTCAGTGACATTGATTTTATCAGAAAACAAGACCATGACTTTTATATTGTTCAATAACTACAGGTTAGTGACATTTATTTTATCAGAAAACAAGACCATGACTATTATATTGTTCAATAACTACAGGTCAGTGACATTGATTTTATCAGAAAACAAGACCATGACTTTTATATTGTTCAATAACTACAGTTAGTGACATTGATTTATCAGAAAACAAGACCATGACTTAATATTGTTCAATAATACAGGTCAGTGACATTGATTTTTATCAGAAAACAAGACCATGACTTTATATTGTTCAATACTACAGTTAGTGACATGATTTTATCAGAAAAAACCATGACTATTATATTGTTCAATAACTACAGGTCAGTAACATGATTTTATCAGAAAACAAGACCATGACTTTATATTGTTCAATAACTACAGGTCATGACATTGATTTATCAGAAAACAAGACCATGACTTGTAAATTGTTCAATAACTACAGGTTAGTAACATTGATTTTATCAGAAATAAAACCATGAGTATGTAAATTGTTCAATAACTACAGGTCAGTGAAATTGATTTTATCAGAAAACAAAAATAACTTGTAAATTGTTCAATAACTACAGGTAGTAACATTGATTTTATCAGAAAAAAAGACCATGACTTTTATATTGTTCAATAACTACAGGTCAGTGAAATTGATTTTATCAGAAAACAGAAAACAACTTGTAAATTGTTCAATAACTACAGGTTAGTAACATTGATTTTATCAGAAAAAAAGACCATGACTTTTATATTGTTCAATAACTACAGTTTAGTGACATTGATTTTATCAGAAAACAAGACCATGACTTTTATATTGTTCAATAACTACAGGTCAGTGACATTGATTTTATCAGAAAACAAGACATGACTTTATATTGTTCAATAACTACAGGTTAGTGACATTGATTTTATCAGAAAACAAGACCATGACTATTACATTGTTCAATAACTACAGTTTAGTGACATTGATTTTATCAGAAAACAAGACCATGACTTTTATATTGTTCAATAACTACAGGTCAGTGACATTGATTTTATCAGAAAACAAGACCATGACTTTTATATTGTTCAATAACTACAGGTTAGTGACATTGATTTTATCAGAAAACAAGACCATGACTTTTATATTGTTCAATAACTACAGGTCAGTGACATTGATTTTATCAGAAAACAAGACCATGACTTTTATGTTGTTCAATAACTACAGGTCAGTGACATTGATTTTATCAGAAAACAAGACCATGACTTTTATATTGTTCAATAACTACAGGTTAGTGACATTGATTTTATCAGAAAACAAGACCATGACTATTATATTGTTCAATAACTACAGGTCAGTAACATTGATTTTATCAGAAAACAAGACCATGACTTGTAAATTGTTCAATAACTACAGGTTAGTAACATTGATTTTATCAGAAAACAAGACCATGACTTTTATATTGTTCAATAACTACAGGTCAGTGACATTGATTTTATCAGAAAACAAGACCATGACTTGTAATTTTTTCAATAACTACAGGTTAGTAACATTGATTTTATCAGAAAACAAGACCATGACTTTTATATTGTTCAATAACTACAGGTCAGTACATTGATTTTATCAGAAAACAAGACCATGACTTTTATATTGTTCAATAACTACAGGTTAGTGACATTGATTTTATCAGAAAACAAGACCATGACTTTTATATTGTTCAATAACTACAGGTAAGTGACATTGATTTTATCAGAAAACAAGACCATGACTTTTATATTGTTCAATAACTACAGGTCAGTGACATTGATTTTATCAAAAAACAAGACCATGACTTTTATATTGTTCAATAACTACAGGTCAGTGAAATTGATTTTATCAGAAAACAAGACCATGACTTTTATATTGTTCAATAACTACAGGTCAGTGACATTGATTTTATCAGAAAACAAGACCATGACTTGTAAATTGTTCAATAACTACAGGTTAGTGACATTGATTTTATCAGAAAACAAGACCATGACTTTTATATTGTTCAATAACTACAGGTTAGTGACATTGATTTTATCAGAAAACAAGACCATGACTTTTATATTGTTCAATAACTACAGGTTAAAAAAATATGCTCGTTTTCATGCAGAAAAAAATATGAAAAAAATTTTCAAATCTTTGAAAAATGGTATTTCAGTGGAACTGTCTAGAGTGAAAGAAAAAAAGATGGTTATTCAGCCCGTCTAAATAAGCACCTTTTATTCGTGGCGAGCGAGTTTACAAAGACTCTGATACCCAAACGGCAACGTATTAAAATCATCTGTTATCCGTTGTTTGGTGTACACGGGTCGGTAGACTTTAGTCTGCGAAACGGTACATACAGTCGCAAGACCTTTTCTTACAATTTCGTGCGGCATCTGTATGTATCTTTCCGCAGCCTGTTTGGTGACCATCGCTTTCAAAACTTCAAATTTAACATCGTTCCGGTTGCCATAGTTTATGGTGATCCCGCGAAACTTGCACACCATTTTTGTTTTGGCAGGATCGCCGCCAGCACAAACTCTGTAAGCGTAATTTTTGGGACCACCAGATACAATGGCGCTAATGTAGCTTCCCGGACCGTAATCCTGAAGTTCATCAGTGAGGTCACCTAAAAAGTCTCCGGTCGGTGGACTCCAATCACCGGGGCGTTCGGTGAATAGAACGCTATCTGTATCATGATATAAAACGCGGTCCCCCAATTGTTCAAGGATGCTGTATAAGTGCAACCTAGCCATAGCAGTCGTCTAGCACGCCACCGCCACACTCGTGTTAGGGTTAGGGCGCAGCGCGTCACGCGCATCCTTGTAATTGAGGAACATAACCTCCTCATTTACATCAATGGCGCTGTCCACGGTGATGTACGGATCCGTCAGGTACTTGTGGACGCCCTGATAGTCGTTGACAACGGCTACGTGTGGTAAATCGGGTCTTTGCCCAAACTTTCCCCATAGGGAATTTAAAAAAAGTTTAGCCAGAGTGCGGAGACCAGGGTTTTTACAAACAGAGCCGAAATCTAGTTTTACCCCTTCCCTTTCCTCATAATTTTGATTGTAAGCTAACTTTTCCTCTTGTGAGGTACACCATTCTGGCCATCCACTGGCTTCTTGTTTAATTTTTAAAAAAGTATCAATGTACCCGTGAAACAGGCCGCCAGAACTCGTCTGACGGTCATAAACAGATACATTGTACTCCCACACTTCGTGCACTGCTTCAACGGTGTAGCCTTTCTCAACGGCTTTCTGGATCTCGTCAATCACCCAGACGCCTGTCAACCATCGATCTTTTTTGTCGTCGTGCTGACACGTGCCTTGGTTTTTCTCCTCCCCGCATTTCCTGCACAAGATGAACATTAGCTTGTCGTGCATCCGGGTAGGCAATACGGGCAGGAATAAATCTCGCGGAGGCGTCACTGTAACTTTGGCTATGCCTTCTACTTGATCTATAGACGGACAATTTGGTTCCAAGTGAATTTTGGGGTGGCCGACTGGGTATTTTTTGTACTTGCAAACGTATGGATACAATGAACACACATCCAAGTACTTGATCTTCTCTCCAAAAGAAAGGTCTGTTTCGTGGAAGAGCTTGATACAATTTGTACGCCCGCCAAAGAATGCATCCCTGGGACTGAGAGGTTCCTTGGTATACACCTCGTGCCGGAGTACAAATTGCTGCAAGTCCTTGTCTGTGCGTTTCATCGCATTAAACATGCACTCCCACATCTCTACGACCGTGTAGCCGGCATTCTTAAACTTTTCCAAATAAGCCATGGTCGCTTCATAACGCGTCTCCATGGTCTCGTGGGGGCTATTTTTGTCGGGGGTGGTCCTGTCAGGGTAACAGAGAGGGCACCCGTGCCAATAACAGCCCCAAAACTGGAAGACGGTGGTGGTATCTCCAGCTTTAACAACACCGTCTACACGTCGCCCTAACACATATTCCTCACGACCGTTACCCGCATGAAGAATAGAGAAACCGCGCTGATGGGCCTCCCAGCAGAGCCATTGTACAGCGACGTGCGACTGTTGGTCTGCGCACCGATAGCCACCGTTAGGGATAATACCGATAGTATTCTCCTAAAGATGACTTTGGCGGTAAACCAACATGGCCGCTCCAGCTATCGTACACGCCTCTCTGAAAGGATCCACCTTTGCTTTCTCCATGAGCATCACTCTAAACTTCAGGCAGGCCTTCCGTAGGATCTCTACATCTTTCACACAATACAGTTCCAACTCGCGTTTAAAATCAAAGACATAATTTTCTTTGACCAACGCGTCATACCACTTCTCAAAGTGTTCCTTTCCCTCAACTGACATCTCGCCGATGCCGTAGTCCTCCTTTGGCGGCAAAAGACCCCTATACCCCGAGTTTTCTTTTTTATTGAAAAAATGGGGGAAATGTCCCTTGGCCAAAGACTCGTCCAAGC
Source organism: Timema cristinae (assembly GCA_039000515.1). Lineage (NCBI taxonomy): Eukaryota > Metazoa > Arthropoda > Insecta > Phasmatodea > Timematidae > Timema > Timema cristinae. The sequence continues at coordinate 23,295,259 of JBCFYV010000012.1, read as the reverse complement.
CGAAAGTTTTGGGCAATTTGGACAGCGACATCGGGAGAAAGTTCAGTGAGTCAATAAAGTGGAGCGGGCCGTAACGCATGGACATGATTTTCCCACCGTTCATTATAAGTTCTGGAGACCATTTTTTTACCTCCATCATGTATCTTAAAATAAAATTACCATCATAGGATTTAGCGTTATGGCCTAGAAGGGTGATATCCTTAAATTTTGAAGCTTTAATTTGTTCTATAAATTTAAAAAATTGGGCCATAGTGGTATCACCCTTGAATATGTGAGTCCTATCGCCCCCACAGTCGGTGCAATGATAGTCATTTGCATCTATATGAACACAATGAACACAAGCCTTACAACACGTTTGAACGACACATAGGTTAGCAATTACGTGTCTGCCGCACCTTGAAAAGCGTTTCTTGTCTGCATTCAAAATCATAGAATACAAACATGAAATTACTCTTTTCCAGTGACGGCTTTGAAGGGGCCTGCTTCATATAGCAGAAATGACCAAAAGGACGATATGAATCGCATACTCTACAAAAAGTCTCATAACACCTATGTGAATAATTTGATCTTTCCAAACTGAAAAATTGCCCGCATACCTCACAAACCTTTTTGACATCACAGACCGATCTGTGACCTCTGCAAAAACCGGGACGTTTATGGTTATCAAAACACGTCTGGTTTGTGAACCATCGCCCGCAGTCTTTACAGACCACAGACAGGCCTCCGCTACATACCGCTTTAGCGTAGCACTTTTTGCACGTGGATTCACACTTGTGCGCATTCTTATGATCAAATGGCACACGGCATTCGCGGCAAAAGTACGAGCACTTAAATGCGGCTGTCAAGGATGTTATGACATCAAAATTGTTTTGCTTATCGTCGTGAAAATACAAATCAAGGTGCCCCTTAAAGGAATGTTCAGAGGGAGTAGGCCCCTCATATAGGACCTGTCTCCCCCGACGCTCCCTGAACACTGTGATTTTGTATTCGGAGAGGTATGTTTGAAATTGTTTCAGCTCAGTGAGCCCACCACCTTTCAAAAGATTCACACGGTCATCACGGGATAGTTCCTCTGCTTTGAGTTTTTGAATGAAACGACCCATTTTGATCTGTTTAACGGTGTTCACGTCCATACATCCTGGTTCTCTTTTATTATCACATATAGCTTTGGCGACAACCAATGCACGGGTTAGGCAAAGTGTGTCGTCATTTTGAATCGTAATGATCCCTTGGTTTTTACGGCTATATGTGCTAGCGGGAGCGAGTTTATCACATTTATGATTACCCCTACCGCGAGGCTCCTTAAAATTGCAGAGTTTAACGTACAGGGTTATTGTACTCAAAAACAAAGTATTACTTTGCAACACGCGACTTACGTTATCAAGCACTGCTCGGGCGTCTAACTGGTCTGCTCGCCTAAATGAGACGTACACAGGGCTCAACGTAGAGTCAGTGCTGTTCAAAAGTAAGCCGACGTGGTCATCGGCGCTAACGCCATGGTCCTGCAGCCGATGGAGCAAATTAGTAATTTGTTCTTCAAGCCAGCTTAATGAGTCACGATCGCTTGCTGGAGCACCAAGCTGTACGGTAATTTCTCTACCAGTATAAAAGAAACGCCTCAATTATTTAATCCTCTCTTCAACGATACGAAGAGGGACGCCATTTTGCAATTCCCCACCTATCTGACTTACCGGGCCACTAAATCCTTGTTGAGGGGTCGAAGATGTACCAGCTGTAGCCGGCTCCACGATCCCCGTCTCCCGCACTGCAGCTGGGACTCGCGCACCGTCTCCCTGGCTCGCAGTCAGCACTCCTGCAGTGTGGTGAGAGGGACTAGTAGCCGGTGGCGGTGGGAAGACTGTCCATCCATTTATGGTCTCCAATTCAACTATAACACATGTCAAAGTAAGCACTGTTACAAACATGCGCGTATTTTTTATAAAATATGTTACATAATTGCTTTAACTGAAACCAACATTCCGCCAAATGAGTGAAAAAAAAACGCCGCTAGTTTAATAAGGCAAGATTCGAACCTTAAACTCTTTCGGCCGCGGCCGTCTGGCTCTACACGAAACAAACGCTATAGCCAACACAGCGCAGGGTAAATTTTAGTGCGCGAAACTATATATTTTGTTGACATAATAAATAACATTTACACAAAGAAAATTAGTCACTTAAACTGTAAGCTGAAATTAGAGGAAGTGCACCCGCATTTTGCAAGGAGGGAGAATGGAAAATCTATTAGAAATAACTTTCAATATAAATTACTATGTAATATTAAATACAACTTTAAATATCGTTTAATTTTAGAGAATATATTTTGTTGACATAATAAATACTGTAACCCTGAATTAGAGGAATTGCACTCGCATTTTTCAAGGAGGTAGAATGGAAAATCTATTAGAAAAAACCTCCCACATAAATTCCTAGACCACCTAAACAATATATAATTTTCCTGCGTGAGGATGTGGACCAGCATTTTGTAAGGAGGGAGAATGGAAAATATATTAGAAAAAACTTTCAACATAAATTCCTATGTAATATTAAATACAACTTTAAATATTGTTTAATGTTAGTGAATATATTTTGTTGACAATAATAAATACTGTAACCCTGAATTATAGGAAGTGCACCCGCATTTTGCATAGAGGGAGAGTGGAAAATCTATTAGAAAAAACCTCCCACATAAATTCCTAGACCACCTAAACAATATATAATTGTCCTGCGTTCTCTTGTCCACTAAACGAACTAATACAATTTACTTGAAATGAGCAGCTGACAAGAGGTTTCGAACTAGTGGCGATATAACGGTGTTTGCGTGAGCGATGTGAATGGAAAATCTATTAGAAAAAACTTTCAACATAAATTCCTATGTAATATTAAATACAACTTTAAATATCGATTAATGTTAGAGAATATATTTTGTTGACAATAATAAATACTGTAACCCTGAATTAGAGGAAGTGCACCCGCATTTTGCATAGAGGGAGAGTGGAAAATCAATTAGAAAAAACCTCCCACATAAATTCATAGACCACCTGAACAATATATAATTTTCCCGCATTCTCTTGTTCACTAAATGAACTAGTACAATTGACTTGAAATGAGCAGCTGACAAGAGGTTTCGAACTAGTACCGATATAACTATGTTTGCGTGAGCGAGAGAGAGCATGAGCTACACATATAGTATATTTTCAAACTAGTGGATACTTACATATCAGCCTGTCGATGGTGTCCAAATTTGTCCAAACAGAGGGGGACGCTGGCGATAGGGGCGCAGGAGAGAGGATGCCTGGGACGGGCCTGAGTACGTCAGCGACGTCGTGCCTGGCACAGACCTTTGGGGGTGCCTCCGGCTGGGTAGATGTCGGCACGCCTGTCGCTACGCTGCCCAGAAGGCCCTCATCCAGCCCATATGGATCCCAGTAGTCTGAAATTAAATAAATACATATTAATTACCATTTACAGAAAATAAAAAACACACTGGCAAGTGTCTTGGCAAAACGAATTAAACTTACTCAAATTTATCCCGTTTTCCAGAGCGTCAAAACTCATCTCGATCTTTATGTTATCCAATTACAAATTGAAATGGCCGAATGTAATGATCGGGGTTCTATTTATACCCAAGTCAAACGATCTAGACTTTTCCCAGCTTGTCTTGTCTGCCCACCAGCCTGGCGCCAGGGTTGCGACATAACACGCAATGATTACGTCATTGGGAAAACCTCAAGGTTGTTGAGGTCAAGATCTATTCTTGTCTCGTGAGCCGTCAAGCTGACGCCAGGGAAAATCCCCGTTGCCCGGGGCAATGACCTCAATATCTATTCTAGTCTTGTCTGCCCGACATACTGGCGCAAGGGAAAAACCCTGTTGCCCGGGCAATGACCTCGATATCTATTCTTGTCTTGTCGGGCCGACATATTGGCACCAGGGAAAACCAGATGCCCGAGGCAATGACCTCAATATCTATTCTTGTCTTGTCGGGCCGACATACTGGCGCCAGGGGAAAACTAGATGCCTAAGGCAATGACCTCAATATCTATTCTTGTCTTGTCGAGCCGACATACTGGCGCCAGGGTTGGGACATAACACGCGATGATTACGTCACAGGAAAAAAACTCAGGTTGTCCGGTCCGAGAGCTGCGGGTGGAGGAACATTTCCAGTTATTTCGACAGACGCTACCAAACAACCAATTTTAGTAGACTTGTGACGGGGGATGGCGGCCCCTAACTGTGGATTACGAGGCCCCTGATTGTGCATGTGTCAGCTAGAGTTGTGACATAACACGCAATGATTACGGCATAGGAAAAAAACCCAGGTTGTCCGGTCCGAGAGCTGCGGGTGGAGGTACATTTCCAGGCATTTCGACAGACGCTACCAAACAACCAATTTTAGTAGACTTGTGACGGGGGTAGTGGCCCCTAACTGTGGATCCCAAGGCCCCTGATTGTGCATGTGTCAGATAGAGTTGTGACATAATACGTCAGGGTTGGTAGTCGAGGGGGGAGGCGGATGTGGAAAGCAGGTCAAAATTGGTGGGGAAGGAGGATATTTATAGCAACCAATCAGAGGAAAGTAGATCACTCAAACATGGCGTCAGGGTGGCGAAGGAGGAGGGGGGGGTCTCTGGAACAAATTACCACACTCTACCACAAAGCACCATAGCGCAAGGTTCATGCTGCTTGTTCCGGGACAGAGCCTTGTGACAGAAGAGCCGATGTTCATTCTAGGCTTGTCAGCCATAGCGCAAGCTTCGTGCCGAGCCCTCCGTCAAACTGACGCCAGGGAAAGCCCCCGTTGCCCGGGGCAATGACTCAATATCTATTCTTGTCTTGTCTGCCCGACATACTGGCGCCAGGGAAAAACCCCGTTTCCCGGGGCAATGACCTCAATATCTATTAACAATAATCAAGAACCAACATGTCCAGGGTTGGTAGTCGAGGGGGGAGGTGGATGTGGAAAGCAGGGCAAAATTGGTGGGGGAAGGAGGATATTTATAGCAACCAATCAGAGGAAAGTAGGTCAGGGGTGGGGGGAATAACGGTAAAGATGTGGAAAGCAGGTCACTCAAACAGGATGTGGGTGTTTTGACCCGTTGGCGGAAGCGGGGTTCCCATGGGGTGTACTAGCTACTCAAGACCATGACTTGTAAATTGTTCAATAACTACAGGTCAGTGACATTGATTTTATCTTTTATCAAAAAACAAGTCCTTGACTTGTAAATTGTTCAATAAATACAGGTCATTGACATTGATTTTATCAGAAAACAAGACCATGACTTGTAAATTGTTCAATAACTACAGGTCATTGACATTGATTTTATCAGAAAACTAGACCATGACTTGTAAATTGTTTGATAATGACAGGTCAATATATTTCAGGATCTGGAATGCAATAAAATCTTCAACAGCAAACCAAAGAGAGGGGGGAAAGGAAGCTAACAAATTTGAACCCATTTATATTGGGAATACATCCTTTCCCACAATACCTAGTGATTCAACTCAGTTCTTAGCAGCTCAAAAGTTGTTACAATAATATCAGCTTCGAGACCTCACCCCAATTTACCCAAGCACGGTCGAGAACAATTAAGCTATTATATGAAATTTTCATTCTACTTTAATTATATAAGAGTCCAGTGTTCAATCCTGCTCTATTTATTTGTCTTATATGTTTTATCACAAGGTTTATCAGCCCACAGTAATATATTAATATATTAACTCATTGATAACCAGCCCCAGTTCACCAAGCAGAGACTGGATAGCTATGCAATTGCATATATTCTATTTTCTGGATTTATAATCTAGAATTATAATCTGGAATTTGGTTTTTCTTATAATCTAAAATTATAAGCTGGAATAGGGTTTTTCTTTATAACAAAGAAATGATGATTCGATCATATTTAGCACGCTTGTAATAAAATATATTTACAAACAAACCAACTGGATACTAGTGTTAAAAATATACAATCTAGAGGAACATTCAAAAAGAGATGATCTTTAAAGTAATCCAATATTGGTAATGAAGAGAGAATGTGAAAACTCAATCAATGTCTAAACTATTCTCTAGACGGCCGATAGGTCTCGCATCGTCACCACTTGTGTCATAGTTAGTCACGTGAACCGTTCCTGTTTTAATGTGTTGTTGAAACCAACCCAAAATATCACCCAGTTGGGTCTAACAAAAAATAAGCCCTCTGACTTCTAATTTACAATCATTAGGTTACAATAGACCTTCTACGCTGTCCCGAGTAAGGAAGCGTTGTTCTTATCAAACTGTCGAAACACATTTCTGAGATTCCCATTGAAATATGTTTTGTCGTCATGTTGTGCGAAAGTAGTTCTCTAAAAGCATAGTTCCTGGTACAAGTAACCCAACTTTTGTTTAAATGTCATTAAGAACTATAGTGTGAATATTAAAAACTTAGAGTATATTTATCAATTTAAATTGTGGCTTACATACGGTACCACGTGTCCTAAGACGCTGGACCCACACTAAACAAGGTCACCGTAAATGGAGTGAAAGGAGTTCAAAAACCATAAAGATGAACTTGGAATGGATTTTAAATTATGGTTTAACAATGTGTCCACATTAATGGGTGAGAAATTAATTCTAAAATTACCGTACCTATTTTGATTCCTAGATAAATACATTTCCTTTTTGCATCGTACGTACTACCCGTCAGAACTGTTAGTTAATTTGGTACACTATTAGAATGAGTTTCATGATGATGGAATTTAGAGGAAATGTCTTAAAATTTGCATTGAGGGATAGTGGGTGACAATAAAGTAAAAAAAACACCCTCAGCCCACCCAGTCAGAGTTTGAACCTTGACGTTATGGTCACCATAAAAACAGATTATATGAGCTTGGCGCTTAGTGTGCGTGCCCACCGATGTGGTTAATCTATGTATACGGTAATACTGGTTGCCCACCAATCTGACCAAAACATTCATATGACACGACATTTTGTCATATGACAATCCGACGAAGAATTGTAAACGTTGTTTAAATCAGTTGCCACACACCAAACTGGTTTTGTCGTATGAGATCAATATGTAAGTTGAAGTTCCATGCACTTCTGTTCGATGGGTTTTCCTCGTCCTTCCCTGAAGCATGTTATTCTATTTTTACTAAGTAAAGTTATTATTATTTGTTTTTCCTTACATTAATCTTATGAGCAATCTCTCCTTTGCTGTGATTATTTGTCAATAGTTTGTATGAAGATTCCTAATCTTATATTCACTTAACAAATTAAAAAATCAAAATTTCTACACTCATGTGGATTACATTTTTGAACTTCTTTTCATCGTATCTCAATATTTATAAAGACAATGTATGTTTCTTTTTCCAGAGAATGCACTAACCACTTGCTTTTTCTAGCCTCCTCTTCCCTTAACATCAGTAAATAACAACTACTTAATAATAAAATACCAATATCATCTTCACATGACGCCGTGACAATGACTGGGCTTGAATTTTTTCCGGACTTTGCCACATTATCGCCGCTCTTTGTATCTAACAATTTGTCATTTGACACTATGGGACGTTTTGTCACATTGGTGGGTGACCATCCTAACTCTAGTGTTGAAACGTAACCTTTACAAAGAGTATGCAACTTAACAAAAGTTGTGACGTTACCCAGGTATCATGGCATTTTGAAACTACTCTACGTCTTAGGAAAAGGAAAATAGAGGACATAAGGGGAGATTGAAGGTTGCGTAAACAAGTTGATTACTCTTGGATTTGTCTCGTAGCCACATTAAAGTGTCACGCTTGAGTTTGTTCAGAAACTTTTCAGAGAATTCGATTGTGAAGAGATATAGATAGATAACAGTACTTTTCTTGATTATACTAAATGTGGTTTATCGGTTTTTCTTCTGATTACTTTTGGGATTCATTGGGAAGGCTATTGTTTGTTTTAATGTTAAGTAAACAATTATTGAAACGCAACTTTTTTTCTTTGAGTTATAAATTCCTGTAATAGGTTTGGACATAAGATTAAAGTCCTTAGGATATACATTTTTTTTAAATAATTAAATACAACACAGAATTGAATAAATCTAATCTAATAGATAACGACGAAGAAGTTTAAAACCAATCATTAAAATACCATATAGTTTAAAATCCTTTATAATAATGATTCTGTAGTAATAATCTCAATATCCCTTATGTTAGCTTTTATTAACAACTTTTCGGTACGTTAAACTAAATGAAAACTTCACCTGTGTTGATTAAAAACGTTAAAACAATATTTTTATAAAAATTATGAATGATTTAACAACATTTAGATAGTACCTAACCTTTAGCTAATTAATAATAAAGACTTAAAATATACATTAAAAAAAATCATAGAAAAATATTGCTGGTAATAAACAAATTTATTAAACTTTGACTTATGTTATAATAAAAGCTAACACGTTCAATACGATAATACATTTCACAATTTTTCATTGGACTACATTGGTTTCATTTTGTCCATACCTATATATGAATGTCAGAATTATTTTTATAACAGTTGTACCATTAAAGTGAACTTTTCCTCTTGCATTTATGTTGGGTTAATTAACTTTTGCTTTCTTACTACACCTCGTAGAGAAAGTATTATGATCGTCAAAAAAATCGAAATAAAGATATTGATAAATTTTGACGTTTCATACCCCCTGAAACAAAACAAAAAAATCTTTCAGTTTCTACCTGGAGATAGAGCTGAAACTATTTTACCGATTGAGTTTAAACTGATGTCTGGGATATCTAAGGTCCCCAAGAAGGGTTTTGAGAATTATAAATCTAAACCTGATTATAAAGGTACCGGTAGTTTACTGGAGGGTAAAAAGAGAAAAAATAAATTTTCTTGAAACCAGCTCTAATGATTTTTATTAAATTCTGTACCTATACACTGTTTATTATTATAAATAAGATGGAAATTTTAATTATCTTGTGAAAATTATTTTGAAGGTACTTTACATGAGATAAGTTTTCCAATTCATATCAATTATCCGCAATTATTTGGAGATACAAAATAACTTATCATTGTAAAGTTGTAGTACTATTAAAGATTAAAATGATTTATTTGAAATATATTTTTATAAACCAATAACTTCTGGGCTATAATCTTAATAAATATACTTTATAATTAAAGACTTTGAAAATGAAATCTATTCTTATACTCTTTGGCGGACAATTATATTTCTTTTCTCATTTTTGTTTGTAAGTATGTTCCTTGTTCCTAATGCTATAGAGTAAGAAAGTAAGTGTGTAAATATATTTTCATTTTTATCTTTGGTGTGCTTTTCTACAACAATGTTTGGACCTATTATTTGATTTCCCAAATCTTACGAGTCTTTAATAAATGTTTACTTTAAGATAAAAGCGGGAGAACGTCTGTGCTTAGAGCGAATCACCTAAGCTACCAAAAAAACATTTCAAACACGAATGAGAAAAGGGAAAGGTTTTATATTCAGATGGCGCCCCACATTAATGACTACTTTTAGTAATAGTTTAAATTTTCGCATTCCTTGTATCGAACCGCCTTTATTATGAGGAGATATTGGTACGATATGGTGTTAGTTTAAATAATATTATTATTACTTAGGAAAAATAAGAAAAGAAACATATTATAGTTAGCACCTCTCTTACCCAACAAATGGTGTTGTTGGTAGAGTACCAATCAGTAAACAATAATATTATTCAGACTGTTAACGCATTCAACATAATCGACAACTTTGTTTTTAGAAAAGAAAGAAAATTTGTTGATACAAATGCTTTATAAGCGTACGAAGATTCCTGGATAAACATGAAAATACCCCTCTTCCAAACTTTCCAAAGGTCAAATAAAATGTTGAATATGTCTGAGACAGCCTGCATTTGCACAGTAAAGAGAAACGTTGTTAGGAGTTAATGGAAGACACTGGTTGGACGTAGAGGGAGTCTTAATGAAAGCAAGTGTTCAAAATGACCCCCAGTCTCTCTGCAAGAGAACCAACAACTGTAGCGTGTTACAGATGTCTGCCACAGTGTCACACCTCTAATGTTAACGATGAATTAACCGTGTTCATTTGTTCAGGAAGTCCAGCGTTGTCGCACTGATAAAAGGTGTATTTTCTACACTTGCTTTCATAAAGCTCCTAAGAATGGCCGGTGACTTCATAGACCCTCTCTAGAGTTCTCTGCGTGGTGTGAATATAGGTTGTCGCAGAGAGTTGTATCTCGGTTTGGTTAACATTTCATCCCATAGTACGGTGGCGCTGTAGTCGACGGGCTGGTGAATCTACGCGTCCCCCTCTTTGACAATTTTACAAGTCTAGTACCGTTTAAACTCTAGCCTCACTTGAGTATTAAGTGTAAAAATTTTGGTTTAGCCTCTCTAAGTAATACATTGAAAAAAACAACAACAGACAACAGAGTATGACAATATTGCATTGATTAGTATATTTTCTGGTATAATTACATTTTATAGAAGATGTTTAATATTAAATTTAATAAAAAAAAGGTGTTTAAGATCATGCTCTTTTATTTGATGACGGGGTATTCAGTTTGAATCTCACTTGAGAAAGTTTATTGGACTAAAAAGAGCAACTAAACAATTATGTTAACACTATATCGCACCTTTTGCCATGTGTTAGCAATTGGTCAGTGAGTATGCAGAATAAACGTAAAGCTCGCCTAGTTTGGTTTGTCAGGAATGGGAAGGTCAGTGTTCTAATATCAGCCTGTCGTGCTGAAAGAGGTGTTTCCTAAATTATTTTCATTTAACTCCCCCTATATGCAAATGTGATAATATTAACTCTAAGTATAACTTTAGGTCTACTTATATTTACCCTTGGTGGTTTTTTTTCACTTGCTACTTGTATTATACGCATACGTATTAATTACGCTAATGTGTTAGGGATACGGAAGGTTGAATTTATAAGGAATGTACCAGAATTACAATGGGAGCAAATGTGAGACCTTTCAATAATAAACAGCCTAGTCAAATCTGATGCAAGATTAATGCCTTAGACCTTGCTTCCACCAAGGTGGGCCTTAATATTGTTATAAACCATTAACCAGTTATAAACAGACGCTGAGCGCACACATAAGTGGTATTGACTGTATTTTCTTCGGCCGTAAGGAGCAAGTTTAAAACCATCTCATATAGCACATATCCATCCACTCCATCTCAAATTGACTGGTTCTCAGTGACCCAACCTTTCAGCCACAAAACTTCCCACGAGGCTTACAATTATTGTCTTTGATAGGCCCCGCAGTCACCTACTCCCCTAAACACCAGAAACCCACCTTCTCTCACCCTCTAGTTCGACGCCCTCTAGACCTTGTATTTAACTCACCTTCATTTACTCCCCTTTCATCACTGACAACTCACCCTCTCTTATTCCTTCTTCAACCCCTCAACCGAATGGTTTACAATCTAGTTCATGAACCTTCGTAGACCTCTTAGTATTTATGAAATTAGCAAGGTACGCCCCCATCCTCTCCATCTCATCCCAGAACCGCCAACTTTTCATCTTTCTCTCTCTACGTCCAATTAGAATAAGAAACCCAACTTGCAAATTAAGCTCCTGATTATATCCCTTTTGTGGTGATGCGTAGGAAATAAGAGGGGGAGGGGAAGAGGAAAGTCTAATGGATCCATGATTCCCTTCCCTCCTTAGGTCGTGGTTGGCTTCATTATCGGCCCACGGGACACTACAACGAACAAGGGAAATAATAATCACACAAAAAAAAAGGGAGGGGGGAGGAAGAGTGAAAGAAAAGGTTTTGGGGGTGGAGAGAGAGGTCTTTGATAGAGGCAAAAAGGGAAAACCTTATTCTCAAATTACACAATTGGGCGTTATTATCTTTACAGAAGTTAGAAAGAAGTTTTTAATTAAAGTTGAAGACAGCGTAAGCGGTGCTTAGAGGTGCGGGAAAAGAGGGCGTACGACCTCTGATACTCAGTCGTGTAACGTCTAGAGAGTATCGTTCTTTTGGGAGGAGAAGGGAGTCAGATATCTCGCATCTGTGCTCGTCGAAATTAAATATATTTGACAAAAACTTTATTTATAAGGATTTAAAAATTTATTTGATAATCCTTTTAAATATATTAACTAATAATCTATATATAGAATGGTTAGAATTTTGACCGTACAAATTTTCAAGTTAAGTTGAGCAACCATTTCATATTAAATTTATAACTATCAAGATGTGGACATCATTAAGATTAAAAATATTATACTATTTCGAATGAAAATAGTTATAATATGAAGAAAACCCTGATAATAACTTAGAGAGAGTAATTTTTTCATTCTTTTTTTTTTGCATTTATTCAGAATATTTCTATTAAATAGATTTTAAAAATATTCCAACTGTAGGTGTACAATTATGATAATAATATTTTAATTACATACTAAATTACAATTCATTTAAATTTAAATAACCATATAACATGGCCAAAATCATTTTTATTTGTCATTAACTTTGAGACAATCCTATATATTGGTTGTTCTCATGCCAATAAAAAGTGAATTGCATAATTGCATAAAATTATAAGTTTAATGAAACTTAAAGTTTAGAAGGTAACAAATAAACATATTACAACAATTTATAAGATTTTATGGAAATAAAAATGTATTTACTTAAATTAAAAATAGATTCTCAGCCTTATGGTGGAAAGCTTGTTTCAGAAATATTACGAGTTTTTAGTAAATTGCTTTATTTTCCAATTAAAGAGAAATAAATTCTTTGCGGGCCACTATACTTTGTATTCTAACGAATAATATAAAACAATCAACGTAATATCGATTCCTTTTAACAATGTTTAATTTACTAAAACTAATACATAATATTGTTAATTCCATTTTTATTTAACACGTTCAAGTTGTTATTTATTTAAAAAAGTCAGGAATGTTGTCCCGATGTGACCTATGTTTGTCACTCCAAATAAACAGGTGTATATATTTGTCTCTTTTGAAACGTGAAAATCCACACGTGTTGATTTTACAATTTTACTCTTGAATAGCATTTTAAATAATTAGTTTTAAATCTTGTTTGTGTAGGCAGAAAAATGTTTTAGCTTAATTGGGAGGAAACAAATATTTTTATAAACTTGTTGTTGTGTTGTTGTATAAATAAGTTAATTAGGTTTTGTGGAAAAAGTGTATAATTTGATTTTATTCATAATTAAATAAAACGGCCACTAACAAAATATCAAGGTAAGTAAATTGTGAATAATTAAAATATAATTAGAGATTTTTCATTATGTAATTAAGTGATAATAAGGAGGGTATACCCATATAATGAAATCTAATATGTTTTCTTATACTGTTTGTTTCATCTTTAATATTATTTCAATTATATTTTTTATCCCTAGTTTTACCAACCTTGCCTTACCCGCATAGGTTGTAACACAGGCGTAAGTATCATCTTGTATTGTTTGCCAGTGAGGGGAGAGTGGTTTGAATCCCAGCCTGATGTACCTTATTCATTTTTATTCCAGAATTAATTTACCAATGAATGTGGGAATATTTCTTATATATTTTACTTTCCTCTATCCTACCACACTAGTATAAATATACAGGCCTACTAGCTCAAACGAATAGAAAGACGAGGAGAATATTAAAGAAAACCTGTCTTGTTGAATAAATATATATGTATACATATTATATTATATATGCCAGAATTAATCATACATCAAAACACACAAAGGATTTCTTTACAATTTACAAAAAAATTAATTTGACCTTAAAATAATATATTTACAATATAGATGTATTTAAAATTATGGCATCCATTTTATATTGGTTTCATTCGTTAATTTCATAAACTAAGATAACCAATATTGAAATTTTACTTCTATATTCACGCAAAGTGATTAAACTCAATTTTAGATCAGTCACATTATCTGGTATGAAATTGAACCCAGAACTATTTTAAATCAGTCGGCAAGCATTTTAACCAATAATCTAGGATGTCTAATATAATTTAATATTAATTTCACTTTTATATAATTGTTGACAATATTGAATTGATCAATTTACAAACACCTGTTGTAACATTTTAAATATAGTTCATTAACAAACGTTAGGAATAAAAGACCACCTTTTTCACAAAAGTGATTCATTCTCTGACATAAATATAAACAACTTTTACATGGTTTAGTTTAATTACTAAGGAGAGAACAACGTTTATACCTTCTCATTCAAGAATTTCCAATCATGTTAAAATAAATATTTAAACAATACTGTACACTTATAATTTTAGATATTAATCAAATAACCTACTGTTTCAGTTTAGAAAATGTATACAGAATAATATTTAATATTTGAAACTTGGCTTAACGTATCAATGATCAACTATCTATAAGCTATACAGTTAATATTCGAAATATAAGAATGTTTATTCAATACTATATAAATACATACATATTATGTTCTCGCTAAGCCATCTCTACACGATTCATCTCAATTTATAAGGATGAAGGGAAAACACAAGCCATATCTAGTAATAGACACATAAGAGGATGACTTTCCCATATGAAAGTTATGTAATATATTGTTTATAGCTTTGAGGAAGACTGGTTTGGCAACATCTATATACTAAGAAAAGACCGTACAGAATTTTGTACACCATATGAAAGCAAATTTAAATATGTAATATTTATTTTTGCTGATTGCCATAATATGAGAAAAACTAAGACTCTTTAAGAATTCTCAAGTAAAAATGTATAGATTGGTTTATTTTTTCAGCTAGTGTTTACGCGTTAAATGTATATATATTTTAAGATAGAAATGAGGAAAGTTGAATTTAGAAAAAGTTAATTCTGATTTGCGTAAGAGGAGATACAATAGCTATATATTAAGAAGTATTCCAAATACCCTTGCTGGGTTACGAAACCTGGTCTGCCTGTCATCATAAACCCAAATAAATGAGTTTTTAATTTGGACCGTGTATCCATCAACGTGTGTTGAGTTTGTAATCAAGATAAAGCGAACCCTTTATGATTATAAAAAGTAAATTATATAACCAAGATAGACCCTTTTAAACCAAGTATATAACTAAATAACAGGATATGTTTTAATTCTTTCACCAATAAAGCCCAAAATACCATAGTGAACTATTTAACAATAAGACAGCAATTCACACAATAGCAGAGGTTTGTTTTGACCCATGATAATTTGCACTGAAGAATTGAAAAATCTGATTTACAACACGTTTATTTTCAAGGGATTTATTAATATGTTAGGCTATTGTAATTATGGATGTCTTACCACTAGTGTTTTGACACTGCGACATGACTAAGAACAGATTTACATACGCTTGTTCCAATAAACGTGTTATTTCAAATCCCTTCATTACATTGGTTGTAGCTGTCTCCATGTGTCTATTTTTACTACGCAAGCGACTACAAAGCGATTGGTTGATTTTGAAATTTATATGGGTTTCTCTAAGGTTGGGGTCGGAAAACTTTGTT
Source organism: Timema cristinae (assembly GCA_039000515.1). Classification (NCBI taxonomy): domain Eukaryota; kingdom Metazoa; phylum Arthropoda; class Insecta; order Phasmatodea; family Timematidae; genus Timema; species Timema cristinae. The sequence continues at coordinate 23,279,811 of JBCFYV010000012.1, read as the reverse complement.
GCTTCGTGATCTACTTATAAACGTATCAAAGGTCTCGCGATCATTCATTGTTTATCCACTATACATTTTATGTTTTGGTTTTGCTCAAATATTTGAGTCCCTATTTCCCTTTTGGTTAGAAAAAAATAGATTCGATGAAACGTATATACTTATATTAAATTATTTTAAATTTCTTAAAACACATGATCAATTATGACTGATCAACGACGTTTTGGTCATACTCAAATATTATTTGAAAGTACAAGCTTAGAAACTCAAAGATTGACTTTTAATGAATATGTAGTTTTCTTACAAGAACGACTAGAAATTGCTGTGAGATTGAGCCGTCAAATGCGATCGACTAGCTACAGTCCCCTGCTCTAACAGATCTTGTCAAGCAGAACCGACCAAACTGAACACTCAGATTAGACCAAGCATAAAGTGTTAAAATATTGGGATGTGCTTGATCTGATTTTGTATTTCAGCACAGTAAGTCAAACAATATATAATCGAAACATAATTATGGAAAAAGATCAATTGCAATTAACATTTTAAAATTTAATTATAAACATTTCCATTTTACACTATCAAATTGAGCAATTATAATACACTAGATTGAAACAAACATGAACGTTCATATTAACTTAAATCGTATAAAAAACTTCAAAACATATACATTTTTAAAATTGTCATTTGAAACCCTTTATAAATATCAGTACTTCTCATTGAAAGAAAAATTACAGCTTTTAATTAAAATTCGTTATCTCATTTTTATTTCTAAGCTCACACCATTATGTGCTTGTTAATATCTGAGTAACATAGACATGTGCTTCAGGGTTACCCAAATTTCTGTTGTAGTCTTCGGAAAATGGCTATTTATTGTATCTTTATAGCTGGATTTTAAGTAATCTCTTCAAAAAATAATCTTCTCCTTAATGGTTTCTAGGCTTGGTATTTACAATTGATGTTACATGAGTCACTATACCATGATTTATACAGAGATTGTTTCTGTAATATCTTTTATCATTCTGATATATTATAAACTTACGCTATATACTGCCACTAGCTAAATACCCATGCTTTGCTACGGAATACTCTTTAAGAACATTACAGAAAATTGCTTTTTTGTATTAAGAGTTGGTAATGAACTTGTTCGATATTTATAAGGGAAAATAAAATAAGGAGCCACATCTATTTTAAACAACATTGTAAATTTGTATATATACTTTTTATAAAATTTCCAAGTAAACTATATTTTTCGTTCGCCCCTTTGAATTCAGAATCACGAGGCTGTCAGGAGAGCTTACACGTGAACAGGCTACGTACAACTGGACATGGGAGAAACAGTTATTCCTTAAATCCACACCAGCAACATTCAAAGACTGGCTATGAGATTTGTTTCTCACCATTACGAAGCATACTTTGACGGGAAATTGCAGTTGTGTGATTGAAAGTGGTAATCGGAGGGAATCAAAGGAATGCGTGGTATGAAAACTGTTTCTCCCACACCACATCTTGTAAAGATGGTTGCTTCAATCACGTTACTATGTAAGACTTCACCTGCAACCTGGTGCCATTACAAAGCTTAGGAGGTATCAGATTCCGTATCAGCATTATTGGTACTCCAACTTTCAGTCAGAGATTGTGAGGTGGAATTTCTGGTAGATTTAAAGTGTGGAGGAACTTCACAAGGTAGCGGACCACGTCCTCTCTCTCCACCACTGAGTCTACAGACTGATATCTCACCATATCACTAGAATGTTTGTCCAATAACGAATCATTAATACTTGTGGTGGCGTCGTTCTAAGGTATAAGAACCTCTCTCCTTAAGCCAATTCGGGTCTTTAATGTGTAAATCGCTCTAATCTGGGTAATTCTTGTCACTTAAAGTCTTCAAATCTTTAACAACTTCACAGAGATTTTCTGGAACTTATACTTTGTCATCTTAATTCATTAACCCTCCATCGCTAACTTCTATAATTAAGTTTGAAAACTTTTATGTCTTCAAATAGCCAAGGAAGGTTTTTACCTAATCAGCACGTGTGCCTCTTGGCACGAGAGGTAGTGTCTACCAGAAGTCTCCAGTGAGTAGTACAGTCGTTCCACCCCTCAGATGTTTACTACTCATAATCTACTGGAGAGTCCTGTCAAACGCTTCTATTCCTACCTTGTGAGCATAGTACACTCATCCCAAACGATCAACTTGCACTCTTTAAGTACTTGGGCAGTATCGATCGGTTTAAAAATATTACAGAGAGGATTTTCAGATTAATTCATATGGTGAGACAATTTGAAGGCATAATGTGCTGTCTTTCCACAATCTAACAAAGTCGCAACTATAACTGATGAAGATAGAGAAATTGCTATTTTATGGTTTTTCTTTAGACTGGCAAGCAACAGATTAATCAAAAACATTTTACCTGTTCCACCTAGAGTGTCAAGAAAGAAAAGCTAACCGGACGTGAATTTGTTCAATGTTGAGTTAAGTAACGTTTTAAGAAACTGATTCATAAAGTTGGACTACAACTATCTCGGGTATTCGTGATTGACAATAATTTCATTTAAATCATTAGACGTTGAGGGTCAAGGCCAAGCTGCTGAATTGTTTGTTTAGACATTGAAAATATTACGTTTTATAAAAGCACTATGCATTTGATGTAAGTAATCTCTATACAGTATCCAATGATAAACTCTCAAAACTCATTCGGCACTTTCGTTTGTTGTTGTTGTTTAGTTGCTGCACGTTTTGTCGATACTTATATTAGGCTGAAAGTTTTCGTTCCACATGAATTAACACTTTAAACTCTTGACCATCTGAGGCATTCTCTATTGCTGTTTTAAAATCTCGAATTTAAGGATTGTGATTATGCAGAATGTTTTGAAGTTGTCCACCTAACCATGGCTTAAAAACAGGGAAGATATTAAACCGAATTTCCGCCTATTTTTCATCATAACCAAAAATTATATTTGAAAAATGAGTGTTTTTGTTGTTTTGAAGGTAATAAACTTTTTATCCTGTGGTAAACTTGCACATGAACCTTAAAAGTTGGCATAAAATTTCCCTCGTGTACCTTCTTAGCTCCAAAGGACGTCATTTGAAATCATCCATTTTACTTCCCGATGTTTGTCAAAAAATGCTGATACTCGGGATGGTTACTAGTAAGGATGTTGTGGAGAGGTTTAGGAGACTGTTCAATTTGAGGAAGATGTACTTTTCCGTTGATACAACATAGACATTGGCTTTCTTCTTTCCCTTTGTCACTACTGTAGTCTGTATTGCAGTCGTACTTTAATACTGATAAAGATTTTATTATCCACAGGACTAATCGTTTATTTTCATTGTATCTCCAAAGAGCTTCTTTATTGGATTCGGAATGTTTTCTTGCGTATCTGGATTCGGAAGCTATGTTTACATTAGAATTAGAATAGTTGTATCTTTTAACTGCTGAAATATTCACATCTGGATTTTTCTAAGTGTATTTCCTGGCAGCCTCCCTATAAACGTCCAGATTTTTCCAAGTGTACTTTTTACAGCCTCCCTATTAACGTATGTAATTTTCTCGTCATAGCCTCTACTGACCACCTATTAACATTGGTTTTTATTCAGTATATAAGTTATATTTTTTACCGACTCACAATGTTTATTACTTTTATTCTATCGGTGAATCTAGTGCGCGCTTTTTCCCTCTTTTTTTTCAGTATATATTTTTTTACAGACTCCCTATGTTTTTTATTTTTATTCTATCGGTTTATCTAGTGCGCGCTTTTTTCATTTTTTTTCTCATGGGAAAGAATAATTTTAGAACTATTTTCCTGTCAGATGGAGAATTCAGATCATCATCAGGCACAACAGAAAGACACTGGATTTTAGGAAGAACAGGGTAAGATAAATCAATAAAAGGATATTCATAATCGTTTTGGTCATTGGCAGAGCACTGGTCAACAATACTAGCAGGTCTGGTTACATCTAGTGATGTAAGGATTGGATGAGCGACAATGGGTGGGTGTTGAGAAGGAAGAACATATTAAGGTATGAGTGGCTCAAAATGCGATGACATCATGGGACCGGAACACTTTAAACGTAATATGGGACTTCCCTCAACAGGCTCTTCAGGCTGTGTAATCACCTTACCATCACGATACACTACAATATGGTAAGGGTTTATTTCATAAGTAGTCCTAATTTCACAGTGGGTAGCCTATGTGGTGTAGAGGGTCAAGTGAACCTGGCACTCAACCATGGTTCTGTATATGTTACCACACGACATCATTGTGATCTCTTGAAACTGTTGCCAATTTTTACAAATATTCTGTACGACACTGGTCCACATCTGAGGCGCCAGCGAGTCAGTGCCGAACCTGAAGTAAAATAGGGAAAACGTAAATACACTACTCGTCCTCCTTCATAGGCACAACATGGTGTGCAACCAGCACTCAATCAATATCAATTAGCTCCATGCCTAATATTACATATTGGGAAATTAAAAGTAAAATAGAGGTAGAGGTATGAGAAATAATCTGTGTGTTTCTAGGTATGTTGGAATTGACACAGATACAAAATTTGTCACAAAATAGGAATAAGTAGATATAAATATTAAAAGCAGAGAAAAAATCTCAAGATTACAACTCCCTCCTATCTTAAAATCAAACTAAATTTTATTGAACGGTAACCTAAAACAAAAATGACAGGAACTCAAAAACTTCTAAAACTAAAATATTATACTAAAACTCTAAAACAATAAAACTTCAATAAAGGAACTCGAGGTAAACAGGTCATATAAATATATTCTGTTTATGTGAAAAGAATATTATCTTATAATGGAATACTAAAAATGAAAGGAGAACCTGGTAGCACAACTATAGCGTTGTGATAAAAACTAATAAGAAATAAAAATAGGTATTTTAAAGTAGAAAATACATGAAAAAACAGAATTGGACGTAAAGAGAAAATAAAGTAAGAGAACAGGTTGGCACAGTGTAGAGTAGTGGGGTAACGACTGTACGGAATATGGAACGTATATATAGCATTGTGATAAAAATAACTCTGAAATAAAATTAGGTACAGTTAGACATAAATATTGGCACACTTATACAATTATTTTTTTCACCATTATAATGTGTGTGTATATTATTGTTTTTAAATAAACATTTCTATCCATACGTAGTTCTAGATCAACAAAACCTTAGTCAAGAAACATAAATTACGTAACACCCTCATATATGTAGTCAAATAAATAAATGTAATCAAAACATGGAGTAAAATGTACTCGTAAAATGGACTTTGACCTGTAATCCTTACATATTAAAAACAATAGATTTATTTCTCACCTCAATTCATTTCAAAACACTCGATGATAAAGATAAGTGCAAAGTTTACATATAAATTAAAAATGTGTAAAATAACAATGACACGGAAATCTAAGGAAACAATGCATAAGGAAATAAAAATTATTATACCCTTACATAATGAATGCCGGTTGCTGAAGGAAATCAGAAAAATCGTTAAAAAACCCCATACAATTGTTAAAGATATAATTGACCTATACGGTATATGAAAAACTAATAAATGGGTTTAGGCCTGAGGCCAGATTTTGGCCAATTGGAATTCGAATTTTTCAAAAAGCGTCCTATAATACACCCTATATTATAAGAAGAATCACCGCGCAAAAATGAGAGTAGAAGATGAACCACCATCTGGAGATAAGGGGAATAAACGTGTTTTGGTCTTAGGCCAGTTTTATAGCTTATAGAATCTGAATTTTTGAAAACCCTTTCATAGTGAAAATTATCATATAAGACATAACACCTGCGAAATCTTACTACCCTGGAAATAAACTGATAAATGTGTTTAGTCCTTAGGCCAATTTTAGGCCTCTTAGGAGTAGAATTTTTCAAAAATCTTTCTAGTGCATCTCTACAATATAATAAGAATCACCAGGCAAAATTTCAGATTCCTAGGCTTTGTTGTTCTTGATATACAGTGATCACTGATCAGTCAGTGAGTCAGTGAGTCAGTGGTATTTGGCTTATATAGATACAGATTATTAACTTTTTGTTCTTTATAGCAATACAGAAGGTAGTTTATGTAAATGAGCTTAAACTCTTACGTTTTAACAATAATATCAATTAAACATATTTTATTTGAAAAGAATAATCCTAATGTATTCTTACAAACAGTACTTATAGATCGAAATAAGGTTTAAAGTTAGATAAGCCTCAAAAAACTAAAAAAATTATAGTTTTTAGTGGTATTTAATAAAAAACCAACAAATGGTGGTCTAGGGGTAAGGTGTCAGACTTCTATGCTGGCGGCCGGGGTTCAATCCTCGGTCCCGGCAAAGATTTATCTGATTACCAAACACTTCCTTCACCTCTGACAAGACATCTTGTGAATGTGGGGAATACCAGGCCTCCACCGTGGTTCGGATTCCATGTTAAACTGTAGGTCCTTCATTTCATCTCACAATCACCCTACCATTACACATTAGCGTAAGTGCGTATAACCCGAATGGGTAGTAAGACGCGGTGCTAATAATAGTAATAATAATAATAATAATAATAATAATAGATAGTTTTAATTAATAACGCATTTTATTACTCATACATTATTATTATTATTATTATTATTATTATTATTATTAGCACCACGTCTTACTACCCATTCGGTTTATACGCCCTTAAGCTAATGTCTAATGGTAGGGTGATTGTGAGATGAAATGGAAGTGGAAGACCTACAGTTTAACTTGGAATACAAACCACGGTGGCGGCCTGGCATTCCCCACATTCACAAGATGTCTTGTCAGAGGTTAAGGAAGGGTTTGGTAATCAGATAAATCTGTGCCAGGACCATTAGTCATACACATTTCATATATGTCCTAAGATTTACATTAAACATAACCAAATAGGTACACAAACATATGGTTTACTAACTTGATTCATCTGAGTAATATTAAGTAGCTATACAAATCATAACATAGGACAATAATAAAACCCTAAGATCTGTGTGCACTTTTTATTGTCTGTATGTATGTGTGTATGTTTGTGTCTAGTTAACTCAAAAAGTAGGCATAGTATCGAGACGGGACTTCTTACGTTGCACTTCCTATTTTTCAGGGAGCCATTGTAATCTATATACCATCACGTTATCTAATCAACCAGTGAAGTAGTGTCGAAACAACAGAGCGTAAGCAGTGAACATACACCGTGATTGGTGCTGCAGGTACAATAAATAAAATATCACGTGATATGAGTAGGGGTGTGGAGGGTAAGGAATGGTCAAACTCGTGTTTATTCGTGAATATTCATAGCGCATTAAACATTGCTCTGGAATAAGTCTCATTATTTTCTAGCATTTGAATTTGTTGAAGCCCACTTCGGTGGCCACGTGGTATAAGGTGCTACTCTCGCAGTAAATTAGACCACCGATGATGGGAGACCAAGGTTTGAAACTCAGTCGGATGTAATGATGGTTGCTTTCCGAAATGGATTTCCACTCTACCTCCAATCAAATGCGGATACACTTCCTATAAATCTAATACTCTTCATCCCTAAAGCCATAAGTTTAATTATTACATAAGAACATAGCCCAAAATAGTAGTAAGACGCGGTACCAAAAGATTTTGTATAATGTGTTTATATATTCTTTAATGCAAGCTAAGAGCGGGCAAATACTCGTGTAAAGTATTTTCATATTTTCTGGCCTTACACAGAGAGTTAAGGTGTGATGGAAGGGGACGGGAGAAATGTGAGTGTTTTTTCAGTTTTTATAGCAAAAACCTTTTGGGCTAAAATAAATATAATATAGCTCCACTACGGAAATAGTATTTAATTTTCTTCACTTGTCGATATCAACAGTTCTGTAATGAGCATAGTGGCATTAGATGAGAAACTTTTTAAATTAAGAGAAAAAGATGTCATAAAATTCCAGGACACCATTTGATAGATATTGAAGACATTTTGAAGTTGCCATGAAAAGAAAATTAAATTCTATGTTCTTACTGGAGCCATATTTTATTTATTTTTGCCATATAAACTGCAAACACACTTTTTTTTTCTCGCAATCCGTTCCAACCCACCCTAAGCTTCGGTACAAGTATAATGTATAGATACCTTATTTTACATAAAACCATAATTAATTTTAATCTGCTGTATACAAATTTTCCTAGAATTGATAATTTTATAACAACACAATTTATTTTGTTAATTTGGCTTTATTTATTTTACCTTTTCATTGTCAATCTCAGTTTATCTTCTAAATGAAGTTGCTGATGACTGTGTAATGCACTGAAAATATTTGATTCAACCAGCTTATGAACCGAATGCCATTTCAAAGAAAATTATTCTATTTAAGATAAGTAATTTTAAATATAATTTGATAAGACAGTTTCCGGTTATAAAAATTATGAACAAATGGCTAAAATGATTATGACAAAGACCTCTCAGTTTAAAGTTTAATGATCCAGGATGTCACCAAAAATAGTATATTTCAATAAAAATATAATTTTATTAGACACGTTTCATCTTTATATTCCTTGTTTATATAATTATCAAGATCTTTATTTATGCATGGTCTTATACCTGTAAATGAAATATTACTCCCTAGCTAAAAATAATCAATTATTCTGTAAATAGAATATTTATATTTGGTTAAAAATAATAACTCAACAAATAATTAATTTACTCGGTGCAACAAATACAAAAATATGACAAAGATCTGTATATACTAAATAGATCAATGATAGCAGTTTAGAAATACATGATTTTGTTTGCATTGGTACGTATTTCTTCTTTATTTTTGATAGTTTACCTATGCTCACAAAATGTCCTTTATTATAGCTGGTTCTAGCACAATTTTACTTACATTCTTTGAAAAGGGGAATTAATTTTCTATACTGAGGAAACATTAAATATTTATTTGTATGTTGTTATTTTTAATTCGAAATTAAATTAACAATATTTACTGTAATTCTCAAATTAAAGGGTTAAGTAGTCAAGTTCACAAAAATGTTTTTTTTTTCTACGATTTGTTTTGCTTATTAATTTCAAATTAAAAATGATAATATATGTTTTAATATATTTGAGTATCTATTTGAAATTTTAAAAATTGATAAAAATGATCTTGAAATGTCTTTAGATAACCATTTTAATTGTTTAGTATGGGTTCTGGTGTTAGTTTTTCCAATAATATCAAAATACAAATAAGTTAACTTATATTTCCTAGCTACCAAATAATAATGAGTGTATGTTGATAGTATTCCAAAATAATAATTTATGTATCCTATATTTATGAACTAGGTAAGGATTTTGGTGTTTGTTTTTTAAAATAATATTAAAATATAATCAAGTTCAATTATGTTTCTTTGTCATCACTCGATTTTGAGTGGATAATATTTCAAAGTAAAATTTTGTTCACACCTTCTATCTTCTCAGACATACACTCTCTTTTACCCACAATCTATCTCTCTCTCTCACGCACACACACACATACACACACTCTCACTTTCACGCTCTCTCACAGACTCTCATTCATAAATACACTCTATCTTAATATTTCAAACACTCTCTCTCTCACACATAAACTCTTTTTTTACATATATTCCCTCTCTCAGAGACAAATCTCGCACACTCTTTACTCTCTCACACGTCCTCTCACAAAAATACTCTCTTATTCCAATTATAACTCTTTCATACACTTTCTATTACAATCACTCACTAACAATCAAATAATTAGACTCACTGGCTCACTCATTCTTTCACTATCAATCTCTTAACACTCACTTTATCTTACTTACTCTATCACACTCACTCTCTATTAGTAAAAATCTCAATCTCACACTCACTCACACACTTACACAATAATATGCTTACATACTCATATACACACGAATACTTATTTTAAAGGTAAGGGGATTAGGATGTAAGAAAAAATACCCTAAAGCTAAAACCTCATTTTTCCTATAGAATTTTCAATATCTTTCCTCTGCGTTGTAAATGGAACATCTGTACAATTATTCCTTGTTTATATCTCCATGAAAACCATGATTCATGTATAGTTGTTTGTCTGATTATAAAATATTCCTCTTTGGTTACAAATCGTAACAGATAATTCCTACTTGAGTGGTTTGGTGCAAGAAATAGATAGAGAGCTAGTAAAAAGGTCGTTTTATAGCTTTCATCGTGTTTGAAATAGTAGATTATATGTTTTGATTTAAATTCAACACGGAAAACTAAATATCTATATACAGTTAATAGCCTTTTATGAGTAAACTTTTAACTAGAAAGTCAATTGAGGGCTTATTATATAAATCAGTTTCCAATAAAAATATTATATTATATTTTAGTGTAATAATTTGCGGGCATTGTTTCAATGTTCCATCAGAGTATATACATTTAATAAACATTTAGTTATTCAATTAAGTACTTATTGCAAGCAATTGAAAAACATAGTAAATATTTTAATGTGTACAGTTCAATCACGAGAAACTTGCACGCATGTAGTTACATGGTTGGGATAACCTAATATATATAATTACTTTACACCCATCACTGTTTACAGCCTGTGGCCTTGGTCAGTTTTTTACTTCAAGCCAAATATTTTCCCCTACCAGCCTTGCTAGGCCTGTTGGAGTTTCATATGCCTTACAATATAACTTAAGACTAGGACAGGCACAACATCCAGTCTCCACCCTTAATGCTTCAAAGTGAATGGGTAAATCTACATTTCCACAATGATCAATTTTTTGGCCAAACTGGGAATCGAACCCGGGATTCTTAACTGAGTAGACAGACACGTTACTAACTGAGAAAATATGTAGGATAAATAATGTATATATAATCAATTAAGGGGGTTGAAATTAATAAAATAGAATTTAAAATAAAATATTGATATTTTCGTGCTGAGAAATGGGAGAACGAATTAAAAAACTCACCTAGGTACACCCAGTCGAAATTATATATCTGATCTATTATTATAAATTTAGACCAGACCAGACTTTGTTAGACCTGGTTCATATGTTCATCCATCGTTCAGTCATACATAATATATGAATGATGATTTACTTTCTCAGATAAGTGACATTCAAAACTTGGCGTTTTAATGTTTTCTGAAATCAATTTTTATTCTAGCCAGTTAAATAATATCATCTATTAAGTTGTGTAAAGATAAATAAGAGTAGTCAGATTCAAGTAATACAATTTTTAGTAATTTCTAGGTTACAAAACGATCCCCGACATATAATATTAAAAATAAATGCGATATACATAAGAGCTTTTTCTATATTAATATAAAACTTAAATTATTTTAACAAAAAATAAGTTTTAAATATGTATCTAAAATATCAAGTTTCTAATAACGGTTAAAAAAAACATAACTTAAGTATCTAGATGAAGTCTTTTGAACAGCTCTACCCACTATCAGTAAATATTTTTATGTAAAGACTTATGTTATATTAACATAAATATAGATACTCAAGTACACATATATACTAAGAGTATATTTTAAGAACTTTGTCACTTAGAATATTTTATGGCATCACTCGATGTCCCAGCACACATAAGGGTTTATCACCAAGAGAGCGTCGAGGCAGCCTTGATAACGACGCAATACTACTTAGCGTCGTGACGCTATCACTAAACGCCGATGGTATTTACAAACACGGTGCAGTTTATTAATATTACTACGTGAGATATTTAATTGATGAAATAATCAAAGTTTGAAATATGAGATATTTCAAAAAAAGCTAGAACTTAAATAATATATTCATACAAATTTTAACTCTTCTTTGAAAACAATTAATAATTTGAAAGGCCATTTTACAGTCTTGTTAGGTATGAAGTGGAACTTGAGAAGAAGGAGGGTTCAAATAATTAATAACATTAAAGAAAGAAGAGAATTCTGGAAGATAAAGAAGGAATAGCGAAGACAGGGAGCATTTGCTGTCTAAGTTCACTGACCAAAGGAATGGGCCTGTCGCAAGAGATAACACCTAATAATAACTATAAAAATAAAAAATAAATAAATACAGCTATCACTTTAAAATGTTAAGAGAAATCTTTAATGCTTATTTTTCAAATAAATAGGATCTAAATTTATTTACAATAGCTTATAAGTATTATTATTAATATTATTATAATTATTAAATTACTTGAATTTTAATATATATAATATAAATTTAAAGTATAAGGCGTAAATTTTTTCCCCTAGTAATACCTGAAGACCGTACTAAATGATGTAAGAGCTCCAAAATTTGACATAACCTTTCCAACTATCCCTTTACCTGGAAACCAAGCCACATAACCTGTAAAATTAATAGTTATTACATAGAAAATAGCCTACTTTTGGCAAAGCCAAAGAAGTGTTCGTTATTTCGTCCAAAAAAAAAAATGGTAGTACCGATGTTTTAATTTTTTTTATAAGGTTCAACTTGATTAAGTTGTTTTTACAAAATTTCATTATAAATGTTAACATAATTAGTCGAATGTTGTGAGCTAAAAGAAAAGTTTTTACTTAAAAATAATTAAAGATAGAAACTTAGCAAAACTCAAAAATAATATTACGTTTATTTGAAAATAAAACCTTATCATTATTTTATTTAATGAGCGTTTAGCCTTCTAAGCAATTATCACAAGTAAATTTCACACGGTTTTTGGCAACGGGACATATTTAATGGGATCATGTGAAACATTGTATGCAGCGGAAATCCATTGACAGCTGTTTGAATGAGAGCAGCAGGCTCATTCACTACAATGAACAGGCCAGCGAACTGTATAGTGCTAACTATGCGACCAGAATTGCTACGCAACTAAATTTCAATTGCTTGAGTATACAAACTCTTGAAAGTAAACATAAATTCAACATTGTATAAAGTGGTTTCATTTTCGCTGTTGAATAGGGAACTGGGGGAAAACGCATAACTGAAACGCCATGCTCACGGGCATCATCTACCACGTTGATATTGCGTGTGTACGAATCAAGTCCGTCTAAAATTAAAACAACGCGAGCTTCTTTTAATGTCCTTGAAGCCAACAAAAGAAATGTTGAAACCATTTCTCAATCATGTCGGGTGTAATCCAGCTTTGGTGATGGAGGCATGGCGTGCGTTTGTTCTGAGATCACGATAGCTACTTGTAAATTGGACAGCTAGTCGGGTAGTGTGGAAGATCGCTTCCAATTTGTTGCTTCGATGGTCGGGTGGACAAGTTTGTCAGTCTGTAGGGTCCTTTGAGTTTTCGGGTTCAGATGCCCATAAACAGATACAACAAAATACGTACTTTATTGATACGATGTAGGTTATACTTCTATATATATTATGTTAATTATTTATTAGGTCATGGTGTATATTATATGTGAAATTGCCTAGGATCCTCTCATCCGGTGAGTTCATGGTGAAACCCACCCAGTTAAAATGGGTGACTACTTTAATTGTCAGCAGAGATGGAAACAGGGACTTCCCGCTTTTTCCCAGCCTACTCCACCATACGGGGTCACATATGCTGGCAGGACTGCTTTACATCCTACTCGAAAGTTTGACAGTCATCCATCCTACAAGTTTTTTTTTTGTAATGGGTACGACTAAATTCTACCAATTTTTTATTAATTTAGTGAGAACTGTGGATTGAAGGCCAAGATTTGGCACGTTTAAGAAGGTGTCTTTCAAGCCGAGGTGTAAAATTATGTTCGGTGACGTATGTGGACAATGACCAAGTGTTTCATATCTAGTCCCGTAATTATTACAGTGAGTTTCGAATCCACCATCTCAAATTTATGGTGATCAATTGATTGACATATAACAGGTTTACGTTTTTAAAGTAACATTCATGTCCTTGAAACATGACACAACTCTGTATTCCCTTTGGCTGGCGTAATATCTTTCTACTATTGGTCTCACTATTCGCTTGGGAAGTAGACATGGTTTTCTTCGTCTCATCCAATAGGAATGTTACATTTATATTGTTTACAGGTTTTAATTTATTTCCTTTTAATTAACCAAAATTAAGCTAAAAAGTCGTGAATAGTTCCAGATTACGTTTGTACAAAGCGAAACCCCCTATTTTCTTTAATTTCACTAAATCCCTTGTACCAGTCAGTAGATTAAATTTTAACAGAATATTCAACTGTTCTTATTTCTGTTCAAATAACGGGCTGTAGGGACCAATACTGTAAAAACTAGATTCTCATTACTGGCAACCAATAATCGGTTTTTATTGAACTATTTTTGAATATATGTGTTTTGTTCACGAAATAATAAAAACAATTGGGGTCCAATGTTCTCAAGTAACTTCCTCGAAGCTTATAGATTATATCCATCTATTCGCTTCATATTCTTATTTTTAAACAGTCCTGACTCACCCCAAATCCGAGTTGATGCCAGGTGGACATGTTGTGGGAATTTTTTTGAAGGAAAATATTGTTATAACTATGTTTCAACTAAGGAAGATTTTGAAATTATTGAATGTTATTCGAAGTGCATTTTCCAGATGAGTCACATATATCTTTCTTAATACCTGCGTTTAAAAGGGTATCGTTAATTCTACATTACAGTAGGATCACGAGCTCTTTCTTGGGAAATGGAAACAAGCCATTCTAACTAGACCCCGGCTGTTGCGGAGCTCCATTTAACATGGTTGTAAATGTTTTCTAAAGCTGAGCGAAAGCCATCATTGTATGAATTGTAAAACAAAACAAAATACTAAGCTAATCTAATATAGTCTTGAACCGTAACTAGATTGAACACAATAACTATCTAGTGGGGGTTCGATATATACAAAATAATAATCAAGAATTGACGATAGGAGTGAGTCGTTTGAGTTACAAAAATTGAAAACCTGGGTGTACCAAGTGTACCCAGACCCACAACCCACCCCGATTGCGGGAATAACCAGAAGGCCAGCCTCAGGGAAAAGAAAATAATCTCTTATCATTTCTTAATCACCCAAACACCAAAATTTAAAGATGGGGAAGAGCCAGACCTAAGGGTGTTGATTACATATAACTTAATAAATAAAATTGAGAAGTCCGTAAGATTGTTTATTAAGTTATATATGAATTTAATATAAGAAGAAGAATTTACCAGATAACTCCAAAAAATTAATAAAATGTAAAATCTCTATGATCACCTTAGAACAATAGTTTAACATAGTATGGAGAATTTATCAATGAGAAGTTTCAATTTACAGAAAAAATATTTTGTGTAAATCTAAAAAAAAAAGTCATGATATTTACTATCTGTCTCATAAGACTCTAACGTAAATAACCAACATTTACTTCATACGACTCATTTCAAAGTTTCTCATCTTCCTACCTTAACTTTCCATAACTCACCAAATTAATTTAAACTTCAAACAATATTCCATTTGGATCCAATAATAATTTACGAAAATTAGGCCAATCTTGTAATAAATCAAAACACAACTAATGCCTATAAAGTTTAGAATCAAACCTAACACTAACAGAAAGACATAAATAATCATAATATAAACAACAGTTAATAATCAAAGATAATATCTGACTTCTGTTCATGTGACGCATTACTAGCGCTATCCAAAATATAACGTCTAGTGTAGTAAAAAAATAAATATATATTGTTGTAACCTTTTATATATATATATATTGTATAAATTATTTATTATTCTTTGTGTCTAAGATTATTGTATTCTGCATCTTATTAACATAACAATAATTAACCTCAAGATGCATAAGAACTGTGTTTTGTTGGGCGCAACCCCTAGTATCTAGGAGAAAAATAATAATTAAAAGAAAAATTTTGCCTCGGTTAATTCAATCATTGACACTACGACTCTCAATACTCGAGACCACTGGGTAAACTTAAAACTAAAACATGAACAATTCAGATAAAATGGTTTGTTGGAACAAAATGTAATTTAGACAATAAAAAAAATGTATAAAATAACAATTGTTGGCACTTTTGTGGATTTATTATTGTTTTCCACTTTACCACATCCCAAGCCTACCTAAGGAATTCCGGGTAAATATAAATCCAAGTTAACAAGAGAATAGAACAGTATTGTTGAGACAAAACAAACAAAAAAAAATATAATAATAAAAAAATTTAATAATTAAACATAAAATTAAATGTTAATTAATTCTCTACGGTAGTCTGTCTTTCTGAAAGTAAATGAATTATGATTTTATTGGAGAAACAAAAAAAAATGATAATTTATAGTTGAAGAGTTGGCTTGGTCTCACCACTGCATTAGTCCATATTGACACCAACTTCAGAGATTTGTTACACTCTAATAATTCGAATTCTTATGCAAATTGAAACGAAAATAAACAATCTAGTTTTTGTACACACTCTTAGCTTTTCATTTTACCACGTGTTCTGTAATTCACCACCTTTAATTCATTTTAAAAATAATTTTAATTCGGAGCTCCACAGATTTGGCTCAATGTTAAAACCACTTCGAAGAAGAAACCCTCGTATCTTATAAAAATCTTCCAAAACCAAATTTAAAAAGGTTCTATTCTATACTTCCAAGTCCAAAGAGAAAACAAATATATATATAAAACCAAAAGATAAATGTTGGCTATGGACTAGGAAAAATAAAATAAAATGCAGGTTTAACATAAATATTGAACTGTATGTTAGTGAAAGTGAGCAGTATTTTTTCTTAAAGAATTAAATGTTTATTTCCATCTGTCAGAATTGAAAAGCGCGCTTGTTTTGAGTTATTTACATCGAGCTTTTTTTTTCTTCTTTTACGAACACTTGTTTGATAGAACTACGCATGCGTTGAAATCAAACATGGCTGACGTTCATTATAAATAAGTCAACAGACTTCTTAAACAGGATAATTAAAATGTTTAATAAAAGGTAAGTGTTCTTCTTTAAATCAAAATTCCTTATTTAGATTATTTAAAACATTGTGCTACGTTGTTCCTTCCTTTTATTTAATTTAATAGATGTAAATAGTATTATTAGTCAGGCCGGCAACCAGCGTGTGGCCTAACTTCGAAGTGCTTAGACTCACGTGAAAATAAATTGGAAATTGCCCTAACTATCATCTTAGTAGACTAATCTAAAGTTAGGAACAATAGACCTTTCCTAATGTTATCAGGACTCAAAATTTGACACTTAGGTAAAAGGTAAACAACTTGTATGGTTATTCAAAACTTTTTAGATGAATTAACTTTGTCTGTCTAAAAAATTATCCTTAGATAATATAAATAACGATCTGAAGCCTCCGCTTCTTCCTACAAGACCTAACTCATGTCCATGAACGGACATTTTATACATATATATATATCATTCTCATTATGTAATCTCTTCTCTTCTCAAGTTCTTTGCTTGAGCTCGTGCTTTGACGCTAATATAGGGCCAGTTTAGTCACTCTTGGTTTGTTGTTGTTAAAGACCGGTCATGTCTTTCGTTAGTTCTGTGCTTACAGCTTCGGTGAAAAGGGTAAGTCGATGTTTTTGATGTTTAATGTCATCAAGAATTGTACGTAGTTTTGGAAAAAGAAGTTATTTCTCAGATATTTGGTCAAATACAAATGTTGGGAGTTTTTCTTGAAATGAATTTAGCTTTTCAACCTGATCAATTATACATTTATATTTACCTTAAAGTTGGCTATTCAACACATTAATGTGAAAAAATACCTCACATTATAGCCCAACTATACACATAAAATCTTCATCCTGCAGCAAGATTTTTAATTCTTCAGCTCCTTTTTTAGTTGAGGAGACAAGAAGCACAATTATCTCCAATTTGAGCTCAATAAACCTCTGCGGCCCTTTACCCTTACTTAACCAACGAATATCACTATGAATATGAAGATCACAATATTCTGTAGAGATGTCTGCTAATAATTTGAGGAACAGCCGATGGTTGAACTTTGATCTAATATCGTTAACTATTTTAACAAGAGTTGCCATCACATATTTTAAGTCCCCAAAAATTCAGGCGCGCAGGACACTTTGATGAATAATGTAGAGTAAAGGCTCCTTTTTAGGAGATACAGCCGTTAAGTCTAGCAACTAAACCACTTTCTCTTCCAGTCAAGGAGGGAGCACCATACGTCCCAAGAAGATAAATCTTTTGTGGATATATTTTGTTTTCAGCGAAAAAGTTTTAATTTTTTTAAATATAGCTTATCCAGAAGTATTATCTTCCAGGAAGTATGCCAACAGATCTTCACGAAAGCTTTTTCCAAAAAAATAAAGCGCAGATATGCTCAACTGAGCAATATCCTATGGTATCTGTTGACTCATCAACTGCTATCGATATCGTTTTTGCACGTTCCAAGTTTATGCAGATTACATTAAATATTTCTGATCTGGGAATTTCAACTCTACGAGCTGTAGCTGTGTATGACCTTGGGACTTGTTCAATGGAATAAATCACACTCAACTAATTTCTTCGATTAATACTGCTATCATACAGTTTCTTTTATCATTTCAAAATCAGTTTTTTTTTATTCTTATCTAATAGCCAGTCCACTCGCAAGGACGCCATGGCAGCTTTCTCTTGTTGTTACAAGGCCCATTTTAGAATACTACATCATCATAAATAAGAGGTAGTCAGAGATTCAATTTTTGAGACATGCAGCGAAGAATCTCTCGGTTACGAGTATTCAAAAGATTTATGTTTAGTTTAATAATGTATTTTCAAGTTGTATTTCTTGATCGCGGAAATACACTCGTTGCACAAAATACACATTTATTTAAAGTTAGGAGTATTTGTCCATATTAATACGTACTTATTAAACCACTAAGCATTAAAATGATGATTTTCATCAAGATTTCTTTTCTTAGTGATCAAAGCATAAAGACATATTCTAGAAAACTTACAATAAAACTAATTACAAACAAAGCACTTCGCTATTACTTCAAATAACGCACGAACAATAAACCAGGCAAATATCAACTGGTGAGATATCGGCTACTGTTGTGTGGAGGGGAGAAGAGGTGTGAGTCAATCTTAGACACCCTAACGCCCAGCTACCTGAATTGTTCAAGGTCAAAAGAAAGAATAGGTTATATTACTCAGCCATTATGTAGTAGCGCTTGGAGGGAGATATCACGCCATTGGAGGGAGAGCTCGCACTCCCTTGTAAACACATTATGTTGGTGGCGCCAAGGACCAAGTAAGACTGGGCTTGCAACTTTCCACACCACTGATAAGAAATTGAATATCTCTCTGGCCGTTCTGGGTCAGTCACCTCTACGTACCTTCTTAACTATACGACGCATCTCCAGAGATATAATAGTTAGACTTTCAATCTTCGGGCCAATCTGTGGAGCTTGGTGGGCTGGATGGTTCCCGTGGGCCACCAAATAAATAACCCTGCCCTATAGTGTTAACATATACTTTGCATTGCTCTTTGGACACAATTTATTCTACCGTTAAAGAAATAGAGCACATCCATTTACTTATTTACCTACTTGATGGCAATAGGAGCTTGAAAGTTCATTGCCGCAATTACATATGAAAACTACCTATCCCTAGTTAGTTCTATCCTGTTAAACGCATTACATCCTATCATTCTCTTGAGCTAGCTCTACCCAATCCGGATGCTTACACCATATTCCTGTATTGAACTAACTCTGCCTAATCCAAATAATTACATCCAATCTCTATCTTAAGTTTGTTGTGTCAAGTTCAGATCATTGAATTATATCCCTATGTTGATCTTTTTCTATTCAGTATTCCTCATTGCATCCTATCTCCATCTTAAGATAGATCTATCCAGTTTCCTCACTACACCATGTCGCTATCTGGAGATATTTCCATCCAACTTACCTCATTACACCATACCTTTATTGTGAGCTAATTTTATACAGTCCACCAGATATCACCCTAACAATATTTTGATCTAGTAATATCCAGTCTACCTTGTTACCCCATATGCCTTTCCTTTGCTAGTTCTATCAAGTCCACCTCATTACACCCTATATTGAGCTAGCTATATCAAAACCACCCCATTAAATCCTATCCCTCTCTTGATCTGGTTTTATCAAGTACACCTCATTACACCATTTCTCTTTCAGTTTATGTTTAATGCTATCCTCCTACTCTTATTGTACAATATTTGTATTGTGAACATTATAGCTCCGTTTGTTGTACGGTTTCTTCTTTTTCGTATTTACGATTGTAAGCTATTTACTCTTCTTAGAACTTCTTGATAATTCGTATAAATTGGGTTTTAAGAATAGTTAATATAAATATAACCATTATTAAGGTAATTCTACAAATAATAACTTACTGTATGGATCACATTGTGAGAATAATTGTCTCATAGAGCTATCTATAAGGCAAAGGGGAAGTTAGAAGGGGACCAGTAAGACTATGAATACAACTGATAGACTACCTCGAATGAGGGAATAAGATGAAGTTTCAGGATATAAAAAGTAAGCCGCTGATTGTATATGATAGATAATTCAAATTGTTAAGGATAATGGTCCTGTGTAAAAACAAAACACGCATATATAATAAAGAAATAAAAATAATACTTTATTCTTAATCTTTAGGGATGATAAGGTGTGATGGGAGGGGACGCGAGAAAACGCCAGTGTTTTTGCAAATTTTTCAGTCTATATGAATCAAATGTTTCTCCAGTAGAAACATATCGTTTAATTTTCTTCACATGTGGATATACACGGTTCTTGAAAATAAGTAAAGGTTGTTCTTAAATAAATGACAACTTTTTCTCTTTTCTTAGAAAGTTTCTCACCTAATGCCGCTATGGTTATGATTGATATTTGACAAATATTGATATCATTGTTTGAATGAAATTAAACTTTGAGTCGCTTACGAAGCAACATTTGATTTATTTTAGTTAAAAAAGGTTTTTCCTATAAAAACTGAAAAAACGCTGGCCTTTACTTGCGTCCCCTTCCATCCTACCTTAAAAAAATCTTAATAATAGAACGTCTTTTGAAAAAAATTAAAACTATGGTTTAAAGGCAAAAACGGTCATCGTATTTTTCAAATGATATAGCATGTAATTGTAGGCTACGTGCCATGTGAACTTCCTTTTGTTAAAACTTGTGTGTAATAAAATATGTGTAAAAAAAGGGTGATATATACATGTAGTTAAGTAACCTTAAGCCGGGACCACACTTATTTCTGATCCATGTATATTATTCCCAAAGCATATCTTGAACGCGTAAGTTTAGATGGGAACCTGTATCCTGGACGCGCTAATCAGATAGAAATACCTATAATAAAATTGCTGAGACCCGTTCCTAATCTGTATTTTGCGTCAAATAAAAGGGAAAATCGTGGTGAAGATAAGACAAGTTTGGTCTTGCACCAAGCCAAATAATCTCCCGCGTTAGAAATATACCCATGTTGGAAGTTATGGCTCACATTAATGCTCACGATGGAACGAGGATTAAATATGTTGAAATCTCGTCTCATCCGTGTCCGTGTGTATTCTCAGCCACTCTAGCCGTGATTGCGTTAGGGGTTCAATATGGGGATATGAAACAAGTGTGGACACGCCTTAGCCTGTCTGGCTCTCGGCAGAAGCCTGGCTCCAACTGACAGAAGCATGCGTGAGAATAGAAAAATTGTTCTGCGCAAATTTGTTTAACTTTTTTTTTTGTTGACGCTATAGTAATTTTTTTCCAAGTTGCGCTATCAGTTATCAGATATCTACTTGACGTGGCACTTTGAATAGCTATGAGTCATCCCACAATACCCAACACAATTAAATATTTCATTATAAAAGCGTCCAAATAGAGCTTATTGTGCTATATGTCCAAGACATCAGGAAATATTGTTGAACGCTCTTAAATATTAAACGAGTGCTAGGGGAGTGGGCGATACAGGGGAAGGAGCTAATGTTTTAACTATCTAGTAAATAAGAACAACGAAATGGCGTGACACACTACGCAGGGGAGGCCTCATTTCCATTAACGAGATGTGTTTCTCTATCCCAGGTCGATACTTCATAATGTAAATAAGTGGACGATACCCGTTGGAAATACGTCGTGCGATCATTTAACCTACATAGTGATCGCTAAACAACTCAAATTACAGTCTTGAAACGGATCGTTAAAACGGTGTTTTATGGCTGGAGGAAAATATTATTAATACAAAAGCCGGTTAGGTAATTTAATGATGAAATGTAACCATGTTTTAGGTCAACGTTATTAAATAGCGAAACGTTTAAAGGTAACTTATGGGTCAATTTCTTTGTTAAAATGGGCGTAAAGATAGTGTTTAACCACATTTTATTAGTGCTTTATAATCCAGGAGAAACTAAAATTGAAACTTCAATGTCAATTCAAAAGAGTAATTGCATATAATGGTACATTGACCCATTTTTATGTTTTTGTTTGTTGTTTCGTATTCGTATTAGTTTATAGAAGTTGTTTTAGTGAGAATACTATACCCACTCAAGCAAAATTTTGCTTCATTCTTGTATTTGATTCATCAGCCAAGCCTAAGAGACTGTGATAAACTTTTAAATATTTTCACAGAGGATTTTTTCATGAAGTGCGATAGTTATTCTTCATCTTTTTATTATGAAATTGTTGCTCTCAAAGATGTACAAAAATAACTGTTCTATAAGGCCTAATGGGGTTTGGGGGATTGAGGGCACTTTATAAGGAAGCCTACACATGACCCCTAGAAATCATCCAAAATATGTCTGACCTAAACAAGGAAAAAAGTTTTCAGCAGAATATGTTTGACGTTGAACGCAGAAAAAAAAACTCGCATGATGTTGACATTGAATGATGCTATGATCATCAGAGGCCAAACTGCTAATATGAGATAAGCTTACCATGGCTCTGAGCTATGAAATAGATGCAGTCAATCATTTATTGCAGATTAGGCTATAATGAATAATCATTTACCATTTGGAAGCAGAGTTATATTGTTTGGGAATGACTAAGGGAATGCTTATCACTTATTCCAAATTTTTATGGCAGTGCAACTGTCCAGAATATTATTAAATTCTCTCAACCATAGAAGGAGTTAAAAATTTTCAAGTTCAACAATGATGTATGAGAAATTGACAACAGCTTCCACATTTGAATAATATAATGAGTGATGGAAAACTAATACAGCTGCAAGAAAAATAATAATTCTCTGTCCACTAAATGCTGTAGTTTCCTAAATAGAAGAGTATTCATGTAGTATTTTTAGAAGAAGTCAATTTCTAGACTAGTCTGAGCTCAATGTTATGTGAGATTAATGGGTAAATGGCAGCTATCCAATAACGTTATTCAAAAGTTTGATGCCCTATGGAATATCTCCACCCAGGATAAACTTAAAAATAGGTAGTATAATAATGTTCCTTGTGTACCTAAGTACAAAACAAGGCCTATGTTATTAAATGTCTAGCAAAGAAGAAATTAGTTATAAATCTATTATTCTTACCACAATTATATTAAGAGGTTTATATCAAGGGAATATATTTTTCTTACCAACAATCTATTTGGCACCTGAACACCCAACACTTCCTTTATTTTTAAGTGAGGGCAGCTTCCAGTTCAACTGGTGTTTTCATTTACTATTAATTGGCTCCGAGGTCAAACCTAGGACATGATTAGCCTATAATTGCCCAAGCCCGTTTTCAGCAATGCCCAGTTATAGTACTAGGGCCCTTTATATACATTTTATAAATAAATAATTAAAATGTAATTAATTTATCTCACCCTCCCTTTATCAACTCTTATTACGACAGAAATATACGTTTTATTTACAAATAAACCCTGAAATTGCACGCGCTTATCAATCTAATTTTAGGTTGTTAGGTTAGTTAGTACAAAATTAAAACTGTTGGAGACAAACTTAAAAACCAGTGTATATATATATATATATATATATATATATATATATATATATATTTACGTTGCTGTGGACTAAATAGTGTAGGAAACATTATATTTAATGTATTAACATTGGAGTGATAGATAGGAGGAAACAATTTAAAAAATAAGCGTATGAAAACACCGAGAAACAGTTATTTAAATAATATATTTTCATGCTGTTATAACCATAATTATTAAATATAATTGATTTGTTTTTAATACACCATGATAATTGCATTCGTAAATTAATCATTGTACTATTGGCAAGAAAAAGGCAACTACCGAATAAAGTTGGCTGCTTTATCTGATATCTCGTGATCTTATTTGATCACTCATGTGTAGTTGACGATTTCCACAGCAACATTATATACTCTGCCTTAAAATATGAGTGAATAATGACCCTAAGAATTGGACAATCTCCTTTAACTCAGTGCTTAGAGCATTGGTGAACTAAGCTAAGTGTCATGGACTCGATTCCCGTGTCCAGGGAATTTTTTAAATAAATTTTAAGAATTAGATATTTATATGCAACCTTAACAGCAATTATTAAATATAATAGCTTGTTTACAGACGTGAAGCGTGGGTTTGTCTGGAGAAATATAAGACCAAGGTGAATAAAATTGGAATGAGGTATGTGGAGAAACTCGCATAGACAGAGACAGTAATGAATGTATGCTGAAGGAGTGTGGTTTGAACTGGAATCAAATAAATAGGTCAATGTGAAGGAAGTGTCTTACAGTGGTTGGGGCATATTGAGAAGATGAGTATGGATCGAGAGATGAAACAAATATATCAAGGTAAATTGTGTGGATCAAAAGTTATTATTATTATTATTATTAGCACCGCGTCTTACTACCCATTCGGGTTATACGCACTTACGCTAATGTGTAATGGTAGGGTGATTGCGAGATGAAATGAAGGACCTACAGTTTAACGTGGAATCCGAACCACGGTGGCGTCCTGGCATTCCCCACATTCACAAGATGTCTTGTCAGAGGGGAAGGAAGAGTTGGGTAATCAGATAAATCTTTGCCGGGACCGAGGATTGAACCCCGGCCGCCAGCATAGAAGTCTGACACCTTACCCCTAGACCACCAGGTCACCGTGGATCAAAAGGAAGGGGTAGGCCATGTAAGACGTGACTGAATGTTGTAGATGAATGTGTGAAAAAGAAAAAAAAATAAGAGTTTTAAGAATAAAAGACCATGTGTGAGTCGGTGTATGGATGCTGTTAAAGTGAAGGAAGTATGTTATTATTATTATTATTATTTAGCACCGCGTCTTACTACCCGTTCGGGTTATACGCTTTAAGTACTAATTACGCTAATGGATTAGGAATTAGGAAGGTTGAATTAGAGGAAGTGAACCCGCATTTGCGTGGAGGGAGAGTGGAAAACCATTTAGGAAAAACCACCCCCAGTTCACCCGACCGAGATTCGAACCTCGATCTCCCCGTCCTCAGCAGTCGAGCTCAACACGACAAGCGCGTTAGCCAACTACGCCACCGAGGCGGGTAAGGAAGTATGCAAGTATAGAGAAGTGTAGAGAAACTTAGTGTGGATGGATTAAGTAACTCGAGTTGACTCCTGCGCTTAAATTGCTGGCTTAGCCTGTATGAAGTAAAGTTATAGAAAGGTTAAAGGAGAATTCTGACAATCCATAACAGTAATTGAATTTTTGGCCATAAAGGGGGCCATAAAGTGGAATAAAATATCTTTACTTTCTGTCAACCGGTCTGTCATAATTTCATCTATATGGCAGGCGATAACGCTGTTCAATGCAATATCATATCAGGTGACATATTCGGATCATCAGTAGAACTTGTATTTATAGGGTATACGTTGAGCCCAGGGTCCCAAGATCGTGTTCTGTAGAGGTCACGCGCGTTAACAGTCAACTTCATCGCTCTAAGTATTCAGTTCTACCACGAGCACGGGCGTCCAGTCTCTTTATTTCTTTATCTTTAAATTAGTATCACATTCTTTATTATCTTTTAGTAACTACGATTAAACCAAAATTCGTAAACATACATTATTATTTCAAGCCCACCCAATTACCTTGCCTGCCTGCAACCTTACCCCAGCACCAAGGTCAATCCCACGGGACGGGGGGGGGGGGGGGGGGGGGGGGTGGAGGGTATAGAACGTCACTCACTTAGCTATTTAAGCCAACATAAATAAATTCGGATTTAAATTAGAGAAATGTGATTCAATGGTAGAATGAATTTTGGGATTTAATATTTCGATTCGTAAGAAAATGTATTCAACCTATCTCTAGTTAAATGTTTTTGTCTAGGTACAATTTATGCACAAATAATTTGCCGACTCTAATTGTGTTTATAAAAAAAATATTAGTCATTGAATATTATCAAATTGATTTTTATTCAAATTAATAAGTTAACTTATTTATTATAAAATAATTTTGTTTTAAAATACAAGAAATCTGAATCATTTTTGGTTTCAAATGAAACGTAGAACACTTAAATTACTAAATACTACTATCCGGACAATGATAACTTTTTCTTAAAATCCCAATAAATAGGGGATATATTTTTAACTTTACGAGACATCCTATGCAGTACAGGTGATTCTATATGACTTAAAATTTAATTTATATTTTGAACCGAAACGACACCCGATTGTCTGGCCTTTAATTCATAAGTGTAGAAAAGGTTGTTTCATTCCTCTAATGTATTTTTTCATCTGTTCCTGGAATTGAATACAGGACTCTTAACATATGTAAATCACTAGGTAAATTTTCTCCTTACTGAGTATATGTATAAAACATGGGATTTTATGTATACTTTATTTCAGATCCCTGGTACCAATAACCCTACTTTGATACATAGTGTAGGGACTATTTAAACCCAGTGCGTAAATAACTTATGTAGCCAACGTTGGATGTATTTTGAATTTTATATGAATATGGTATCAAGGAGATATAGGTTTATTGCGTGCTGTGGTAAGAGTGAATAGCTGAGTTGCCATGGAAAATAAACAAGATTTTCAACAAACTGACATTTCCATGGAAAGTAAACAAGGACTAGAAGAAAAAATGGGATATCTTGAGAGTAGACGTGTGATATTAATTGTTTAATATTTGTATCTACATACATGTATAATATATATTAATAAAATGGTACATATGTGCCAATGTGTTAATTTATTGTAAACCTTCTAGATTACAACCATAAAAAGGCCAACATTCAGTTGAAGAAATTATATAAAATTTAGTCTAGTGTGAAATATTTTGTCAAGCTAATTAATCAATAGCCCAAAGAAAGCAAGTATTAAAATGGTTGAGACACAATAAACTATGTCTAATAATGTTCATGCTGTCATAGCTTGAAACCTTAGCCGTATTCGTACCAGGTCATGTTTTCCAAAATGTAGATGGTTTTGTCAATTAGCATAACACAGACTGCTGGTAAAGTTAGTAACTTAGTGGAAACACCCCTCAATTTTTTGTAT
Source organism: Timema cristinae (assembly GCA_039000515.1). NCBI lineage: Eukaryota > Metazoa > Arthropoda > Insecta > Phasmatodea > Timematidae > Timema > Timema cristinae. The sequence goes on along the minus strand of JBCFYV010000012.1, from coordinate 23,252,577 downwards.
AGAACAGCGAGTATTTAAACTTTTTGAGGAGAGAGGTGCAGAGAAGGACGCCAGTGCACAAGGGGATATTATGAAGTGCTCTAAATACTCATCTACCAAGTTACAGCATCCTGGGAGAATATCCTACAGCTTGAGGACGTCCCCAACTCATCTTGAAGGTATACGTTTGTTAACTACCACGCAGCGCTGGGCGATAAGGTATTCGACACCAGTTATAGTCATAGCACCGAAAATAGGTCAGCACATGGAACTGATGAGTAAAGACATTGATAGAACGAGAGTATTTTTTTAAAACTCTTCCAATTAATTTCAAGACCTTCATCCCACATATGCACTCATACAGTAATTAACATATCTTATTAAAAAAGATCAAAAGGAACCCTACAATTATTTGCCGCTACTAACCCATCCCACTAAGTCATCTTGACACGTTGGCCAACGGGAGGGGGATTAGCAAATTTACAAAACTATGTTTTACTAGTGGGTACAAATGATAGGAAACCTAGCCCCGATAGCTGATATTAAGATCCGTAAAATGGGCCATTTCTCACCAAATTACGACTTGATATTGGTACACATCAACTCATTATTAAAATACTTTCGATATTATTATTATCATATTCTTCTATATATTATTTATAAATTTAAGAAATGATACTCGTACCAGTTATCACGTGAATAAAGCTATTAATTTTATTTAGTCTTAATTACTTAACAGTGACAGGGTGGTTGAGATTATAATCCTGACCAGTTATTCAGAGGGGATTTTACTAGATAGTTTCTTATTCTCCTTTCAAGAGAGTGTGGGTAAATTTACTCTAAATTATACATTCTTAATTACTGACCTGTTAGGGTATATATATATAAACACATGTGTGTCCGTATATTTCAGCTTACAGACACAACTATCCACCGCAGATCACTGGTGTTTGTGTGTGGTAGTATCCTCGAGTCTCCCATCGTGCACTATGGTGGTTGCTTGTAGGTGACTGTGGTGTTGTGGGAGATTTGTTGGTTTATAGCGGTTGACTTCGGGCAAAGTGAAAAGTGAAAAATTGAAAAGTAGAAAGGGAAATGTAGAGGGTGAAATTTGAATAGGGAAGTGTGAAAAGTGATAACTGGACCGGAAAGATCGTGACGCACATACATCAGTTGACTTTTAATAAATGAAGGAGAAAGGATAAAAGAAAGGGTAAAAAGCGAAAAATTAAAAAGTATCGAGAATGTTCTGGAATGTTCGAGGACCATTATGTGTGGGTGGTGAGAATGACTTCTGATACTACATAAGGGTGAAGCGTAACGTGGATTCATCAGTCGACTTTTTATAAATAGAAGGGTACGGATCAAAGAGAACGTAAAAAGTGAAATGTAAATAATCGAAAAGTAGAACATGAAAAGGGAAAAATTGAAAATTAAAAGTGAAAAGTAGAAGGTATATAAATCGATAGACACAATGATAGATCAAGATGAATATGTGAACTTTCCAACATAATTTTTTAATTCAATAAATCCTCCCGGTATACTTTCTCATATATTTGAGCTGAAAATCTGATCACCAGTTATACTATTTTGAAATCTTGACTCGCCGAAATTATGTGATGGCACAAGATTATGTGTGAAACAGCTACTTAACAATATAATTGAGGTGTTAATCCTAACCGACAAAGAAAAAAGAAAATCTGTTTTCATACCAAGAATTCCATTGATCTTGAATGATTTGTCATTTTGTTTCAAACGATTACAGCTTCCAGTGAGATTAGCTTATATTATCACTATCAATAAGGCACAGGGTCAAACTTTCCACTATTGCGGGCTTAATTTGAAATAATCCTGTTTCTAACATGGTCAGCTCTAAGTTGCTCTCTCACGTGTTGGTCAAGCAGAAAATATATTTGTGCATGCGCCAGAAAACAAAACACTAAATGTAGTGTATAAAAATGTATTTTGATGAAATTAATTAGTATGTAAGATGTTTGTGTACACCGAAAAAAAATAATTTAATTCACGTCTTCTATATAAGATACAGAAAAAAAACTGCACAGATGTACCAAATAGAAACCCAGCGAAGTGGGCTGTCCTCAGCTAGTATGCTTATAACTCAGACGAATAGTAAAACGCAGTACACAAAAGAATGTATATTCTTATTCAATTATTAAAAAAAATCCCGTTTTAATGTTCGAATGGTCTAAGGCGTCACTCTCACAATAAATTGAACTCTCGATGACACATAAATAAAGGTCTATATCCCAGTTGGGTAAAGTGAAGAGGTTTTTGTAATAAATTATATTATACTCCAAGTAAATCCGGTTACACTTAATCTACATTCAAACTTACTCAAATATAACACACAAGCGTAATTAGGACCTGATATGCGTTTATCTTGAACGAAGAGTGAGATGTGGTGCTAGTTATAACAATAAAAACAATAGTTTTTTGGACTTATTTGATCAATGTTTCTCTCCCATGAAATTATACCTTAGAGACGCCACTGTTGGAAATACCTGGGTAAGAGATTGAACCTTGGTAGGCTTGGGGGCGAGGGGCTTATGGGGGTGTGTCCCTTCATACTCCAGACCTTAACACGCGTGTGATGATATGACGCGACACACGAGGAAGGCAAGATTTTTATTTTCCTGGACGCAACACGAGGGGACACGTTTGTTAATTAGTTGTTGGTGAGAGGACTGAAGCGTGTTTCACATGGATGCGTTTCACTTGATGTGCTAGCTGGGGAGTAGTAAAAGAGTATTTAAGATAAGATTCCTCTCGGAATTATGGCCTGTGACACACTGTAATTCTTGGAACAGCCTATATTCCATAAAAGAGCCAAACAAAGAACTAGCATATTAACTACTGTCCAATTATCAGAAGAAGAACCTTATCTGAGAGTTATATAAGTTTTTAGGCTCTGTTTGGGCTATACGCATATGCATTACTAACTAGCCTAATCTTTTAGAGCTTAAAAAGCTTGAATTTGGATTAAGTGTGTCTACATTTGAATGGATAGAGAATAAATATAAGAAGAACCATACTTAGTACACCCGACCGGGATTTAAGCCCCAATATACCCTTAATCAGCTGTCCAGTCTACTATGTGAATGACGTCTTAGACCATGTGGCCATAGAAGTATGTCTATAAAGTTATTAGATATATTTTCACGTATTCATACGTTTGTTAATTTGAAATGTACCTGTCATTTTTAACAGGTATCAGCTAAATCCATCATTACATAACGTTCTGAATATTTACAGTCCGCTTGCTTTTAGCACTTTTGCAATTTCTGAAAATATCGTGCTCTCAACATTCCTATGTACAACAGGCCATGATTAAAAACTGGTTGAGAAAATATACTAATACGTTCAAGTGTTTGTCCTTGACCTTTTTAAATTATCATACAAAATGACAATGAAATTGAAAATCGCCGGTAGATGAAGTGTAGTACTAGATCGTGATACATCGAATCAATGAATTAAACTTACCAAATCTAAATAACTACGATTCATATTGATTCATTTATTAGCCCTTGGGGAAATATTCCGATTTATTAACAACGTAGTACTAGCTCCAATTTTTAATTTAAGGATTTAAAGAGGGAAAACACTTAAATATTAACTGTCCTAAAAAATTACTGGAAATTAAAGTTGCTCACTTTTTTCTCCAGTAATCAATCTGTAAACATTTTTCAAATATGTAGAAGAAAAGTATTAATTGAAATGGTATTTTAAATCTTGAAGATTCAAGCAAACAATGTTTCTCTTCAGAATCATATTGAATAAAGCCACGTTTCATGGCCGATTATTTAAATCTTGTTTTAAGTAATAATTTAGTACGTTTTAAGGTCTTCAAAGCTTGTGGCACCCAGTCCATGACGAAAAATTAAGCACAAGGGGTATTTTTAGGATTAAGCAGTATCAACAATGAACAGCCCCTACTGTACATACGACCTAGCAATATGGACTCTACCCAGGTGTATAAGTTACTTTAACATATATACTGCCAAATGTTAACTATACAATTTTTTGAAATATCGCTATCACCAGCAAGTAGTTATTTCAGTTTATCAATATTTCATTTTCTTACAGATAAATCTTGCCATTATTACAGAAAGAACTAAGGTAACCAGCTGTATACTCTTTGTGTTTAAAGTCCAATGCCGGATTTTGATTACCTTTACTAGACAAAGACCCCACCGTATACGACTAATATTTGGAATTGTCTTAGAAAGCGCAGTTTTGGTTTTAATTTAAAAATTTATTCTGTTCTTTCTTTTATTTCTTATTTGTTAAAGTTTATTTGTAGACTTTTTAAGTCAAGTCAATGTTCTTTTTCATAGAACTCGTTTTAGATTAGCAGGACTACCAAAATTAACACCATACTAGATTACACTTTATTTGTCCACCATCAACGGTACCACAATAGGGAAAATTGCAAAACAATATTTTCACTAGCATAATCAACTATGTGATTGCTATCATCGCTACGTATCCTAAATAAATAGCCACCACTAGTAGTCGGCAGTAGCTTTACAAGTTGTCCATAGAATCCTAAGAAGTTTAGGCCTAATAACAATAATAAATTAAATAATTTTGATCACATTTAATACAAGAATATGAAAATCAAATGATTAAGGAATAAATATCCCAAATATGCTCTATCTATAATTTCGGTGGACACAACTCGCATTGAAACAGGATTCTGTACTAACCATGAGTTAACAAATTTGAACAATTATTTATCAAATATTAAAAAGTTTATAATGTTAAAAATAGTCGAACAATCTAATATTTACTAATTCAATAAATTGTAATAATGTAATATTTTTTCAATATTTAATTTATACAAATTTTGCTTACATTATAATTACGTTCTTTGTTTTAGGAAATAGGTAGGTTATATTTGAAGGAAGTGTACCCACATTTGCGTGGAGGAAGAGTGTGAAACACTTTTGGAAAAAACACCCTTAGTACACCCAACCAAGATTCGAACCTTGATCTCCCCGTCATCGGCAGTTTACTCCACTGAAAGAGTAGCGCTTTAAACCACGCGGCAACAGAAGTGGGTCACGCAATATCATTTTATTTCTTGTACTTCACTCCCTCGTACGATTATTAACGTGGTGGTAGTAGAGCTCTATCTGTCTCCTCCTTAGGACACAACCCACTCAAGGAATGTGACTTGGGTCGCAGCTCGTTCAAGGGTTGTGACTTGGAACGCAGCTCATTAAATAGATGTGACTTGGGACGCAGCTTGTTCAAAGGGTGTGACTTGGAACTGAGCTCATTAAATAGATGTGACTTGGGACGCAGCCCATTATGTAGATGTTACTTGGGATGCAGCTCTTTCAAGGGATGTGACTTGGGACGCATCTCGTTCAATAGATGTGACTTGGGACGCAACTCGTTCAATAGATGTGACTTAGAACGCAACTCGTTCAAGGGATGTGAGCTGGGACGCAACTCGTTCAATAGATGTGACTTAGAACGCAACTCGTTCAAGGGATGTGAGCTGGGACGCAACTCGTTCAATAGATGTGACTTGGGACGCAAATCATTTAAGGGATGAGACTTGGGACGCAGCTCATTAAATAGATGTGACTTGGGATACAGCTTGTTCAACAATGTAACTTGGAACGCAACTCGTTCAAGGGATGTGAACTGGGAAGCAACTCGTCCAATAGATGTGACTTAGAACGCAACTCGTTCAAGGGATGTGACTTGGGACGCAACTCGTTCAAGGGATGTGAGCTGAGACGGAACTCGTTCAATAGATGTGACTTGGGACGCAGCTCGTTCACGGGATGTGAGCTGGAACGCAACTCGTTCAAGGATGTTACTTGGGGCACAGCTCATTAAATATATGTTACTTGGGACGCAGCTCATTAAATATATGTGACTTGGGACGCAGCTCGTTCAAGGGATGTGACTTGGGACGCAACTCGTTCAAGGGATGTGAGCTGAGACGGAACTCGTTCAATAGATGTGACTTGGGACGCAGCTCGTTCACGGGATGTGAGCTGGAACGCAACTCGTTCAAGGATGTTACTTGGGGCACAGCTCATTAAATATATGTTACTTGGGACGCAGCTCATTAAATATATGTGACTTGGGACGCAGCTCATTCAAGGGATGTGGCTTGGGATGCAACTCGTTCAAGGATGTGACTTGGGGCGCAGCTCATTAAATATATGTTACTTGGGACCCAGCTCATTAAATATAAATGACTTGGGACGCAGATCATTCAAGGGATGTGACTTGGAAGCAACTCGTTCAATAGATGTGATCTGAGACGCAGTTATATACAGCACCTATGAACATCTACTTCCTGAGATCAGTTCAGACCCGGCCTTTCCATTATGTGAACCTAGGAAGTCGCCTAAGACGTAAGGGTTGCTAGGGTGCATTTTCGACAAAAAAAATATTTATTGTTAAAAAAGTAATAATTTTGATTATAAATCTCGTATATATTTTTAGATAAAGAAATAAGACTATCAAAACATTTTATTTAAAAAATATAACTTTAAATCAAGATTGATTCACATTACTATTATTTTTATGGTTTGATGTCTTTCTGAGTTGCTTTGTTGGTGAATCTCTTTGATATTAAATAAAAATCGTCTTAAACTATTAAGAGAAAAGGATGATGAGAAGGAATAATACATTTAAAACATATTTGTATATGTTTGTGGGGAGGAGTGAGGGGATGCATTTCTTTAATATATGTTTTATTATTTTATTTTTATCCTAATTAGTTTGGTGTCATTATTATTATTATTATTATTATTATTATTACTATTATCAGCTCATGCTTCGTGACTGTATTTTTAATGCTTAGTATTTTAGTGTCCTATAATTCTTATCCTGCAGATCCTGATACGCTCCTGTAATTTTTTAATTCTTATTTGTTTGATATATAATTCATATGGGTGTCAATTTTATGCCTCACCTATAGCGCATGAAACTGTTACGCCAGCCCTAGTTTTGATGGGTCTGTGGCAATTATAAACACAGGAATGTTTGCTGACAGTCGTTACGATAAATTTTGGTTGTGAGGCAATCAATTAAAACACATATATATCCACTCAAGTTTGGCTAGTTTGTAAGTTGTTTCTTATTCTACAACTTTTGAACAGTCGGTAATTCATCTGTTACTAAGTGTCGTATTAAATATTTGGATAGGCAATTTCTTATTGGACTGGAACCGATAGTTCTTATTCTAGTTGACTGTCAGACTATAGAGAATATACTATAAATATGACCCTTAGTTAAGAGTTTTGTGATCGATCCCCACCACAGCTGAAAAATATATCATCGATATGATATGGGCTCCTCTTTTCACGCTGATGAATTGATGGGTGAGCATTTGGTTTAGGGGTCTGTTCTATTGCTAAACTAGTTTTTGAATCTTTAAGAGGTTGGTTCAGTAAGACCCTGATAAATATCCTAAATAATAATAATAATAATAATAATAATACAACCCACAACCCGAACGGGTAGTAAGACGCGGTGCTAATAATAATAATACAACCCACCTCAGTGGCTGCATGGTCTAAGACGTCACTCTCAAAACATACTAGTCTGTCAATGATGGGGAGATTGGAGCTAGAATCACCTGTATTATTATTATTAGCACCGCGTCTTACTACCCATTCGGGTTATACGCAATTACGCTAATGTGTAATGGTAGGGTGATTGTGAGATGAAATGAAGGACCTACAGTTTAACGTGGAATCCGAACCACGGTGGAGGCCTGGCATTCCGCACATTCACAAGATGTCTTGTCAGAGGTGAAGGAAGGGTTTGGAAATCAGATAAATCTGTGCTGGGACCAAGGATTGAACCCCGGCCGCCAGCACAGAAGTCTGACACCTTACCCCTAGACCACCTGGTCACCTGAATCACCTGTAGGATGTGCTAAACGTAGTTTTCTTTTTCTTAAGAGCTTTCCACGTAAACGTGGGAATACCTCCTATCAATTCAACCTTCCTCATCCTTGACATATTAATATAATTAGTACATTCACGTAAAGCCAGAACAGGTAGTAGGCCACAGTGATAAAAATATAATAATCTGAGTATTTGCCGGGCCGAGTATCGTGCTCATGTGAATCCGGCGTGTGGAATTGGGCCGCTGTAGAGGGATCAATAGCGTGCTGTAATTAACAAATATACAGGACAAGGTCTCGATGGAGACGGGCAAAGCAACCAGGGGAAAGTAACCTGGAACTATTTTTTTAAATGATGAGGTGGAAAAAATAAACAAATATATATGAACAATATTATTATTCGTAAATTTATGCTTAGCGAACATAAAAATAAAGCATAATAATAACATAATATTGTGTACGGTTAAATAATGTGTGGATTAAATTCAATAAACAACCATTTAAACTGGTCAAATGTTGTAATTAGAATGAAAATAAATACGTGAGATTTTATCTAGCTAATATTAACAAAAATCTAACGATCTCTTACAATTATGTATGCATTTTATAAAATAAGATGAAACATTTATTCATTTTATCTTCAGTATACATTATAAAAATGGTAAGAACATTTAACCTTATATTTGTCATCTTTTATCCCAAGAAGATCCATGGAAAATGTTTATTTTTCCTTATGTAACAAGTTGGGGATATATTGTTGAATTAGCTGACGAACACACTCTCAATATGAACTTATGAAACTAGACCTTATATGTTTACAGTAAATTCATCTACATATTGTATCCAAGCCTGTTCCTCGTAGAAATTAGGCAGTAAAAAAAGTAGTAATTTAATATTCATTTATTAAAAATGACACGTGGAAAAGGGAATTTAATATGTAAATAGGTGTCATTAACATTTTTAAGTGAATATTCATAGAATACAATTAGTTATCCATGGGAATGTTTGTTATCTATGAAGCAGACTAAAACTTTTTTTATGATCTAGGAACTTATGATAACTTAAGGTGCTACCTAATTGGTGAATTCTAATTTATTTTTTGAGGCAGGCTGCATCTTAATTTGACGCCCTTAAGCACTCTAAGCACTATCACACTTAACAACAATGCAAGGAATAGATAGAGCAGGAATAAAATCATCAAAAGTACTTGCTATCTTCTACTCACGAATATAAACACTCGTTCTACTGATTGATCTTGAGCAACATTGATTTGCCCTTCAAAATAAACTGTTCCCTGTTTCTTATTCTAGATAGACATTTACTTCCACGGCCCCTTATGGTGAGCACATCCTGACAGGAAGATTCCTAGTTGCAGTTTGTGAAGATAACTTTATATGTAGCTAAATTTTGATTTTATGTAGGGTAAAATCTTAAATTGATATGCACCCTTGTAATTAATAAATTGAACATTTTAAATATGCTATTTCCTATATTATAGATTAATTTAGTATTCCCATTTCAATTTAAATCTTAAAACTAAATCAAAGGATAACAATTACTAAGAAAGGAGGTTTGTTGATTGATAACAATTTTTTCCCCTCAGCATGGAAGCTTGTGAAAAGTGCCTTAAAATAGCAATATATAAATATATAACTTTACACTTAATTTTGGATTTTTAAAGTATAATATTTGATAGACTTAGCTATAGGCTATTAGCAATACGACGAACAAATCATACGCATCAGTGAGCACGCGTAGTACGCGTCTAACTCGTTTAGTCATGTTTTCCAGTGACCGGAAGTTTAGAGCTCTGGTCTCCCACTCTCTTTCGAAGCAATCGTGACTATATTTTCTTCACATTTTACCTTCATCCATATTCTATTAACGTAATTATATGTTCATAATATGCACGGGCAACCAGAATCTGTGCTTAAACACAACAAATACCCTAAAAACGAGACAAATTTAAGACAATAAAGGTATATTACTTTTAAATGCCAGTAATTGTAACATCTGTTGGATAGAAATGAAACATGAGTATATACTCATTTGTTTTAGTTATCATCTGGGTTCGAACAATATCCCTCTAGAACTTATGGCACCTTCTGGAACAACTTAGCTCCCATAAGACTAATTTTCTTAAAATAATGTTGGACAATATTTTCCTGCGTGACTTCCTTCATAGATAGCCCACGTTCATCCTACGAGATTGAAAAATAAGGGCAATTTGAAGGAAAGCCTTTCCATGCCATGAGGATCCTCTATGGCTCCTTTGAGGCCTCACGCACAACGCGCAAAGTTGCTTCTTCCATGCCCGTCGAGGATACTAAAGAGTGCGTGGCCATTAAGCTAATTGCCACGTGAGTTGTTTGACCCTTTCCCTTTTCTTCTCCTCTTCCCCTGTAACCCCCTTATCCCCTTTTCATTTGGAAACAGGAAAAAGGCCGTCCATACTAACGTATTAGTCCCAGTTATGGCAGTACTTTAACCCACTTTCAGAGCATACAATATTTATATATGTGGGCAAAATAAGCAACTAGTTAATCTAGCTTTGTAAATATTTCTAACAGTTTTCGATTCTTAGCTTTGTTTGGAAAGTACGCAGAAAACTGATTTGGAGAATTCCCCATAATTCATCCAACCATTCATTATTACAGCCCTGACATACATCATCAGCAAACTGGACAAAGCAACACCAACTCCTCAGCCCATTCACATACAGGTGTGGGTAGCTCTAAACTTAAACCCTTTTAACTGAATTATTAAGTATTAAATTTTCCTCATAATCCAATACACTACAAGAATCAAAAAAATATAAGCTCGTGAATAAGAAAGTGATTTAGTTAATTGATTTAGAAAATATGTATTGGAGTGGAGCATAGTTTTATTGGCATTATAATATCTAACAATTTGTACAGGGAGGTAAAGAATTTATTAACCCAAAACAATTTGTCTCCAAATAGGTATCTAGGGAATGTTTGACATGAAAAATAACATTTTTTCCCTGTTTTTATACAGTTTACTGATAACTAATTTTTCAAATACTCGAAAATTTTCATAATACCCCTAACGATTTGGTTTCAAATGGGTATATTCGGAGTGTATGTCATGAAAAACTGTGCTGTATAGTTGTTTTATGAGTGTATATTTGTTTTATGAGTGTATAGTTGTTTTATGAGTACAAACTAGTTTTAAGGTAGTGCATATAAGATATATTTCTTAAAATTTTGAAATATATTATAAAAGCTCTAATGATTTGGTTACATATAGGTATATCGCAAATGATAGACATAACAACTAACACTGTATATTAGCATACTATAATGGCATGCTAATGACCAATTAAAAATTGAAATATTTTAAAATAGTTCAAAGTTTTTGTTTAAAATTTATATCTATGGAGCGGTTGATATCTAAAATAAACCATTGAATACAATGTTTTTGGCATAGCAATATACTGAATACTAATGTTTGTAATTTTTTTATACTTTTGAAAATACCCATACTGATTTGGTTCAAAATAGATATCGGGGACTAATTTATTTCATTTGAATATTTTTGAAATAAAAATGAATTAATTTACGACAATTAAAGCAAATATTAATTGTTTTTATATTATCCTTAATGATTGGCATCAAAATGAGCTTATGGAATTAGATAATAATGATAAACAAGATTACGTGTTTATTTTTACAAATTAGTAATAACTCTAAGAGTTGTTTACAACTAATTTGATTTTGAAAAATTGATATTTGTAAAAATACTTTAAAGATTTGGTTTAAAGTTTATCCATAAAGTGTTTTAATTTTGACTAACAAAATTATGTGTCTGTTTTAATGTATAAAACTTATATAGAAAGGGTAATTTACATAAAACTTATTTTTGAACATTTTCTTTGAATCATAAATACACAATATGAGAAAGTTACTGAGGTTGTTTAGTAGTTATCACATTTATCATTTAAATAGTAATATTTGGTTTCTGACAATAAAGGTGCTAACGTACAAGCGTTAATGTTTAGTTAATACATTATGTATCGAAATTATTGAAATATATTAGCTGTTTGTCAGTATAGTGTAATGTGATTTGCCCCCCTATCACAATATATTTCAATGTATTTTTCTAATTTGTAATTATTTTACAATTTATTATTTATTTTAGTTTAATTAAAATGTGTTTAAAATTTCATCTGCCGCATGACAGAGGGGGAGGTCACTGTCAGTGTCGAATGCCTACAAGAGGAAGAGATTATTGACGTTTAATGTTATTAGTATTGAATTACATTGCAAGACTACCGAGTAATATTGGTCAATCGATTGCCACGGGACGATTCGAGTAAATGATCCACTAAAAATTACTCGAATAATTTTACTCAATTACTCGATTCTTAGAATTACTCGTTTGTGCACATCACTAATCCAGTCTGCTGTGATAATATTTTCAGGGGCGTCATTGGTGACCGTCCTCAAGCACTACCTAACCTCATTCAAATATTGATCAGTCAGACTTGAAGGCCGGCCAGAATGCTTCTTGTCACTCACGCTGCTTGTGTCTCGAAAACAGTGTACATTGTGGTATATTGTTGATTTGTTCGGCATGCGTGATTCTGGAAAATTACGCACAGACGATTGTTGGCATTATAGGTAGAAATTATCCTTAAAATAATGTTTCTAAATGAATACTCGCCCTGCTCGTGAAAAAATCATCTTCCATTTCCAAATGTTGTAGTTCAACTAGCTAGACCTAGTGTATGTCTCAAGGTTACAAGGCCTGCACAACACCCGGCCAACATTACAATGTTGCCATACATATAAATAACATGTTCATTTTCCATGTTCTTCTGAGAGAAATAACCTTGGAGAAACAGGGTTGTGCGAATTTGGATCAACCTTTATGTTTTAATCTAGTTCGTATGCACTGGGCTTGGTTTTAAAAATGTGATGTATCCCTGTCTTTGTCTTATCCTACTTCCACGCTAATGTAGGAACATTACCTATAAAAAATGTCCTTATCAGATTTACGCCATAGGATCACTCGTTAATATTGTTGTGCTTTGTGTCTAAAAACTCACTCACGGGCTAATACATTGAAGAAGTCGTTAGGATGAAGATGGAATTTATAAGAGCCATCCCCGCGTTGTCTTGGATTGAAGTATTTAAAATATGATTAACGTCCACAGTCCATCCAGATGAAATTTGAATTCCAACCTCCTCATCTCTGGCAATCAGACTAGACGAGTTTGACGCCTTTTTTCACGTGTCCAGTGGTGAATTTAGTCAGTAGCCCTTGTGTGTAGACATGATTCCATCAAAATGATAATGGCATATCAAAGATTGTAAAACCATCGATGAATTTGTTTCTGTATGAAAATGTGGAACACATCTATTTACTTGTATTCAACCTTACATTATTCCAGTCACTATTCGCCTTCTTTCATAAATGTGTTGTATTTTCTATTATAAGCTTCCAATATCCTGATACAGCTTGTTCGAACAAGTTGCAGTAAAGATAAAAGGTTTAAACTTAAAGCCACTCCCTAACGTCTGGGCGAGTTTTGACATCAAATATTCATAAAGTTATTTACCATCTATTTTATATAACAGAAACAATGTTCAACTGAAGATTTACAACACTCAAGTAAACAGGCACTCAAATTTATCTTTCCTATTTTCACCAACTTTCTTCTTTCCTTTTAACCTCATTTTTGCCACACACTTCTATCTCACCCTCCCACCTACACTCACTGAAGGAAAAAACAAATTTTCCATCGGCACTATTCTTTATCTCATTTTTCACACCCCAAGGGAAGTATAGGAGGTTGGAACATGTAATCTTGTTTATGGGAAGGCAATTTCCTCACATGAGCACGGAAACACAAGGTCACAAAATGTTCAATACGCTAGTTTATGTTTATAGAGTAATAAACGCAGCCGTGAGGCAACCATGCGGACCACGAAGCGGTCCCAACACGTTCTGTGTATAGTTATCGGTGATCGAACCCAGGAATAGGGCCGTGAAATTAGCTCCCTTAGTTCTGTGGGGTAGACGTGCGTGTTTAAGGGACAACCGTGACGCAATAAGCCATGTTTGGATGGGGAAAGGGCTAGAAGTGGTATTCCCTCCGTGTGTCGAACTAGTATGTGACCCTTATACTGACACATGGACTGACGTGAGGTAATTAGCATCTCATTGTTATTTTAGTAGAGCAGTGGGGAAAGGGAGTCCTATAAACTGTTGGCACTTTTCAGCACGTACTCTATGGGGATGCAGTGCAAGTGTAAAGTTAATTAAATAATTTTAATAGTTGATATAAAGGTCAGTGTTCGTATCCAAACCAGGTGTACCGAGGAACTGCCAAAAGGTTTTACCTTCCTTCTCCAATTAAATTCTGGAACTTTACTTTTAAGTAGTATCTTCTTCATCTCTACCATATCTTGTATCAAGTAATATGTATTCACGTACTGTACATCCCGAAAGTAACGTAAAAGGTGGTGACATAAAAATGTGTGGCACGTCTTACTACCCGTTTGAGCCATCAGCAATATTTAAGCAAGAAAGGAGGGAGGTAAAATGTATAGGAAGTGTAACCCAAGTTTTCCTAGCATTAGGTGGTTAGAAAAATGACCCGCCTCGGTGGCGTAGTTGGCTAACGCGCTAGTCGTGTTAGGCTCGACTGCTGAGGACGGGGAGATCGAGGTTCGAATCTCGGTCGGGTGAACTGGGGGTGGTTTTCCCTAAATGGTTTTCCACTCTCCGTCCACGCAAATGTGGGTTCACTTCCTCTAATTCAACCTTCCCAATTCCTAATCCATTATCGTAATTAGTACTTAAAGCATATAACCCGAACGGGTAGTAAGATGCGGTGCAAAATATTATTAGTATTAATATTATTGTTAAACAAATTAAGAAAAAACATCTCAGTGCACATAGATGGAATTTGAACACCAATCACCTTGTCACCAGTGAATCTGAGTAGATGAGACTGTTCCCTTTGTTAGCACGGCCACCAAACAGGCTTTAATATCGCTAATTTTAATATGAAACACATTATAAGCAGTTGGATGGATATAAAGTATCGGTTTTTAAGTTTACATCTGTTTATCTCTTAGAGTAGTTAAGATAAGAATGATATTTTTGAACAAAAGTTGTGTGGCTTTGAGGGGTAAGAGGAAACCGATATTGATTTTGGGTTTGGTAGACGTTTTCAAGAATAACTTGGGTTAGATTTTGTTTTGTGTTTTTAATAAAAAGAAACCAGTATTAGTTATAAATTATTCTTATTTTAGGTAGCTAAACCAACCATATCTTTTGTAAAATATGTTTTTATTCAATCTCTATTTTTCGTAGTTATTTGACAAGATGTCTAGAGATTATTACACAGTTCCATTTAGCTTCTGCTATTAAACGTAATTAATTTAAAGACTCATTATTTTACCATCACTACAATCAAAAAATTACAACTATTTGATCAAAATGTTATCCATTATTTTCCATTCAGTTATGCATGCTATCTATATAGGTATTAACTTGACATTTTGAAAAATATCTCTAGGAATATTTCTGAAAGCCGTGGTACTCCTTTAGCGGAGTTGTTTGATCGTGTTAGACTTTGTTTTAAAACTGTTTAACTTAAGGTAACCCCCATAAACAAATCTAATATTGCAGGTTATTAGATTTGCCCCATTCTACCCATCCACTGTAATCCATATGTCATATTGAGCCATTTTCAAACTCGCATTGTGAAATGTAATGTGTTCCGGGTCTTATTGGGAATAAAGCTAGTCTTAGAGCTGGTTTCATAGTCAAATTTAGTACGCCTCAAGTGCGGCGCTACACTAAGTACATGACGACACCTACCTAAACCAGAATGGAATGGGCCGTTCTCGCATAGGAAACTGGCCCATTCCATTCTGGTTAAGGTAGGTGTCGTCATGTACTTAGTGTAGCGCCGCACTTGAGGCGTACTAAATTTGACTATGAAACTGGCCCTTAATCTAAAGTAGTTGCACCATTATTATCTATCTGGTATTATATTTCATGTGTAGTAAAATAATGATTAACATTTTTCAACATTTATAAATACAAAACACCACTGAGATTTTGCTCAATAAATAATGGTCATATTATTGTATCTCCCAAACCACCTCATTTTTACTTTCTCGTTATCCTACAGATAGAGAAAGTATTGTGATCGCCAAAAGAATCGAGCTCGAAATTTTGCGGAATCTCGACCTTTAATGACCCCCCAAATCTGAAAAAGTTGTTTTTAAGTTTCTGTATGTCTGTACCTCCAGCTAGAGCCTAAACTATTTTACCAATTGGGCTTAAACTTTGTATCAATGGTTTTCATAGGGTTGCCCCAGGTATTTTGGAATTGGATATCCAACCCTAAAATTAGGTGAGTTTACTGAAGGTCAAAATGAGACAAAGTCGAATTTTTTCAAAATCTGCTACAAAGATTTTGAATAAATTTAGTTTCAAAACATTTATAAATAATTTTAAAAAAAATTCTACGTTCATTAATTCGGAAAAATGATTTTAAGGACTCCGATTTGATGCGTGAATTATCATTTTTTATGATATTTCCGAAATTATTTGATGTATGAAATTACTTCTCATTACAAATATGTAGATCTATTTATAATAAATTGTTTTATGTGAACCATATATTTATAAATCCAAAAATTCAAGCTATATATAATATATATATATATATTTAAACTTTTTGAAAAGTAAATGTAAAGTATTGCGACCGTAAAAAAAATCTAACATGAAATGTTGATGGATGTCGATGTCTCATGGCCCCCCGAACCTTAAAAAGTGAGCTTTGCAATGTCGTCTGTCTGTCTGTTTAGACTTAAAATTAAAGAGTAATTTGGTGAAGAGCGAAAAGATAAAAAATCTATTTTCTCAAAAATAACTCTGTGATTTTAATTAAAAATCGTATCTAGGCGTTGATTAATATTATAAATAAACTGGTCATTTTCATTTTCCCATGAAAATGACTTTTAGGATACCTTACAGAAGTGGAAATTTCCATATCTCTGCAGCTATATTTTTATAAAACTAAGAGTTTCTGAAATATTGGCCAATATATTATTACAATTTTGTGAGCCTTAGTTGTAAAGAGATACTTCTAAGGTTTTAACGCATTAATTATGTAATGCCATAGAGTAATTAAATATAAGTAAGCCTATCAAACTGTAAGTTATTTTTCCTTTAATCTCTTAGTATAATTGTTTGCACAACAATGATCTATCTCCTTAATTTTATACTCAATGGTCAATATTTGCATTTTTTATTGATCAAAATTTATAAATGAAGAATTGAATAGCAATGCAATGATATCAAGAGGTGCAACACCTTATTAAATATTGAAATCTTAATCGGGAGACACAATTTTATTAGGAAGTGTTGACCCTTGTGGACCTAAAATCGATCTTTTTTTATTGTTCCGAATAAACAAATGAGGACATTAATCTTTTAAAGATTGAAATTATAAAATTTAAAATCGGGACTCAATTTTATTTTTTACTTAAGTATAGTTACATTTATGTTGTGCTTGCTAGTGTAAATTATTTAGTGTCACATAAATTATTAGTTTTGAATAATTATCTCCATTTTTTAACAACAGAGCGACATAGTCCTTGCGGAGTTCCGTATTGTTTATTTAAAATAGAGGTCGGATTAAAAAAGGTTTTTCACAAAAGAAAATAATTTTTCTTGAATAAAATGCCGCTAATAATATTACAGGTTTCCATTTGAATGAACAAAGTGTACCTTGAAATAACATTTAAAACTTAAACCAAATAAAAAATAATAAATGTGGTCCTCTTTCCCTTTAGAAACTACGCCATCTTTGTTTGAAATTTTCTTTCGTATTTTGCATACTTATCGAGTTAAACAGCTGGAAACGTAAATAAAAACACCCGATATAAGCCTCATACAGTCAGAGCTAGAAATGTGAGATGACAATATTCAATTTAGAAAAATTTTAAATTATTTTTATTAATTTTTGTTTGATATTTAATTGGAACGAATGGAATAAATATATTCTTATTTTAAATTTTCCACTTAAATTTAATTTCTCTTAAGGACATTTAAAACTTGAAACATCAAATGAGTTACAACACAGCAATAGAAGTGATTACAGTTCTTTTCTCACAATCCCATATTGACTAGAGCGTGTTTTGGTTTAATGTTTGCTTTTGGTATTATTTAGAGCAAATGGGTGTATACTTTAATTTAAAATATAATTCTGAACAATATTTCATTCCCCTAGGATTCAATTATTGGAAACTTTATCGGAAGATTTTCCCCTCTAATGTCCAATATTCATCTGTATTTTATCTTTTGTATATCATCAATAATATAATTAAAATAAAATAAAGATTGATTTAAGTTTCTGCTATAAATGCTTCTTGCTCCCATCTCCCTTATCACCCAACACACAATTTGATGACTTTTGTTTTTCTGTAAAATGTTTCACGTATACCTTCACCAACCCAGCTCCTTCATCTACTTGACTGCTGCAAGCCTCCCCTGCGGAAAATTTTCCAAAAGTAATTTATCTTAAGTCCTATTCCATGATGAGAAAATATGTAATCAAGTCCAATACCACCCAACTTGAGCGTAAATGCTTACGTACATTGTGGTACATGTTAGAAGCCACGGGTGGCCAGCTAAGTGTCAGGGGTTGTAACCTTTACACCAACCCTGTATATAGCATTTAAAAAATGGATACTAAACGACATGTTTTTATGACGTTTTATATAGACGTACTTTTCTCATAAAATGAAAAAAGTACTAAATTTTTTTATCGAATTTCAATCTCATATCTCATTTAGTAAGGCATCTTGCTAATAAATCACAGGCTTTGTCTTCTACTCCCAGTAAATTTAGAAAATGAAGGTCGTATAGATAAGTTAAATCTATCTTCAGTACGGAATGATGTATTGGCATGGGTTTGTGTTTCTGTGTTTAAATAAGATTCATATTGCAGAAAGTCTCTGGTGTGGATTGAAAATTATAATTTTTTGATCAATAATGATATGGTTTATATAAACGTTTCATTGTTTTGTTAAGTATTTTAATACCAAATTTAATCTTAAAATGTTCATTTAATTTTCAAATTATCATGGGGGTACAAAAGATACACACAAAGAGAAATGACAATTTTTGAATAATTAATTTAAATTAAACCAATTTGCAATATTTTTATGATAATAATTAGTCATAAAATTAAGATGGTATTAAAGAAATTCTAATGTTAAGTCTAAATTAATAAATTCAAATAAATATTTCAAGAAAATCATCGATCAAACTAATTTTACTGAACTGTATAAAAAATATTATATTTGTCATTAGAGGTAAGCCGATTCATATTGGCCGTATTTTGTTATTTAATACAGTACAGAACTCCTTACTAAATATTATAGCCTTTTGTACGATCGTTTAAATGAAAAATAGATGTATTTTGGAAATTTATGAGAAGTAGTACAGTGGCATAGTTCATAGTTTTCAGCTATGTTTAAGTGCAGACGAATATTCAGAAGTATTAAGGTGGTAGTTTAAAAAGAAAAAAAATTAACAGTGATTTTTTTGCCCAACAAAAAATAAAGTATAATAAAATAGCTTTGTTTTGAAAGAAAATTCACGGGAATTGCTTGTGATTAAATATATTTTATATTTATGTTAATTATAACTGCCATTATTCTTTCAATACAAGTCTCTCAACTGAACTGAACAGAACACATCGAATATGAATAAGGATAATTAGTTTCCTTATTATTTTATGTAATGAATAGATTTCTATTCTAGTTATTTAAATAATAGCCTTAGAGATCTACGGAAACTCATGGTAGAAACTTCAAGGAAAGGCATGCTAAACTCATTTGGTCATAAGGCTTCATTGAAGATTTAAAACAGTGACGGCTCTTATATAAAAACATTAAATATTTTCATCAACTAATCATAAAGAGCGTTTTTATGGCTGCATTGTCTAGAGCTTCACTCTCATTATAGACTAGACTGACAATGATAGAGGGCTAGGGGTTTGAATCACGGTCCGGTGTACTGAGATATATTGTTATTAAGCAATTTTTCCCTCTACCCACAAACCAATGTAGATGCATTTTCTCTCATTTAAACCTTATTCACCCCTAACACGTTAGTGTAATTAGTACATATGTGTATAACCATAATAGGTAGTAAAACACACTGTTAAAATAATAAACCAAAAATAATTCCAAAAAATCACTTTATTATTACAAAAATAAATGATTGTGTCTGCATATAAAACTATGAGACAAATACAATATATTTTTTTTAAAGATATGTGAAATATTTCATTTTAAGCAATGATGTGAATGTTGGGATGATCTTGTGCTGAATTCATTTCTATAATTATTGAAGAATATTTACACACCTCTCGGGCGTTTGGTTACATTTCATGTGATTAATCTCCTGTTAGCATAAGAATGTGCTGCCAGATATTGTACGTATTTGGTGCAAAAGTTTAGCAAGATTTGGGAAATGGTCCATTTAAAATTAAAAGTAAAAATATGTCATACAACCCCACATGCCAGCTTTCCCCAAACAATGATAAATTCCCAATTATCAAAATCCTCAATGTTGTATTTTTATGATGTTAATAAAACAAGAATTGAGTCAAATTGTTTGTTGATTCATTATAATGTGCATGCGTGGGCCGAGCAGAATCATAGATTGGGCATAAATTTGACATTCCATCTCTAGGCCAATAAATATGTATTCTTTTTCAATGAAGATGTTTCATAATCTATAAATATAATTTTAAATCACTTTTTTGTAAAAAAAATAAGAAGCCGATAGATTATGATAAACAATTAGTCTAGAGTGATCTGTTAGACAAATTATTATTATTATATATTATTATTATTATTAGCACCGCGTCTAACTATCCGTTCGGGTTATACGCACTTACGCTAATGTGTAATGGTAGGGTGATTGTGAGATGAAATGAAGGACCTACAGTTTAACGTGGAATCCGAACCACGGTGGCGGCCTGGCATTCCACACATTCACAAGATGTCTTGTCAGAGGTGTAGGAAGGGTTTGGAAATTAGATAAATCTGTGCCGGGACCGAGGATTGAACCCCGGCCGCCAGCACAGAAGTTTGACACCTTACCCCTAGACCACCAGGTCACGCTAGACAAATGTATTTAAAACATTGTGGGCATTTAAAGAAGTTGAGAGAATTAGATGATAAAAAATGGATTATATAACATTGGGATGTGTTATATTATATTCTCTAACTATTAACATACATTTTTAGAGTAATCATAACTTGCACTTAATGGTGGGTAGGAAATGCAACCCGAATGAAATCAACTAGAACCACGTTTAAGGTATGGACTGTGAAGACAACATTGGAAAGACCTAGACACAGATTAGAATGGATCTGAGAGGAATAGGAGGTAATGAATTGGACTGGATGGAGCTAGCTCAAAATAAGGATAAGAAGTGATTAGGTGGACTTGATAAAAATCAAGATAGGGATAGGGTGTGTCTAGGTAGACTGAATAGCACTAGCTCAAGATAGGAATAGTTGGCTTACTCTAATAATTGTGACAGTGAATTTTAGTGTTCCCAATGCCATAGGGCATTGAGTGGTAGGTAATTAATTGACGAAAGTGTAAATTAAAATTATGAGATATATACTTTTAATTGATTTTTACTTTCTCGCTATCTTACAGGTAAAGAATGTATTGTGATCGTCAAAAAAATCGAGCTCGAGATTTTAATGAATCTCGACGTTTCATGATCCCCCAAATCTGAAAAATTGGTTTTTGAATTACTGTCTGGCTCTCTGTCTCCTGTACCTCCAACTAGAGCCTAAACTATTTTACCAATCGGGCTAATACTTGTTATCTAGGGTTTTCATTGGGTTGCCCCGAGGGCTTTTTGGAATGGGATATCCAACCCTAAAATAAAGGGTAGTTTGCTGAAGGACAAAAAGAAAAAGAGTCAATTTTCTCAAAATTGGCTGTAAATATTTTGATTAATTTTCATTTATAAAAGTTTATAAATATTTAAAACAAAATAGCTACTCTCAATATTTCGGAAAAATGTCTTTAAGGGCTCCGGTATGATGCGTAAATTATCAATTTTTAACATATCTCAAAAACTATTTGATATATGAAATTACTTACTAAAAATATGTAGATCTAAGTGTAATACACATATTATCTTTGAAACATATTTATAAAAACAATAACTTTCAGGCTATACACAAATATATTATATATATATATATATATTATATATATATATATATA
>JBCFYV010000012.1:23180946-23230276 GCA_039000515.1 Timema cristinae | reverse complement strand
AAATGGAAACAAGCCATTCTAACTAGACCCCGGCTGTTGCGGAGCTCCATTTAACATGGTTGTAAATGTTTTCTAAAGCTGAGCGAAAGCCATCATTGTATGAATTGTAAAACAAAACAAAATACTAAGCTAATCTAATATAGTCTTGAACCGTAACTAGATTGAACACAATAACTATCTAGTGGGGGTTCGATATATACAAAATAATAATCAAGAATTGACGATAGGAGTGAGTCGTTTGAGTTACAAAATATTGAAAACCTGGGTGTACCAAGTGTACCCAGACCCACAACCCACCCCGATTGCGGGAATAACCAGACGGCCAGCCTCAGGGAAAAGAAAATAATCTCTTATCATTTCTTAATCACCCAAACACGAAAATTTAAAGATGGGGAAGAGCCAGACCTAAGGGTGTTGATTACATATAACTTAATAAATAAAATTGAGAAGTCCGTAAGATTGTTTATTAAGTTATATATGAATTTAATATAAGAAGAAGAATTTACCAGATAACTACAAAAAATTAATAAAATGTAAAATCTCTATGATCACCTTAGAACAATAGTTTAACATAGTATGGAGAATTTATCAATGAGAAGTTTCAATTTACAGAAAAAATATTTTGTGTAAATCTAAAAAAAAAGTCATGATATTTACTATCTGTCTCATAAGACTCTAACGTAAATAACCAACATTTACTTCATACGACTCATTTCAAAGTTTCTCATCTTCCTACCTTAACTTTCCATAACTCACCAAATTAATTTAAACTTCAAACAATATTCCATTTGGATCCAATAATAATTTACGAAAATTAGGCCAATCTTGTAATAAATCAAAACACAACTAATGCCTATAAAGTTTAGAACCAAACCTAACACTAACAGAAAAACATTAATAATCATAATATAAACAACAGTTAATAATCAAAGATAATATCTGACTTCTGTTCATGTGACGCATTACTAGCGCTATCCAAAATATAACGTCTAGTGTAATAAAAAAATAAATATATATTGTTGTAACCTTTTATATATATATATATATATATATATATATATATATATATATTGTATAAATTATTTATTATTCTTTGTGTCTAAGATTATTGTCTTCTGCATCTTGTTAACATAACAATTAACCTCAAGATGCATAAGAACTGTGTTTTGTTGGGCGCAACCCCTAGTATCTAGGAGAAAAATAATAATTAAAAGAAAAATTTTGCCTCGGTTAATTCAATCATTGACACTACGACTCTCAATACTCGATACCACTGGGTAAACTTAAAACTAAAACATGAACAATTCAGATAAAATGGTTTGTTGGAACAAAATGTAATTTAGACAATAAAAAAAATGTATAAAATAACAATTGTTGGCACTTTTGTGGATTTATTATTGTTTTCCACTTTACCACATCCCAAGCCTACCTAAGGAATTCCGGGTAAATATAAATCTAAGTTAACAAGAGTATAGAACAGTATTGTTGAGACAAAACAAACAAAAATATATATATAATAATAAAAAATTTAATAATTAAACATAAAATTAAATGTTAATTAATTCTCTACGGTAGTCTGTCTTTCTGAAAGTAAATTAATTATGATTTTATTGGAGAAACAAAAAAAAAATGATAATTTATAGTTGAAGAGTTGGCTTGGTCTCACCACTGCATTAGTCCATATTGACACCAACTTCAGAGATTTGTTACACTCTAATAATTCGAATTCTTACGCAAATTGAAACGAAAATAAACAATCTAGTTTTTGTACACACTCTTAGCTTTTCATTTCACCACGTGTTCTGTAATTCACCACCTTTAATTCATTTTAAAAATAATTTTAATTCGGAGCTCCACAGATTTGGCTCCATGTTAAAACCACTTCGAAGAAGAAGCCCTCGTATCTTATAAAAATCTTCCAAAACCAAATTTAAAAAGGTTCTATTCTATACTTCCAAGTCCAAAGAGAAAACAAATATATATATAAAACCAAAAGATAAATGTTGGCTATGGACTAGGAAAAATAAAATAAAATGCAGGTTTAACATAAATATTGAACTGTATGTTAGTGAAAGTGAACAGTATTTTTTCTTAATGAATTAAATGTTTATTTCCATCTGTCAGAATTGAAAAGCGCGCTTGTTTTGAGTTATTTACATCGAGCTTTTTTTTTTCTTCTTTTACGAACACTTGTTTGATAGAACTACGCATGCGTTGAAATCAAACATGGCTGACGTTCATTATAAATAAGTCAACAGACTTCTTAAACAGGATAATTAAAATGTTTAATAAAAGGTAAGTGTTCTTCTTTAAATCAAAATTCCTTATTTAGATTATTTAAAACATTGTGCTACGTTGTTCCTTCCTTTTATTTAATTTAATAGATGTAAATAGTATTATTAGTCAGGCCGGCTACCAGCGTGTGGCCTAACTTCGAAGTGCTTAGACTCACGTGAAAATAAATTGGAGATTGCCCTAACTATCATCTTAGTAGACTAATCTAAAATTAGGAACAATAGACCTTTCCTAATGTTATCAGGACTCAAAATTTGACACTTAGGTAAAAGGTATACAACTTGTATGGTTATTCAAAACTTTATAGATGAATACACTTGTCTGTCTAAAAAATTATCCTTAGATAATATAAATAACGATCTGAAGCCTCCGCTTCTTCCTACAAGACCTAACTCATGTCCATGAACGGACATTTTATACATATATATATCATTCTCATTATGTAATCTCTTCTCTTCTCAAGTTCTTTGCTTGAGCTCGTGCTTTGACGCTAATATAGGGCCAGTTTAGTCACTCTTGGTTTGTTGTTGTTAAAGACCGGTCATGTCTTTCGTTAGTTCTGTGCTTACAGCTTCGGTGAAAAGGGGTAAGTCGATGTTTTTGATGTTTAATGTCATCAAGAATTGTACGTAGTTTTGGAAAAAGAAGTTATTTCTCAGATATTTGGTCAAATACAAATGTTGGGAGTTTTTCTTGAAATGAATTTAGCTTTTCAACCTGATCAATTATACATTTATATTTACCTTAAAGTTGGCTATTCAACACATTAATGTGAAAAAATACCTCACATTATAGCCCAACTATACACATAAAATCTTCATCCTGCAGCAAGATTTTTAATTCTTCAGCTCCTTTTTTAGTTGAGGAGACAAGAAGCACAATTATCTCCAATTTGAGCTCAATAAACCTCTGCGGCCCTTTACCCTTACTTAACCAACGAATATCACTATGAATATGAAGATCACAATATTCTGTAGACATGTCTGCTAATAATTTGAGGAACAGCCGATGGTTGAACTTTGATCTAATATCGTTAACTATTTTAACAAGAGTTGCCATCAAATATTTTAATTCCCCAAAAATTCTGGCGCACACTTTGATGAATAATGTAGAGTAAAGGCTCCTTTTTAGGAGATACAGCCGTTAAGTCTAGCAACTAAACCACTTTCTCTTCCAGTCAAGGAGGGAGCACCATACGTCCCAAGAAGATAAATCTTTTGTGGATATATTTTGTTTTCAGCGAAAAAGTTTTTTAATTTTTTTAAATATAGCTTATCCAGAAGTATTATCTTCCAGGAAGTATGCCAACAGATCTTCACGAAAGCTTTTTCCAAAAAAATAAAGCGCAGATATGCTCAGCTGAGCAATATCCTATGGTATCTGTTGACTCATCAACTGCTATCGATATCGTTTTTGCACGTTCCAAGTTTATGCAGATTACATTAAATATTTCTGATCTGGGAATTTCAACTCTACGAGCTGTAGCTGTGTCTGACCTTGGGACTTGTTCAATGGAATAAATCACACTCAACTAATTTTTTCTTCTGTAATTTCTTCGATTAATACTGCTATCATACAGTTTCTTTTATCATTTCAGAATCAGTTTTTTTTTATTCTTATCTAATAACCAGGCCACTCGCGAGGACGCCATGGCAGCTTTCTCTTGTTGTTACAAGGCCCATTTGAGAATACTACATCATCATAAATAAAAGGTAGTCAGAGATTCAATTTTTGAGACATGCAGCGAAGAATCTCTCGGTTACGAGTATTCAAAAGATTTATGTTTAGTTTAATAATGTATTTTCAAGTTGTATTTCTTGATCGCGGAAATACACTCGTTGCACAAAATACACATTTATTTAAAGTTAGGAGTATTTGTCCATATTAATACGTACTTATTAAACCACTAAGCATTAAAATGATGATTTTCATCAAGATTTCTTTTCTTAGTGATCAAAGCATAAAGACATATTCTAGAAAACTTACAATAAGACTAATTACAAACAAAGCACTTCGCTATTACTTCAAATAACGCACGAACAATAAACCAGGCAAATATAAACTGGCGAGATATCGGCTATTGTTGTCTGGAGGGGAGAAAAGGTGTAAGTCAATCTTAGTACCCAAACGCCCAGCTACCTGCATTGTTCAAGGTCAAAAGAAAGAATAGGTTATATTACTCAGCCATTATGTAGTAGCGCTTGGAGGGAGATATCACGCCATTGGAGGGAGAGCTCGCACTCCCTTGTAAACACATTATGTTGGTGGCGCCAAGGACCAAGTAAGACTGGGCTTGCAACTTTCCACACCACTGATAAGAAATTGAATATCTCTCTGGCCGTTCAGGGTCAGTCACCTCTACGTACCTTCTTAACTATACGACGCATCTCCAGAGATATAATAGTTAGACTTTCAATCTTCGGGCCAATCTGTGGAGCTTGGTGGGCTGGATGGTTCCCGTGGGCCACCAAATAAATAACCCTGCCCTATAGTGTTAACATATACTTTGCATTGCTCTTTGGACACAATTTATTCTACCGTTAAAGAAATAGAGCACATCCCTTTACTTATTTACCTACTTGATGGCAATAGGAGCTTGAAAGTTCATTGCCGCAATTACATATGAAAACTACCTATCCCTAGTTAGTTCTATCCAGTTAAACGCATTACATCCTATCATTCTCTTGAGCTAGCTCTACCCAATCCGGATGCTTACACCATATTCCTGTATTGAACTAACTCTGCCTAATCCAAATAATTACATCCAATCTCTATCTTAAGTTTGTTGTGTCAAGTTCAGAATATTGAATTATATCCCTATGTTGATCTTTTTCTATTCAGTATTCCTCATTGCATCCTATCTCCATCTTAAGATAGATCTATCCAGTTTCCTCACTACACCATGTCGCTATCTGGAGATATTTCCATCCAACTTACCTCATTACACCATACCTTTATTGTGAGCTAATTTTATACAGTCCACCAGATATCACCCTGACAATATTTTGATCTAGTAATATCCAGTCTACCTTGTTACCTCATATGCCTTTCCTTAGCTAGTTCTATCAAGTCCACCTCATTACACCCTATATTGAGCTAGCTATATCAAAACCACCCCATTAAATCCTATCCCTCTCTTGATCTGGTTTTATCAAGTACACCTCATTACACCATTTCTCTTTCAGTTTATGTTTAATGCTATCCTCCTACTCTTATTGTACAATATTTGTATTGTGAACATGATAGCTCCGTTTGTTGTACGGTTTCTTCTTTTTCGTATTTACGATTGTAAGCTATTTACTCTTCTTAGAACTTCTTGATAATTCGTATAAATCGGGTTTTAAGAATAGTTAATATAAATATAACCATTATTAAGGTAATTCTACAAATAATAACTTACTGTATGGATCACATTGTGAGAATAATTGTCTCATAGAGCTATCTATAAGGCAAAGGGGAAGTTAGAAGGGGACCAGTAAGACTATGAATACAACTGATAGACTACCTCGAATGAGGGAATAAGATGAAGTTTCAGGATCTAAAAAGTAAGCCGCTGATTGTATATGATAGATAATTCAAATTGTTAAGGATAATGGTCCTGTGTAAAAACAAAACACGTATATATAATAAAGAAATAAAAATAATACTTTATTCTTAATCTTTAGGGATGATAAGGTGTGATGGGAGGGGACGCGAGAAAACGCCAGTGTTTTTGCAAATTTTTCAGTCTATATGAATCAAATGTTTCTCCAGTAGAAACATATCGTTTAATTTTCTTCACATGTGGATATACACGGTTCTTGAAATTAAGTAAAGGTTGTTCTTAAATAAATTACAACTTTTTCTCTTTTCTTAGAAAGTTTCTCACCTAATGCCGCTATGGCTATGATTGATATTTGACAAATATTGATATCATTGTTTGAATAAAATTAAACTTTGAGTCGCTTATGAAGCAACATTTGATTTATTTTAGTTAAAAAATGTTTTTCCTATAAAAACTGAAAAAACGCTGGCCTTTACTTGCGTCCCCTTCCATCCTACCTTAAAAAAATTCTTAATAATAGAACGTCTTTTGAAAAAAATTAAAACTATGGTTTAAAGGCAAAAACGGTCATCGTATTTTTCAAATGATATAGCATGTAATTGTAGGCTACGTGCCATGTGAACTTCCTTTAGTTAAAACTTGTGTGCAATAAAATATGTGCAAAAAAAGGGTGATATATACATGTAGTTAAGTAACCTTAAGCCGGGACCACACTTATTTCTGATCCTTGTATATTATTCCCAAAGCATATCTTGAACGCGTAAGTTTAGATGGGAACCTGTATCCTGGACGCGCTAATCAGATAGAAATACCTATAATAAAATTGCTGAGACCCGTTCCTAATCTGTATTTTGCGTCAAATAAAAGGGAAAATCGTGGTGAAGATAAGACAAGTTTGGACTTGCACCAAGCCAAATAATCTCCCGCGTTAGAAATATACCAATGTTGGAAGTTATGGCTCACATTAATGCTCACGATGGAACGAGGATTAAATATGTTGAAATCTCGTCTCATCCGTGTCCGTGTGTATTCTCAGCCACTCTAGCCGTGATTGCGTTAGGGGTTCAATATGGGGATATGAAACAAGTGTGGACACGCCTTAGCCTGTCTGGCTCTCGGCAGAAGCCTGGCTCCAACTGACAGAAGCATGCGTGAGAATAGAAAAATTGTTCTGCGCAAATTTGTTTAACTTTTTTTTTTGTTGACGCTATAGTAATTTTTTTCCAAGTTGCGCTATCAGTTATCAGATATCTACTTGACGTGGCACTTTGAATAGCTATGAGTCATCCCACAATACCCACCACAATTAAATATTTCATTATAAAAGCGTCCAAATAGAGCTTATTGTGCTATATGTCCAAGACATCAGGAAATATTGTTGATCGCTCTTAAATATTAAACGAGTGCTAGGGGAGTGGGCGATACAGGGGAAGGAGCTAATGTTTTAACTATCTAGTAAATAAGAACAACGAAATGGCGTGACACACTACGCAGGGGAGGCCTCATTTCCATTAACGAGATGTGTTTCTCTATCCCAGGTCGATACTTCATAATGTAAATAAGTGGACGATACCCGTTGGAAATACGTCGTGTGATCATTTAACCTGCATAGTGATCGCTAAACAACTCAAATTACAGTTTTGAAACGGATCGTTAAAACGGTGTTTTATGGCTGGAGGAAAATATTATTAATACAAAAGCCTGGTAGGTAATTTAATGATGAAATGTTACCATGTTTTAGGTCAACGTTATTAAACAGCGAAACGTTTAAAGGTAAATTATGGGTCAATTTGTTTGTTAAAAATGGGCGTAAAGATAGTGTTTTACCACATGTTATTAGAGCTTTATAAGCCAGGAGAAACTAAAATTGAAACTTCAATGTCAATTCAAAAGAGTAATTGCATCTAAGGGTACATTGACCCATTTTTATGTTTTTGTTTGTTGTTTCGTATTCGTATTAGTCTATAGAAGTTGTTTTAGTGAGAATACTATACCCACTCAAGCAAAATTTTGCTTAATTTTTGTATTTGATTCATCAGCCAAGCATAATAGCCTGTGAGAAACTTTTTAATATTTTCACAGAGAATATTTTCATGAAGTGCGATAATTATACTTCATCTTTTTATTATGAAATTGTTGCTCCCAAAGATGTACAAAACTACTTGTTCTATAAGACATAATGGGGTTTGGGGGGTTGAGGGCACTTTATAAGAAAGACCCCTAGAAATCATCCAAAATATGTCTGACCTAAACAAGGAAAAAAGTTTTCAGCAGAATATGTTTGACGTTGAACACAGAAAAAAAAACTCGCATGATGTTGACATTGAATGATGCTATGATCCTCAGAGGTCAAACTGCTAATATGAGATAAGCTTACCATGACTCTGAGCTATGAAATAGATGCAGTCAATCATTTATTGCAGATTAGGCTATAATGAATAATCATTTACCATTTGGAAGCAGAGTTATATTGTTTGGGAATGACTAAGGGAATGCTTATCACTTATTCCAAATTTTTATGGGAGTGCAACTGTCCAGAATATTATTAAATTCTCTCAACCATAGAAGGAGTTAAAAATTTTCAAGTTCAACAATGATGTATGAGAAATTGACAACAGCTTCCACTTTTGAATAATATAATGAGTGATGGAAAACTAATACAGCTGCAAGAAAAAGAATTATTCTCTGTTCACTAAATGCTGTAGTTTCCCAAATAGAAGAGTATACATGTAGTATTTTAGAAGAAGTCAATTTCTAGACTAGTCTGAGCTCAATGTTATGTGAGATTAATGGGTAAATGGCAGCTATCCAATAACGTTATTCAAAAGTTTGATGCCCTATGGAATATCTCCACCCAGGATAAACTTAAAAATAGGTAGTATAATAATGTTCCTTGTGTACTTAAGTACAAAACAAAGCCTATGCTATTAAATGTCTAGCAAAGAAGAATTTAGTTATAAATCTATTAATCTTACCACAATTATATTAAGAGGTTTATATCAAGGGAATATATTTTTCTTACCAACGATCTATTTGACGCCTGAACACCCAACACTTCCTTTATTTTTAAGTGAGGGCAGCTTCCAGTTCAACTGGTGTTTTCATTTACTATTAATTGGCTCCGAGGTCAAACCTAGGACATGATTAGCCTATAATTGCCCAAGCCCGTTTTCAGCAATGCCCAGTTATAGTACTAGGGCCCTTTAAATACATTTTATAAATAAATAATTAAAATATAATTAATTTATCTCACCCTCGCTTTATCAACTCTTATTACGACAGAAATATACGTTTTATTTACAAATAAACCCTAAAATTGCACGCGCTTATCAATCTAATTTTAGGTTGTTAGGTTAGTTAGTACAAAAGTAAAACTGTTGGAGACAAACTTAAAAAACCAGTATGTATATATATATATATATATATATATATATATATATATATATATATATATATATAATATATATATATATATATATATATATATATATATATATATATATATATTTACGTTGCTGTGGACTAAATAGTGTAGGAAACATATTATATTTAATGTATTAACATTGGAGTGATAGATAGTGTGAAAAAAATAAAAAAAGGTAAGAAAAAAAGTTCTTATTTTAATTAAATATATTTATATTTATCCTAAAGTTGTATGTAAAAAGAAAATAGTTCAATTTCATCTAGCTCAGTTGCACGAGGAAACTTAATCTCGGGACCTCTGGGTTTAAATAGGCACTTATACTTATCCTGCCTACGGAGCTCCGGTAAATCACATATCTAGGTTAACATATTTATATAACATTTGTTTTGTTGTCAAAGCTATAATTATTATATCACAATCTTAATTCAATTTAAATCATTCGATAACCAAATAAAAAAAAACCTTTTTTTTTTACATTTTCAAAGACAAAATAAAACCAACATATATACCTAAGTCTAACCACGTACAAAATTATGGCACAGAAAGTTTATTATTTACCCTTAACACAATTAGACTTCCTTGAGTCAAACAAAATAGCCACACTGCTCACAGCCACCTATTATTTACCTTTTTTTTTATTAAAACCATCCTCAGTCCCATAATAATATAAGAAAGATGAAACTTCTCACCCTAGTCCATCTGTAGTCGAGAACTCGATCATATGTACATATCTCTTTATGTTTACTGAAGGATATGCATGTCCTCACAAACTCTTCAAGTAGTAATCAAGATCCTGGTGTACATCCTTTCATAATCTTAAACTGGTAATAAGTAGTGTAACAAGTCTTTTTTTTTTCTTTCCTAATGATTGTAAAGTTTTTACATCCCGGCATTAATATCACTTCTTTTCAACCCCACGCCAATAACAAAACAAAAGAACCTTTCCAATACACGCCAAAGAGGTGATACCATTTAGAAGTAGTAATATTGTTGGAATAGTGACGTATGGATGATTGTAAATAGGGATTATAATTAAAAAGGATGGTTTTCTTTGTCACAGATTTGCCCCCTAATATTTCAGAAGTTAGTTTTAGTATTGAAAACTGCTACTGGAACATTACCAGCCATTGGTGCACTTAAAGTGGTAGGAGTTAAGGTCCATTGTCTAACGACTCTTCCTTTCTTCTAAACTTGGCACCGTTGAGATCCTTGCAGGTAAGGTTTCTCGGAAATGTACATTCATTTAACCCTTTACATATTGGTTTATAGGTTTTGAAGACGCGCACTTGACTTATGTCGGTGTCCTCGCAACCAAAGCGACAAATTAAAACACCTGCTCCTGGGTTTCAACCGCACTACACCAGCTATTTGAGCAAATTCAAATGACACTCTAGTTGTCCTCCAGGTGAAACATTTGTCTACTACCTTGGGTTTTACATAACTTTTTTTTTTTTACAAACATTTACACAAATATGTTACATGGCTAATGCTTGCCTTATATAGTATAAGCTGTTAGCATTCTCTAGACCTACATACAATTGAATTACTAACACAAAACAAAACTACCCTCATTACATTGAAACAAAACCACACTTTAGCAATAGACTGGACATATTAAAATTATTAGTTTACACACTCTTTAACTAAACAAAATTCTTAAATATTAAATAGCTAAGTGGATGGCAAAAGTTAGATAGAAACATAGTCGTGTTACAATATGAGACTCTCCTCTTGCAACTTATGAGACAATTGTTCCAACCAAAAAAACAACAACTCGTGAACTCATGCCAAATTGGTGTTTCCTGAAATGTACTGTGCCCCCAATCATCTTAAATTGATCCACTAAACTCACCCTAACTGTTTGGGTACCTACAGCCCCCTAGGCTTCTTATTACACCACTGGTCGCGAATGCTGACTCTCATAATATGAAATTCAACTTCTTAAAGTGAGATTATCATAACAATCCTCTGCCAGGTGATTTACATACACCATATGAGAAAATTAAACAAGTTAAAAATAATAATTACAAACATTAGTTGATTATATGAAGAAAAAAAAACCTTTTTCAAACCCTGAGATAAACATAGACTATAATGACACAATATATTAAATAATATAGAAGTTTGACATAACTATTCAATGAAATTATAGGTTGTTTAGAAATAGACATACAAAATGTTATAAAGTTCCCTATCATAAGTATAGGCCTACCATGGAAATACTGGGCCTTTTCACGTAAATAT
Source organism: Timema cristinae (assembly GCA_039000515.1). Classification (NCBI taxonomy): domain Eukaryota; kingdom Metazoa; phylum Arthropoda; class Insecta; order Phasmatodea; family Timematidae; genus Timema; species Timema cristinae. Next base: position 23,218,769 of record JBCFYV010000012.1, on the reverse strand, counting down.
CAAGCACTTATCATAAGGTGCTGCATGTATGAATAATTTATAACTTCATAGGTGTTTTAAACTAAATACCAAGCGAAATAATAAAAAGGACATTTACACAATGTTGTCTGTTATAAGATAATGGAAATAACTTCCCTCGTTCCTGACTGCAAAGAGCGTAATGACGGAAACCAGGTACCACACTTGCTGGGGCCTGCTTATGGCGACTAATTGGTGAAATCAAAAGTTCCGGTGCGTCTCTTCTCAGTTGTTGGGGCTACACATCTCAAGTATACAGTACATACTTGTAAACACACAAGCCCTATCATAGGGTAACAATTGCAGATAAAGTTCATGGATTTAACTTCTTTTTCTTAAAATAACTTCATTATAATTAAACTGAAAATGCTTATAACGTCTTAGACCTCTTTATGTTACTTGTCTGCTTCCCATACATGAATAAGGAATGACTTTGGTTGTGATGTTACTTTACTCTCAGAAAATCCCACTCTCTTGTCTCTTCCTCTAACTATATTTTCTTCTGACATATACAAAAAATAAATAAATAACCTTCAAAGTTTCACCATAAAACATTTAATAATTCTCGATGCTATTCATTTCCAATAAAAGTTGTGTGGGTTCCTGCCCTTTCACAAGTTTTAATATTCATGTGACTATCACAAGTCTGCCCAGTCTAACAGCTACCGGCACAGAGGGACTAGCCTTAATGTTGACGCTGGTTATAACCATTATACATATATTTTAAATACTCACAGGATTTTCTCTCTCACATTTTGTAGGCACATTCTTATCGTGTAGGTCTTCGGGATGCATCTTCTCTTCACATGGGGTATTTCTTAACTTCTTTGACGTAGATACTTTAACAATAACAAATAATCTATTACTGATTGTCGAAATTATCCATTATAATTCTTAAGTAATAATTGTGGGATAAATTACCCTTTCCACAATACAAAAAAAAATTTCTCCACACTTTTGTTTTATCTTTCTTATCTTTCCTTAGATTGATACCTGACTTGTATAATACGGTGTGTACCTTCCAACCTTGAGAAAAAAATGCCGCAGGCTATTTGTTGGATGCTGGGAATCGTTCACCAATCTTTCCTAGAGTTTCTAAATTCTTCTTATTTTTTTTTTGTAGTTTTAAGTGTTTTAATTGTGTAGCCGGCTTTAGACATAATCAATTGTAATCCACATTGTTGTATTTCCAGGCCACCACCCATGCAGTGCTGGCAACTCGTAGAGCCATGTAGCTCACCAGCCCTTAATGTTAACATTTAATTTGCTTTTAAACTAACTGAATGTTTTACTAATACAAATCTATAATCGCCTTTTTAAGATATTGATATCAATATTGTCTTCCCATGCTCAAATTTGAAGTAAAGTGATGATACTATTTAATTATTTGTACAAAAGTTGGCTACTTCCGTTCTTCTGACTGACAAACACATCGATGACTCTGTTGCTGAAGTTTAGAAATTCAACAATTACATCCTTAAGTATAGAACAAACAGCCAGCGAATTTAACCTATGGTGCTCCTGAATCTAATAGACATCTCAGAGATAATCCTTCAACTTCTAACATAAGCTCTGGGCACGTCGGATTTCTTGACATCTTCATTTCTTCCTTTTCATTCAGTAATTCTTCCCTAAGATCTACACCAAGGGTGTTAACTTTTTCTTGACATACTAAAAATGCTCCCAGAGTGTGTGGAACCTGCGACCGGTCTGGGCTGCCTACATCGCAGGTCAACAGTTTCCCTCTTTGACAATTACATTTACATCAACTGGTTGAGGATGATGACTAGAACCACGGGTTGCTTGCCCTTGATAAACTGGACCTATGTTAGCTGGTACCCTATGTTGAGGGTTCGTCTGGGACGGTTGAAATGGGGTATGGGAGTTACTCCTAGACCTAAAGTCCCTGTTGTTGTCCCGATAAGGGTGGTTTCTAGGGTGGGGAAAAGGTCCGTTGACTGACCTTTTGTCTCTTACCTCAAGGTTATGATGGGAGTTTTCCCGACCTCTACCAGGATAGTGGTGCTCTGACTGGGCACCCCAAACTAAACTACGGCCTGAATGGTCGCGAGGAGGTCTATCTCTCCTCCACGCTTCCTGTGGACGTGCTCCCTGTTGAAACTGTGGAGTAGGTCCTACCCGCTGTTCCATGTTCGGCCTCCTATGAAGCGGGGAACTGAACTGTCCTACTTTGTCCCTACGCCTATCCTGTTCCAAAGCGTCCAAGCGCTGCAGTCCGGCCCTAAACTCCTCCAAAGTGTTGTAGGTAATCCCTACCAACATCTCGCGGTACCGTATGGGTAGTTGATGCGTGACCATATATATCAACTCAGAGTCACTGATGTTCGACTCGAAATTCCTACTTTTACTATACATGTCGGCAAGGTAACCCTCCAGAGTACCTCCGTTCTCATGGTACCTTGATGCATGTAATTTAGCCCTCATTTGGCCCTGGATCTCCACACTCCAAAACATTAATAGGAATCGGGTTCGAAACTCCTCCCAGCCTGTGATGCTTTCGCGCACTACCGACCACCAAGGCAAAGCGTCACCAGTGAGGGAACTGCCCCCTAACCTTATTTTTTCCTTATCATTTAGTCGACGCCCTTCAAAAAGTTCCTCCAAAGTGTTTAGGTGGCTAACGGGATCCTGCCCACTCCTGCGATTGAATTTAGGGAGTCTATCCCCAAGAGCCCGGTCTCCTAAAAGGGTACACAAAGATGAAGAAAATGGGCTTAAGTCGCCCAGCCCTCCTAACCTGACCTGGTCTGACAATCCCTCAAGCTGGTTCTTTACCATTTTTACCTCCTCGGCTGTATCAGTCAACCTCTGATCCACCACCACCTGGGTTTTGGCTAAATCCCGGTTCTTGTCCTTCAGTGAGCCAACAGTAGAGTTCAGAATCCCCAGTGTATTTGTCTGACTCTCGTTTCCTGTGCGCACCTCTAGGCTTAGTCTATTCAATCCTTCCTCTAACTGTGCGACCTGCTGTTCTTGCTTCTGTGCCATCAACCTTTGGTTTGACTCCAAGGTCAGGCTAAGCTCATCCCTTGACTCCAGGATCTCTTTCTTAACACTGGCCAGCTCCTGCCTGAACCGCTCTTCAGTGGCCTCAACTCTAACCTCAAAGTCGGCCCTGGTCTTGCCTATTGCCGCTGAAAACTCTTCCCTCATACTGACCGTTAATGAACCGATGTGACGCATAATCTCACTGCGGGTTTCCTCCTGAGTAGAAACGAGCTTTCTCTCGAGGACTAACTGCCCTTCCCTCATCTCCATTAACAACTGTTGGATACCCGCCATAAGGTCCAACGAAGGGGTACTATGGGGAACTTCCATAGGGAAAGGAGGGATTTTGTCCCCGTCTGGTGACGGACCCTCAAAATAAGTTTGGGATGAGTCGTCGCTCAAATCCTCAACCACTACTTGGTCCCTAACTACCTTTTCCTGCTGTGGTGTCGTGGTAGCAGCATCATCCTCCAACCCTACATCAATTGATTGTCCATCCATTATTGTGGGTAAAACCTCAGCCTCATACCTAATGTTTATCTTAGACTGTCCTCTGTCCCTACTTCTAAGAAAATACCCTTCCTGGCTCATAACCTAAACCACATTTGAAAATACTAGGTTGCTCTATCCTAACCTTATCGAAAAGCCCCGCGTTAAGGCGCCACTGGGAAAAAAATAAAAAAGGTAAGAAAAAAAGTACTTATTTTAATTAAATATATTTATATTTATCCTAAAGTTGTATGTAAAAAGAAAATAGTTCAATTTCATCTAGCTCAGTTGCACGAGGAAACTTAATCTAGGGACCTCTGGGTTTAAATAGGCACTTATACTTATCCTGCCTGCGGAGCTCCGGTAAATCACATATCTAGGTTAACATATTTATATAACATTTGTTTTGTTGTCAAAGCTATAATTATTATATCACAATCTTAATTCAATTTAAATCATTCGATAACCAAATAAAAAAAAACCTTTTTTTTTTACATTTTCAAAGACAAAATAAAACCAACATATATACCTAAGTCCAACCACGTACAAAATTATGGCACAGAAAGTTTATTATTTACCCTTAACACAATTAGACTTCCTTGAGTCAAACAAAATAGCCACACTGCTCACAGCCACCTATTATTTACCTTTTTTTTATTAAAACCATCCTCAGTCCCGCAATAATATAAGAAAGATGAAACTTCTCACCCTAGTCCATCTGTAGTCGAGAACTCGATCATATGTACATATCTCTTTATGTTTACTGAAGGATATGCATGTCCTCACAAACTCTTCAAGTAGTAATCAAGATCCTGGTGTACATCCTTTCATAATCTTAAACTGGTAATAAGTAGTGTAACAAGTCTTTTTTTTTTCTTTCCTAATGATTGTAAAGTTTTTACATCCCGGCATTAATATCACTTCTTTTCAACCCCACGCCAATAACAAAACAAAAGAACCTTTCCAATACACGCCAAAGAGGTGATACCATTTAGAAGTAGTAATATTGTTGGAATAGTGACGTATGGATGATTGTAAATAGGGATTATAATTAAAAAGGATGGTTTTCTTTGTCACAATAGGAGGAAACAATTTAAAAAATAAGCATATTGAAACACCGAGAAACAGTTATTTAAATAATATATTTTCATGCTGTTATAACCATAATTATTAAATATAATTGATTTGTTTTTAATACACCATGATAATTGCATTCGTAAATTTATCATTGTACTATTGGCAAGAAAAAGGCAACTACCGAATAAAGTTGGCTGCTTTATTTGATATCTCGTGATCTTATTTGATCACTCATGTGTAGTTGACGATTTCCACAGCAACATTATATACTCTGCCTTAAAATATGAGTGAATAATGACCCTAAGAATTGGACAATCTCCTTTAACACAGTGCTTAGAGCATTGGTGAACTAAGCTAAGTGTCATGGACTCGATTCCCGTGTCCAGGGAATTTTTTAAATAAATTTTAAGAATTAGTTATTTATATGCAACCTTAACAGCAATTATTAAATATAATAGCTTGTTTACAGACGTGAAGCGTGGGTTTGTCTGGAGAAATATAAGACCAAGGTGAATAAAATTGGAATGAGGTATGTGGAGAAACTCGCATAGACAGAGACAGTAATGAATGTATGCTGAAGGAGTGTGGTTTGAACTGGAATCAAATAAATAGGTCAATGTGAAGGAAGTGTCTTACAGTGGTTTGGGCATATTGAGAAGATGAGTATGGATCGAGAGATGAAACAAATATATCAAGGTAAATTGTGTGGATCAAAAGTTATTATTATTATTATTATTATTATTATTATTATTATTATTAGCACCGCGTCTTACTACCCATTCGGGTTATACGCACTTACGCTAATGTGTAATGGTAGGGTGATTGCGAGATGAAATGAAGGACCTACAGTTTAACGTGGAATCCGAACCACGGTGGAGGCCTGGCATTCCCCACATTCACAAGATGTCTTGTCAGAGGTGAAGGAAGAGTTGGGTAATCAGATAAATCTTTGCCGGGACCGAGGATTGAACCCCGGCCGCCAGCATAGAAGTCTGACACCTTACCCCTAGACCACCAGGTCACCGTGGATCAAAAGGAAGGGGTAGGCCATGTAAGACGTGGCTGAATGTTGTAGATGAATGTGTGAAAAAGAAAAAAAATTAAGAGTTTTAAGAATAAAAGACCATGTGTGAGTCGGTGTATGGATGCTGGTGAAGTGAAGGAAGTATGCAAGTATAGGGAAGTGTAGAGAAACTTAGTGTGGATGGATTAAGTAACTCGAGTTGACTCCTGCGCTAAAATTGCTGGCTTAGCCTGTATGAAGTAAAGATATAGAAAGATTAAAGGAGAATTCTGACAATCCATAACAGTAATTAAATTTTTGGCCATAAAGGGGGCCATAAAGTGGAATAAAATACCTTTACTTTCTGTCAACCGGTCTGTCATAATTCCATCTATATGGCAGGTGATAACGCTGTTCAATGCAATATCATATCAGGTGACATATTCGGATCATCAGTAGAACTTGTATTTATAGGGTATACGTTGAGCCCAGGGTCCCAAGATCGTGTTCTGTAGAGGTCACGCGCGTTAACAGTCAACTTCATCGCTCTAAGTATTCAGTTCTACCACGAGCACGGGCGTCCAGTCTCTTTATTTCTTTATCTTTAAATTAGTATCACATTCTGTATTATCTTTTAGTAACTACGATTAAACCAAAATTCGTAAACATACATTATTATTTCAAGCCCACCCAATTACCTTGCCTGCAACCTTACCCCAGCACCAAGGTCAATCCCACGGGACGGGGGGGGGGGGGAGGGAGGGGAGGGTAAGAACGTCACTCACTTAGCTATTTAAGCCAACATAAATAAATTCGGATTTAAATTAGAGAAATGTGATTAAATGGTAGAATGAATTTTGGGATTTAATATTTCGATTCGTAAGAAAATGGATTCAACCTATCTCTAGTTAAATGTTTTTGTCTAGGTACAATTTATGCACAAATAATTTGCCGACTCTAATTGTGTTTATAAAAAAAAACATTAGTCATTGAATATTATCAAATTGATTTTTATTCAAATTAATAAGTTAACTTATTTATTATAAAATAATTTTGTTTTAAAATACAAGAAATCTGAATCATTTTTGGTTTCAAATGAAACGAAGAACACTTAAATTACTAAATACTACTCTCCGGACAATGATAACTTTTGCTTAAAATCCCAATAGATAGGGGATATATTTTTAACTTTACGAGACATCCTATGCAGTACAGGTGATTCTATATGACTTAAAATTTAATTTATATTTTGAACCGAAACGACACCCGATTGTCTGGCCTTTAATTCATAAGTGTAGAAAAGGTTGTTTCATTCCTCTAATGTATTTTTTCATCTGTTCCTGGAATTGAATACTGGACTCTTAACATATGTAAATCACTAGGTAAATTTTCTCCTTACTGAGTATATGTATAAAACATGGGATTTTATGTATACTTTATTTCAGATCCCGGGTACCAATAACCCTACTTTGATACATAGTGTAGGGACTATTTAAACCCAGTGCGTAAATAACTTATGTAGCCAACGTTGGATGTATTTTGAATTTTATATGAATATGGTATCAAGGAGATATAGGTTTATTGCGTGCTGTGGTAAGAGTGAATAGCTGAGTTGCCATGGAAAATAAACAAGATTTTCAACAAACTGACATTTCCATGGAAAGTAAACAAGGACTAGAAGAAAAAATGGGATATCTTGAGAGTAGACGTGTGATATTAATTGTTTAATATTTGTATCTACATACATGTATAATATATATTAATAAAATAGTGCATATGTGCCAATGTGTTAATTTATTGTAAACCTTCTAAATTACAACCATAAAAAGGCCAACATTCAGTTGAAGAAGAAATTATATAAAATTTAGTCTAGTGTGAAATATTTTGTCAAGCTAATTAATCAATAGCCCAAAGAAGGCAAGTATTAAAATAGTTGAGACACAATAAACTATGTCTAACAATGTTCATGCTGTCATAGCTTGAAACCTTAGCCGTATTCGTACCAGGTCATGTTTTCCAAAATGTAGATTATTTTGTCAATTAGCATAACATAGACTGCTGGTAAAGTTAGTAACTTAGTGGAAACACCGCTCAATTTTTTGTATAGAACAGCGAGTATTTAAACTTTTTGAGGAGAGAGGTGCAGAGAAGGACGCCAGGGCACAAGGGGATATTATGAAGTGCTCTAAATACTCATCTACCAAGTTACAGCATCCTGGGAGAATATCCTACAGCTTGAGGACGTCCCCAACTCATCTTGAAGGTATAAGTTTGTTAACTACCACGCAGCGCTGGGCGATAAGGTATTCGACACCAGTTATAGTCATAGCACCGAAAATAGGTCAGCACATGGAACTGATGAGTAAAGAAAGACATTGATAGAACGAGAGTATTTTTTTAAAACTCTTCCAATTAATTTCAAGACCTTCATCCCACATATTGCACTCATACAGTAATTAACATATCTTATTAAAAAAGATCAAAAGGAACCCTACAATTATTTGCCGCTACCAACCCATCCCACTAAGTCATCTTGACATGTTGGCCCACGGGAGGGGGATTAGCAAATTTACAAAACTATGTTTTACTAGTGGGTGCAAGTGATAGGAAACCTAGCCCCGATAGCTGATATTAAGATCGGTAAAATGGGCCATTTCTCACCAAATTACGACTTGATATTGGTACACATCAACTCATTATTAAAATACTTTCGATATTATTACTATCATATTCTTCTATATATTATTTATAAATTTAAGAAATGATACTCGTACCAGTTATCACGTGAATAAAGCTATTAGTTTTATTTAGTCTTAATTACTTAACAATAACAGGGTGGTTGAGGTTATAATCCTGACCAGTTATTCAGAGGGGAATTTACTAGATAGTTTATTATTTTCCTTTCAAGAGAGTGTGGGTGAATTTACTCTAAATTATACATTCTTAATTACTGACCTATTAGGGTATATATATAAATATATATATATATATATAAAGACATGTGTGTCCGTATATTTCAGCTTACAGACACAACTATCCACCTCAGATCACTGGTGTTTGTGTGTGGTAGTATCCTCGAGTCTCCCATCGTGCACTATGGTGGTTGCTTGTAGGTGACTGTGGTGTTGTGGGAGATTTGTTGGTTTATAGTGGTTGACTTCGGGCAAAGTGAAAAGTGAAAAATTGAAAAGTATAAATGAAAATGTAGAAGGTGAAATGTGAATAGGTAAGTGTGAAAAGTGATAACTGGACCGGAAAGATCGTGACGCACATACATCAGTTGACTTTTAATAAATGAAGGAGAAACGGATAAAAGAAAGGGTAAAAAGTGAAAAATTAAAAAGTATCGAGAATGTTCTGGAATGTTCGAGGACCATTATGTGTGGGTGGTAAGAATGACTTTTGACACTACATAAGGGTGAAGCGTAACGTGCTTGCATCAGTCGACTTTTTATAAATAGAAGGGTACGGATCAAAGAGGACGTAAAACGTGAAATGTAAATAATCGAAAAGTATAAAATGAAAAGGGAAAAATTGAAAATTAGAAAGTGAAAAGTAGAAGGTATATAAATCGATAGACACAATGATAGATCAAGATGAATATGTGAACTTTCCAACAGAAATTTTAAATTCAATAAATCCTCCCGGTATACCTTCGCATATATTGGAGCTGAAAATCTGATCGCCAGTTATACTATTTTGAAATCTTGACTCGCCGAAATTATGTAATGGAATAAGATTATGTGTGAAACAGCTACTTAACAATATAATTGAGGTGGTAATCCTAACCGGCAAAGAAAAAGGGAAATCTATTTTCATAGCAAGGATTCCATTGATCTCGAATGATTTGTCATTTGGTTTCAAACGATTACAATTTCCAGTGAGATTTGTTTATATTACCACTATTAATAAGTCGCAGGGTCAAACTTTCCACTATTGTGGGCTTAACTTGAAAGAATCCTGTTTCTCACGTGGTCAGTTCCACTTTGCTCTCTCACATGTTGGTCAAGCCGAAAATCTATTTGTGCATGCGCCAGAAAACAAAACACTAAATGTAGTGTATAAAAATGTATTTTGATTAAATTAAATAGTATAAGATGTTTGTGTACACCGAAAAAACAAGAAAATATTTTAATTCATGTCTTCTATATAAGATATAGAAAAAAACTGCACAGATGTACCTAAAAGAAACCCAGCGGAGTGGGTTGTCCTCAGCTAGTATGCTTATAACTCAGACGAATAGTAAAACGCAGTACACAAAAGAATCTATATTTTTATTCAATTATTAAAAAAATATTCCCGTTTTAATGTTCGAATGGTCTAAGGCGTCACTCTCACAATAAATTGAACTCTCGATGACACATAAATAAAGGTATATATCCCAGTTGGGTGCAGTGAAGAGGTTTTTGTAATAAATTATATTATACTCCAAGTAAATCCGGTTACACTTAATCTACATTCAAACTTACTCAAATATAACACACAAAAGTAATTAGGACCTGATATGCTTTATCTTGAACGAATAGGGAGATGCGGTGCTAGTTATAAAATAAAAACAAATTTTTGTGGACTTATTTGAGCAATGTTTCTCTCCCATGAAATTATACCTTAGAGACGCCACTGTTGGAAATACCTGGGTAAGAGATTGAACCTTGGTAGGCTGTGGGGGCGAGGGGCTTATGGGGGTGTGTCCCTTCATACTCCAGACCTTAACACGCGTGTGATGATATGACGCGACACACGAGGAAGGCAAGAATTTTGTTTTCCTGGACGCAACACGAGGGGACACGTTTGTTAATTAGTTGTTGGCGAGAGGACCGAAGCGTGTTTCACATGGATGCGTTTCACTTGATGTGCTAGCTGGGGAGTAGTAGAAGAGTATTTAAGATTAAGATAGATCCTCTCGGAATTATGGCCTGTGACCCACTGTAATTCTTGGAACAGTCTATATTCCATCAAAGAGCCAAAAAGAGAACTAGCATATTAACTACTGTCCAATTATCAGAAGAAGAACCTTATCTGAGAGTTATATAAGTTTTTAGATCTGTTTGGGCTACACGCATATGCATTACTAACTAGCCTAATCTTTTAGAGCTTAAAAAGCTTGAATTTGGATTAAGTGTGTCTACATTTTAATGGATAGAGAATAAATATAAGAAGAACCATCTTAGTACACCCGACCGGGATTTAAGCCCCAATATATCCTTAATCAGCTGTCCAGTCTACTATGTGAATGACGTCTTAGACCATGCGGCCATAGAAGTATGTCTATAAAGTTATTAGCTATATTTTCACGTATTCATACGTTTGTTAATTTGAAATGTACCTGTCATTTTTAACAGGTATCAGCTAAATCCATCATTACATAACGTTCTGAATATTTACAGTCCGATTGCTTTTAGCACTTTTGCAATTTCTGAAAATATCGTGCTCTCAACATTCCTATGTACAACAGGCCATGATTAAAAACTGGTTGAGAAAATATACTAATACGTTCAAGTGTTTGTCCATGACCTTTTTAAATTATCATACAAAATGACAATGAAATTGAAAATCGCCGGTAAATGAAGTGTAGTACTAGATCGTGATACATCGAATCAATGAATTAAACTTACCAAATCTAAATAACTACGATTCATATTGTTCGTTTATTAGCCCTTGGGGAAAATATTCCGATTTATTAACAACGTAGTACTAGCTCCAATTTTTAATTTAAGGATTTAAAGAGGGAAAACACTTAAATATTAACTGTCCTAAAAAATTACTGGAAATTAAAGTTGCTCACTTTTTCTCCAGTAATCAATCTGTAAACATTTTTCAAATATGTAGAAGAAAAGTATTAATTGAAATGGTATTTTAAATCTTGAAGATTCAAGCAAACAATATTGCTCTTCAGAATCATATTGAATAAAGCCACGTTTCATGGCCGATTATTTAAATCTTGTTTTAAGTAATAATTTAGTACGTTTTAAGGTCTTCAAAGCTTGTGGCACCCAGTCCATGACGAAAAATTAAGCACAAGGAGTATTTTTAGGATTAAGCAGATCAACAATGAATAGCCCCTACTGTACATACGACCTAGCAATATGGACTCTACCCAGGTGTATAAGTTACTTTAACATATATACTGCCAAATGTTACTATACAATTTTTTGAATATCGCTATCACCAGCAAGTAGTTATTTCAGTTTATCAATATTTCATTTTCTTACAGATAAATCTTGCTATTATTACAGAAAGAACTAAAGTAACCAGCTGTATACTCTTTGTCTTTAAAGTCCAATGCCGGATTTTGATTACCTTTACTAGACAAAGACCCCACCGTATTCGACTAATATTTGGAATTGTCTTAGAAAGCGCAGTTTTGGTTTTAATTTAAAAATTTATTCTGTTCTTTCTTTTATTTCTTATTTGTTAAAGTTTATTTGTAGACTTTTTAAGTCAGTCAATGTTCTTTTTCATAGAACTCGTTTTAGATTAGCAGGACTACCAAAATTAACACCATACTAGATTACACTTTATTTGTCCACCATCAACGGTACCACAATAGGGAAAATTGCAAAACAATATTTTCACTAGCATAATCAACTATGTGATTGCTATCATCGCTAGTATCCTAAATAAATAGCCACCACTAGTAGTCGGCAGTAGCTTTACAAGTGTCCATAGGATCCTAAGAAGTTTAGGCCTAATAACAATAATAAATTAAATAATTTTGATCACATTTAATACAAGAATATGAAAATCAAATGATTAAGAATAAATATCCCAAATATGCTCTATCTATAATTTCGGTGGACACAACTCGCATTGAAACAGGATTCTGTACTAACCATGAGTTAACAAATTTGAACAATTATTTATCAAATATTAAAAAGTTTATAATGTTAAAAATAGTCGAACAATCTAATATTTACTAATTCAATAAATTGTAATAATGTAATATTTTTTCAATATTTAATTTATACAAATTTTGCTTACATTATAATTACGTTCTTTGTTTTAGGAAATAGGTAGGTTATATTTGAAGGAAGTGTACCCACATTTGCGTGGAGGAAGAGTGTGAAACACTTTTGGAAAAACACCCTTAGTACACCCAACCAAGATTCGAACCTTGATCTCCCCGTCATCGGCAGTTTACTCCACTGAAAGAGTAGCGCTTTAAACCACGCGGCAACAGAAGTGGGTCACGCAATATCATTTTATTTCTTGTACTTCACTCCCTCGTACGATTATTAACGTGGTGGTAGTAGAGCTCTATCTGTCTCCTCCTTAGGACACAACCCACTCAAGGAATGTGACTTGGGTCGCAGCTCGTTCAAGGGTTGTGACTTGAACGCAGCTCATTAAATAGATGTGACTTGGGACGCAGCTTGTTCAAAGGGTGTGACTTGGAACTGAGCTCATTAAATAGATGTGACTTGGGACGCAGCCCATTATGTAGATGTTACTTGGGATGCAGCTCTTTCAAGGGATGTGACTTGGGACGCATCTCGTTCAATAGATGTGACTTGGGACGCAACTCGTTCAATAGATGTGACTTAGAACGCAACTCGTTCAAGGGATGTGAGCTGGGACGCAATCGTTCAAAGATGTGACTTAGAACGCAACTCGTTCAAGGGATGTGAGCTGGACGCAACTCGTTCAATAGATGTGACTTGGGACGCAATCATTTAAGGGTGAACTTGGGACGCAGCTCATTAAATATGTGACTGTGGACGCTTGGGATACAGCTTTTCAAGATGTATTTGGGGAACGCAACTCGTTCAAGGGATGTGACTGGGAGCAACTCTTCAATAATGTGACTTAGAACGCAACTCGTTCAAGGGATGTGACTTGGACGCAACTCGTTCAAGGATGTGACTGAGGACGTCTTAATAGATGTGACTTGGGACGCAGCTCGTTTCACGGGATGTGAGCTGGAACGCAACTCGTTCAAGGATGTTACTTGGGCAAGCTCATTAAATTATGATTACTTGGGACGCAGCTCATTAAAATATTGACTTGGGACGCAGCTCGTTCAAGGGATGTGACTTGGACGCAACTCGTTCAAGGATGTGAGCTAAAAAAGGAGAACTCGATTCAATAGATGTGACTTGGGACGCAGCTCGTTCACGGGATGTGAGCTGGAACGCAACTCGTTCAAGGATGTTACTTGGGGCACAGCTCATTAAATATATGTTACTTGGGACGCAGCTCATTAAATATATGTGACTTGGGACGCAGCTCATTCAAGGGATGTGGCTTGGGATGCAACTCGTTCAAGGATGTGACTTGGGGCGCAGCTCATTAAATATATGTTACTTGGGACCCAGCTCATTAAATATAAATGACTTGGGACGCAGATCATTCAAGGGATGTGACTTGGAAGCAACTCGTTCAATAGATGTGATCTGAGACGCAGTTATATACAGCACCTATGAACATCTACTTCCTGAGATCAGTTCAGACCCGGCCTTTCCATTATGTGAACCTAGGAAGTCGCCTAAGACGTAAGGGTTGCTAGGGTGCATTTTCGACAAAAAAAATATTTATTGTTAAAAAAGTAATAATTTTGATTATAAATCTCGTATATATTTTTAGATAAAGAAATAAGATTATCAAAACATTTTATTTAAAAAATATAACTTTAAATCCAAAATTGATTCACATTACTATTATTTTTATGGTTTGATGTCTTTCTGAGTTGCTTTGTTGGTGAATCTCTTTGATATTAAATAAAAATCGTCTTAAACTATTAAGAGAAAAGGATGATGAGAAGGAATAATACATTTAAAACATATTTGTATATGTTTGTGGGGAGGAGTGAGGGGATGCATTTCTTTAATATATGTTTTATTATTTTATTTTTATCCTAATTAGTTTGGTGTCTTATTATTATTATTATTATTTCTATTATCAGCTCATGCTTCGTGACTGTATTTTTAATGCTTAGTATTTTAGTGTCCTATAATTCTTATCCTGCAGATCCTGATACGCTCCTGTAATTTTTTAATTCTTATTTGTTTGATATATAATTCATATGGGTGTCAATTTTATGCCTCACCTATAGCGCATGAAACTGTTACGCCAGCCCTAGTTTTGATGGGTCTGTGGCAATTATAAACACAGGAATGTTTGCTGACAGTCGTTACGATAAATTTTGGTTGTGAGGCAATCAATTAAAACACATATATATCCACTCAAGTTGGCTAGTTTGTAAGTTGTTTCTTATTCTACAACTTTTGAACAGTCGGTAATTCATCTGTTACTAAGTGTCGTATTAAATATTTGGATAGGCAATTTCTTATTGGACTGGAACCGATAGTTCTTATTCTAGTTGACTGTCAGACTATAGAGAATATACTATAAATATGACCCTTAGTTAAGAGTTTTGTGATCGATCCCACCACAGCTGAAAAATATATCATCGATATGATATGGGCTCCTCTTTTCACGCTGATGAATTGATGGGTGAGCATTTGGTTTAGGGGTCTGTTCTATTGCTAAACTAGTTTTTGAATCTTTAAGAGGTTGGTTCAGTAAGACCCTGATAAATATCCTAAATAATAATAATAATAATAATAATAATAATACAACCCACAACCCGAACGGGTAGTAAGACGCGGTGCTAATAATAATAATACAACCCACCTCAGTGGCTGCATGGTCTAAGACGTCACTCTCAAAACATACTAGTCTGTCAATGATGGGGAGATTGGAGCTAGAATCACCTGTATTATTATTATTAGCACCGCGTCTTACTACCCATTCGGGTTATACGCAATTACGCTAATGTGTAATGGTAGGGTGATTGTGAGATGAAATGAAGGACCTACAGTTTAACGTGGAATCCGAACCAGGTGGAGGCCTGGCATTCCGCACATTCACAAGATGTCTTGTCAGAGGTGAAGGAAGGGTTTGGAAATCAGATAAATCTGTGCTGGGACCAAGGATTGAACCCCGGCCGCCAGCACAGAAGTCTGACACCTTACCCCTAGACCACCTGGTCACCTGAATCACCTGTAGGATGTGCTAAACGTAGTTTTCTTTTTCTTAAGAGCTTTCCACGTAAACGTGGGAATACCTCCTATCAATTCAACCTTCCTCATCCTTGACATATTAATATAATTAGTACATTCACGTAAAGCCAGAACAGGTAGTAGGCCACAGTGATAAAAATATAATAATCTGAGTATTGCCGGGCCGAGTATCGTGCTCATGTGAATCCGGCGTGTGGAATTGGGCCGCTGTAGAGGGATCAATAGCGTGCTGTAATTAACAAATATACAGGACAAGGTCTCGATGGAGACGGGCAAAGCAACCAGGGGAAAGTAACCTGGAACTATTTTTTTAAATGATGAGGTGGAAAAAATAAACAAATATTATATGAACAATATTATTATTCGTAAATTTATGCTTAGCGAACATAAAAATAAACATAATAATAACATAATATTGTGTACGGTTAAATAATGTGTGGATTAAATTCAATAAACAACCATTTAAACTGGTCAAATGTTGTAATTAGAATGAAAATAAATACGTGAGATTTTATCTAGCTAATATTAACAAAAATCTAACGATCTCTTACAATTATGTATGCATTTTATAAAATAAGATGAAACATTTATTCATTTTATCTTCAGTATACATTATAAAAATGGTAAGAACATTTAACCTTATATTTGTCATCTTTTATCCCAAGAAGATCCATGGAAAATGTTTATTTTTCCTTATGTAACAAGTTGGGGATATATTGTTGAATTAGCTGACGAACACACTCTCAATATGAACTTATGAAACTAGACCTTATATGTTTACAGTAAATTCATCTACATATTGTATCCAAGCCTGTTCCTCGTAGAAATTAGGCAGTAAAAAAAATAGTAATTTAATATTCATTTATTAAAAATGACACGTGGAAAAGGGAATTTAATATGTAAATAGGTGTCATTAACATTTTTAAGTGAATATTATAGAATACAATTAGTTATCCATGGGGAATGTTTGTTATCTATGAAGCAGACTAAAACTTTTTTTATGATCTAGGAACTTATGATAACTTAAGGTGCTACCTAATTGGTGAATTCTAATTTATTTTTTGAGGAGGCTGCATCTTAATTTGACGCCCTTAAGCACTCTAAGCACTATCACACTTAACAACAATGCAAGGAATAGATAGAGCAGGAATAAAATCATCAAAAGTACTTGCTATCTTCTACTCACGAATATAAACACTCGTTCTACTGATTGATCTTGAGCAACATTGATTTGCCCTTCAAAATAAACTGTTCCCTGTTTCTTATTCTAGATAGACATTTACTTCCACGGCCCCTTATGGTGAGCACATCCTGACAGGAAGATTCCTAGTTGCAGTTTGTGAAGATAACTTTATATGTAGCTAAATTTTGATTTTATGTAGGGTAAAATCTTAAATTGATATGCACCCTTGTAATTAATAAATTGAACATTTTAAATATGCTTATTTCCTATATTATAGATTAATTTAGTATTCCCATTTCAATTAAATCTTAAAACTAAATCAAAGGATAACAATTACTAAGAAAGGAGGTTTGTTGATTGATAACAATTTTTTCCCCTCAGCATGGAAGCTTGTGAAAAGTGCCTTAAAATAGCAATATATAAATATATAACTTTACACTTAATTTTGGATTTTTAAAGTATAATATTTGATAGACTTAGCTATAGGCTATTAGCAATACGACGAACAAATCATACGCATCAGTGAGCACGCGTATACGCGTCTAACTCGTTTAGTCATGTTTTCCAGTGACCGGAAGTTTAGGCTCTGGTCTCCCACTCTCTTTCGAAGCAATCGTGACTATATTTTCTTCACATTTTACCTTCATCCATATTCTATTAACGTAATTATATGTTCATAATATGCACGGGCAACCAGAATCTGTGCTTAAAACACAACAAATACCCTAAAAACGAGACAAATTTAAGACAATAAAGGTATATTACTTTTAAATGCCAGTAATTGTAACATCTGTTGGATAGAAATGAATCATGAGTATATACTCATTTGTTTTAGTTATCATCTGGGTTCGAACAATATCCCTCAGAACTTATGGCACCTTCTGGAACAACTTAGCTCCCATAAGACTAATTTTCTTAAAATAATGTTGGACAATATTTTCCTGCGTGACTTCCTTCATAGATAGCCCCGTTCATCCTACGAGATTGAAAAATAAGGGCAATTTGAAGGAAAGCCTTTCCATGCCATGAGGATCCTCTATGGCTCCTTTGAGGCCTCACGCACAACGCGCAAAGTTGCTTCTTCCATGCCCGTCGAGGATACTAAAGAGTGCGTGGCCATTAAGCTAATTGCCACGTGAGTTGTTTGACCCTTTCCCTTTTCTTCTCCTCTTCCCCTGTAACCCCCTTATACCCCTTTTCATTTGGAAACAGGAAAAAGGCCGTCCATACTAACGTATTAGTCCCAGTTATGGCAGTACTTTAACCCACTTTCAGAGCATACAATATTTATATATGTGGGCAAAATAAGCAACTAGTTAATCTAGCTTTGTAAATATTTCTAACAGTTTTCGATTCTTACTTTGTTTGGAAAGTACGCAGAAAACTGATTTGGAGAATTCCCCATAATTCATCCAACCATTCATTATTACAGCCCTGACATACATCATCAGCAAACTGGACAAAGCAACACCAACTCCTCAGCCCATTCACATACAGGTGTGGGTAGCTCTAAACTTAAACCCTTTTAACTGAATTATTAAGTATTAAATTTTCCTCATAATCCAATACACTACAAGAATCAAAAAAATATAAGCTCGTGAATAAGAAAGTGATTTAGTTAATTGATTTAGAAAATATGTATTGGAGTGGAGCATAGTTTTATTGGCATTATAATATCTAACAATTTGTACAGGGAGGTAAAGAATTTATTAACCCAAAACAATTTGTCTCCAAATAGGTATCTAGGGAATGTTTGACATGAAAAATAACATTTTTTCCCTGTTTTTATACAGTTTACTGATAACTAATTTTTCAAATACTCGAAAATTTTCATAATACCCTAACGATTTGGTTTCAAATGGGTATATTCGGAGTGTATGTCATGAAAAACTGTGCTGTATAGTTGTTTTATGAGTGTATATTTGTTTTATGAGTGTATAGTTGTTTTATGAGTACAAACTAGTTTTAAGGTAGTGCATATAAGATATATTTCTTAAAATTTTGAAATATATTATAAAAGCTCTAATGATTTGGTTACATATAGGTATATCGCAAATGATAGACATAACAACTAACACTGTATATTAGCATACTATAATGGCATGCTAATGACCAATTAAAAATTGAAATATTTTAAAATAGTTCAAAGTTTTTGTTTAAAATTTATATCTATGGAGCGGTTGATATCTAAAATAAACCATTGAATACAATGTTTTTGGCATAGCAATATACTGAATACTAATGTTTGTAATTTTTTTATACTTTTGAAAATACCCATACTGATTTGGTTCAAAATAGATATCGGGGACTAATTTATTTCATTTGAATATTTTTGAAATAAAAATGAATTAATTTACGACAATTAAAGCAAATATTAATTGTTTTTATATTATCCTTAATGATTGGCATCAAAATGAGCTTATGGAATTAGATAATAATGATAAACAAGATTACGTGTTTATTTTTACAAATTAGTAATAACTCTAAGAGTTGTTTACAACTAATTTGATTTTGAAAAATTGATATTTGTAAAAATACTTTAAAGATTTGGTTTAAAGTTTATCCATAAAGTGTTTTAATTTTGACTAACAAAATTATGTGTCTGTTTTAATGTATAAAACTTATATAGAAAGGGTAATTTACATAAAACTTATTTTTGAACATTTTCTTTGAATCATAAATACACAATATGAGAAAGTTACTGAGGTTGTTTAGTAGTTATCACATTTATCATTTAAATAGTAATATTTGGTTTCTGACAATAAAGGTGCTAACGTACAAGCGTTAATGTTTAGTTAATACATTATGTATCGAAATTATTGAAATATATTAGCTGTTTGTCAGTATAGTGTAATGTGATTTGCCCCCCTATCACAATATATTTCAATGTATTTTTCTAATTTGTAATTATTTTACAATTTATTATTTATTTTAGTTTAATTAAAATGTGTTTAAAATTTCATCTGCCGCATGACAGAGGGGGAGGTCACTGTCAGTGTCGAATGCCTACAAGAGGAAGAGATTATTGACGTTTAATGTTATTAGTATTGAATTACATTGCAAGACTACCGAGTAATATTGGTCAATCGATTGCCACGGGACGATTCGAGTAAATGATCCACTAAAAATTACTCGAATAATTTTACTCAATTACTCGATTCTTAGAATTACTCGTTTGTGCACATCACTAATCCAGTCTGCTGTGATAATATTTTCAGGGGCGTCATTGGTGACCGTCCTCAAGCACTACCTAACCTCATTCAAATATTGATCAGTCAGACTTGAAGGCCGGCCAGAATGCTTCTTGTCACTCACGCTGCTTGTGTCTCGAAAACAGTGTACATTGTGGTATATTGTTGATTTGTTCGGCATGCGTGATTCTGGAAAATTACGCACAGACGATTGTTGGCATTATAGGTAGAAATTATCCTTAAAATAATGTTTCTAAATGAATACTCGCCCTGCTCGTGAAAAAATCATCTTCCATTTCCAAATGTTGTAGTTCAACTAGCTAGACTAGTGTATGTCTCAAGGTTACAAGGCCTGCACAACACCCGGCCAACATTACAATGTTGCCATACATATAAATAACATGTTCATTTTCCATGTTCTTCTGAGAGAAATAACCTTGGAGAAACAGGGTTGTGCGAATTTGGATCAACCTTTATGTTTTAATCTAGTTCGTATGCACTGGGCTTGGTTTTAAAAATGTGATGTATCCCTGTCTTTGTCTTATCCTACTTCCACGCTAATGTAGGAACATTACCTATAAAAAATGTCCTTATCAGATTTACGCCATAGGATCACTCGTTAATATTGTTGTGCTTTGTGTCTAAAAACTCACTCACGGGCTAATACATTGAAGAAGTCGTTAGGATGAAGATGGAATTTATAAGAGCCATCCCCGCGTTGTCTTGGATTGAAGTATTTAAAATATGATTAACGTCCACAGTCCATCCAGATGAAATTTGAATTCCAACCTCCTCATCTCTGGCAATCAGACTAGACGAGTTTGACGCCTTTTTTCACGTGTCCAGTGGTGAATTTAGTCAGTAGCCCTTGTGTGTAGACATGATTCCATCAAAATGATAATGGCATATCAAAGATTGTAAAACCATCGATGAATTTGTTTCTGTATGAAAATGTGGAACACATCTATTTACTTGTATTCAACCTTACATTATTCCAGTCACTATTCGCCTTCTTTCATAAATGTGTTGTATTTTCTATTATAAGCTTCCAATATCCTGATACAGCTTGTTCGAACAAGTTGCAGTAAAGATAAAAGGTTTAAACTTAAAGCCACTCCCTAACGTCTGGGCGAGTTTTGACATCAAATATTCATAAAGTTATTTACCATCTATTTTATATAACAGAAACAATGTTCAACTGAAGATTTACAACACTCAAGTAAACAGGCACTCAAATTTATCTTTCCTATTTTCACCAACTTTCTTCTTTCCTTTTAACCTCATTTTTGCCACACACTTCTATCTCACCCTCCCACCTACACTCACTGAAGGAAAAAACAAATTTTCCATCGGCACTATTCTTTATCTCATTTTTCACACCCCAAGGGAAGTATAGGAGGTTGGAACATGTAATCTTGTTTATGGGAAGGCAATTTCCTCACATGAGCACGGAAACACAAGGTCACAAAATGTTCAATACGCTAGTTTATGTTTATAGAGTAATAAACGCAGCCGTGAGGCAACCATGCGGACCACGAAGCGGTCCCAACACGTTCTGTGTATAGTTATCGGTGATCGAACCCAGGAATAGGGCCGTGAAATTAGCTCCCTTAGTTCTGTGGGGTAGACGTGCGTGTTTAAGGGACAACCGTGACGCAATAAGCCATGTTTGGATGGGGAAAGGGCTAGAAGTGGTATTCCCTCCGTGTGTCGAACTAGTATGTGACCCTTATACTGACACATGGACTGACGTGAGGTAATTAGCATCTCATTGTTATTTTAGTAGAGCAGTGGGGAAAGGGAGTCCTATAAACTGTTGGCACTTTTCAGCACGTACTCTATGGGGATGCAGTGCAAGTGTAAAGTTAATTAAATAATTTTAATAGTTGATATAAAGGTCAGTGTTCGTATCCAAACCAGGTGTACCGAGGAACTGCCAAAAGGTTTTACCTTCCTTCTCCAATTAAATTCTGGAACTTTACTTTTAAGTAGTATCTTCTTCATCTCTACCATATCTTGTATCAAGTAATATGTATTCACGTACTGTACATCCCGAAAGTAACGTAAAAGGTGGTGACATAAAAATGTGTGGCACGTCTTACTACCCGTTTGAGCCATCAGCAATATTTAAGCAAGAAAGGAGGGAGGTAAAATGTATAGGAAGTGTAACCCAAGTTTTCCTAGCATTAGGTGGTTAGAAAAATGACCCGCCTCGGTGGCGTAGTTGGCTAACGCGCTAGTCGTGTTAGGCTCGACTGCTGAGGACGGGGAGATCGAGGTTCGAATCTCGGTCGGGTGAACTGGGGGTGGTTTTCCCTAAATGGTTTTCCACTCTCCGTCCACGCAAATGTGGGTTCACTTCCTCTAATTCAACCTTCCCAATTCCTAATCCATTATCGTAATTAGTACTTAAAGCATATAACCCGAACGGGTAGTAAGATGCGGTGCAAAATATTATTAGTATTAATATTATTGTTAAACAAATTAAGAAAAAACATCTCAGTGCACATAGATGGAATTTGAACACCAATCACCTTGTCACCAGTGAATCTGAGTAGATGAGACTGTTCCCTTTGTTAGCACGGCCACCAAACAGGCTTTAATATCGCTAATTTTAATATGAAACACATTATAAGCAGTTGGATGGATATAAAGTATCGGTTTTTAAGTTTACATCTGTTTATCTCTTAGAGTAGTTAAGATAAGAATGATATTTTTGAACAAAAGTTGTGTGGCTTTGAGGGGTAAGAGGAAACCGATATTGATTTTGGGTTTGGTAGACGTTTTCAAGAATAACTTGGGTTAGATTTTGTTTTGTGTTTTTAATAAAAAGAAACCAGTATTAGTTATAAATTATTCTTATTTTAGGTAGCTAAACCAACCATATCTTTTGTAAAATATGTTTTTATTCAATCTCTATTTTTCGTAGTTATTTGACAAGATGTCTAGAGATTATTACACAGTTCCATTTAGCTTCTGCTATTAAACGTAATTAATTTAAAGACTCATTATTTTACCATCACTACAATCAAAAAATTACAACTATTTGATCAAAATGTTATCCATTATTTTCCATTCAGTTATGCATGCTATCTATATAGGTATTAACTTGACATTTTGAAAAATATCTCTAGGAATATTTCTGAAAGCCGTGGTACTCCTTTAGCGGAGTTGTTTGATCGTGTTAGACTTTGTTTTAAAACTGTTTAACTTAAGGTAACCCCCATAAACAAATCTAATATTGCAGGTTATTAGATTTGCCCCATTCTACCCATCCACTGTAATCCATATGTCATATTGAGCCATTTTCAAACTCGCATTGTGAAATGTAATGTGTTCCGGGTCTTATTGGGAATAAAGCTAGTCTTAGAGCTGGTTTCATAGTCAAATTTAGTACGCCTCAAGTGCGGCGCTACACTAAGTACATGACGACACCTACCTAAACCAGAATGGAATGGGCCGTTCTCGCATAGGAAACTGGCCCATTCCATTCTGGTTAAGGTAGGTGTCGTCATGTACTTAGTGTAGCGCCGCACTTGAGGCGTACTAAATTTGACTATGAAACTGGCCCTTAATCTAAAGTAGTTGCACCATTATTATCTATCTGGTATTATATTTCATGTGTAGTAAAATAATGATTAACATTTTTCAACATTTATAAATACAAAACACCACTGAGATTTTGCTCAATAAATAATGGTCATATTATTGTATCTCCCAAACCACCTCATTTTTACTTTCTCGTTATCCTACAGATAGAGAAAGTATTGTGATCGCCAAAAGAATCGAGCTCGAAATTTTGCGGAATCTCGACCTTTAATGACCCCCCAAATCTGAAAAAGTTGTTTTTAAGTTTCTGTATGTCTGTACCTCCAGCTAGAGCCTAAACTATTTTACCAATTGGGCTTAAACTTTGTATCAATGGTTTTCATAGGGTTGCCCCAGGTATTTTGGAATTGGATATCCAACCCTAAAATTAGGTGAGTTTACTGAAGGTCAAAATGAGACAAAGTCGAATTTTTTCAAAATCTGCTACAAAGATTTTGAATAAATTTAGTTTCAAAACATTTATAAATAATTTTAAAAAAAATTCTACGTTCATTAATTCGGAAAAATGATTTTAAGGACTCCGATTTGATGCGTGAATTATCATTTTTTATGATATTTCCGAAATTATTTGATGTATGAAATTACTTCTCATTACAAATATGTAGATCTATTTATAATAAATTGTTTTATGTGAACCATATATTTATAAATCCAAAAATTCAAGCTATATATAATATATATATATATATTTAAACTTTTTGAAAAGTAAATGTAAAGTATTGCGACCGTAAAAAAAATCTAACATGAAATGTTGATGGATGTCGATGTCTCATGGCCCCCAGAACCTTAAAAAGTGAGCTTTGCAATGTCGTCTGTCTGTCTGTTTAGACTTAAAATTAAAGAGTAATTTGGTGAAGAGCGAAAAGATAAAAAATCTATTTTCTCAAAAATAACTCTGTGATTTTAATTAAAAATCGTATCTAGGCGTTGATTAATATTATAAATAAACTGGTCATTTTCATTTTCCCATGAAAATGACTTTTAGGATACCTTACAGAAGTGGAAATTTCCATATCTCTGCAGCTTATTTTTATAAAACTAAGAGTTTCTGAAATATTGGCCAATATATTATTACAATTTTGTGAGCCTTAGTTGTAAAGAGATACTTCTAAGGTTTTAACGCATTAATTATGTAATGCCATAGAGTAATTAAATATAAGTAAGCCTATCAAACTGTAAGTTATTTTTCCTTTAATCTCTTAGTATAATTGTTTGCACAACAATGATCTATCTCCTTAATTTTATACTCAATGGTCAATATTTGCATTTTTTATTGATCAAAATTTATAAATGAAGAATTGAATAGCAATGCAATGATATCAAGAGGTGCAACACCTTATTAAATATTGAAATCTTAATCGGGAGACACAATTTTATTAGGAAGTGTTGACCCTTGTGGACCTAAAATCGATCTTTTTTTATTGTTCCGAATAAACAAATGAGGACATTAATCTTTTAAAGATTGAAATTATAAAATTTAAAATCGGGACTCAATTTTATTTTTTTACTTAAGTATAGTTACATTTATGTTGTGCTTGCTAGTGTAAATTATTTAGTGTCACATAAATTATTAGTTTTGAATAATTATCTCCATTTTTTAACAACAGAGCGACATAGTCCTTGCGGAGTTCCGTATTGTTTATTTAAAATAGAGGTCGGATTAAAAAAGGTTTTTCACAAAAGAAAATAATTTTTCTTGAATAAAATGCCGCTAATAATATTACAGGTTTCCATTTGAATGAACAAAGTGTACCTTGAAATAACATTTAAAACTTAAACCAAATAAAAAATAATAAATGTGGTCCTCTTTCCCTTTAGAAACTACGCCATCTTTGTTTGAAATTTTCTTTCGTATTTTGCATACTTATCGAGTTAAACAGCTGGAAACGTAAATAAAAACACCCGATATAAGCCTCATACAGTCAGAGCTAGAAATGTGAGATGACAATATTCAATTTAGAAAAATTTTAAATTATTTTTATTAATTTTTGTTTGATATTTAATTGGAACGAATGGAATAAATATATTCTTATTTTAAATTTTCCACTTAAATTTAATTTCTCTTAAGGACATTTAAAACTTGAAACATCAAATGAGTTACAACACAGCAATAGAAGTGATTACAGTTCTTTTCTCACAATCCCATATTGACTAGAGCGTGTTTTGGTTTAATGTTTGCTTTTGGTATTATTTAGAGCAAATGGGTGTATACTTTAATTTAAAATATAATTCTGAACAATATTTCATTCCCCTAGGATTCAATTATTGGAAACTTTATCGGAAGATTTTCCCCTCTAATGTCCAATATTCATCTGTATTTTATCTTTTGTATATCATCAATAATATAATTAAAATAAAATAAAGATTGATTTAAGTTTCTGCTATAAATGCTTCTTGCTCCCATCTCCCTTATCACCCAACACACAATTTGATGACTTTTGTTTTTCTGTAAAATGTTTCACGTATACCTTCACCAACCCAGCTCCTTCATCTACTTGACTGCTGCAAGCCTCCCCTGCGGAAAATTTTCCAAAAGTAATTTATCTTAAGTCCTATTCCATGATGAGAAAATATGTAATCAAGTCCAATACCACCCAACTTGAGCGTAAATGCTTACGTACATTGTGGTACATGTTAGAAGCCACGGGTGGCCAGCTAAGTGTCAGGGGTTGTAACCTTTACACCAACCCTGTATATAGCATTTAAAAAATGGATACTAAACGACATGTTTTTATGACGTTTTATATAGACGTACTTTTCTCATAAAATGAAAAAAGTACTAAATTTTTTTATCGAATTTCAATCTCATATCTCATTTAGTAAGGCATCTTGCTAATAAATCACAGGCTTTGTCTTCTACTCCCAGTAAATTTAGAAAATGAAGGTCGTATAGATAAGTTAAATCTATCTTCAGTACGGAATGATGTATTGGCATGGGTTTGTGTTTCTGTGTTTAAATAAGATTCATATTGCAGAAAGTCTCTGGTGTGGATTGAAAATTATAATTTTTTGATCAATAATGATATGGTTTATATAAACGTTTCATTGTTTTGTTAAGTATTTTAATACCAAATTTAATCTTAAAATGTTCATTTAATTTTCAAATTATCATGGGGGTACAAAAGATACACACAAAGAGAAATGACAATTTTTGAATAATTAATTTAAATTAAACCAATTTGCAATATTTTTATGATAATAATTAGTCATAAAATTAAGATGGTATTAAAGAAATTCTAATGTTAAGTCTAAATTAATAAATTCAAATAAATATTTCAAGAAAATCATCGATCAAACTAATTTTACTGAACTGTATAAAAAATATTATATTTGTCATTAGAGGTAAGCCGATTCATATTGGCCGTATTTTGTTATTTAATACAGTACAGAACTCCTTACTAAATATTATAGCCTTTTGTACGATCGTTTAAATGAAAAATAGATGTATTTTGGAAATTTATGAGAAGTAGTACAGTGGCATAGTTCATAGTTTTCAGCTATGTTTAAGTGCAGACGAATATTCAGAAGTATTAAGGTGGTAGTTTAAAAAGAAAAAAAATTAACAGTGATTTTTTTGCCCAACAAAAAATAAAGTATAATAAAATAGCTTTGTTTTGAAAGAAAATTCACGGGAATTGCTTGTGATTAAATATATTTTATATTTATGTTAATTATAACTGCCATTATTCTTTCAATACAAGTCTCTCAACTGAACTGAACAGAACACATCGAATATGAATAAGGATAATTAGTTTCCTTATTATTTTATGTAATGAATAGATTTCTATTCTAGTTATTTAAATAATAGCCTTAGAGATCTACGGAAACTCATGGTAGAAACTTCAAGGAAAGGCATGCTAAACTCATTTGGTCATAAGGCCTTCATTGAAGATTTAAAACAGTGACGGCTCTTATATAAAAACATTAAATATTTTCATCAACTAATCATAAAGAGCGTTTTTATGGCTGCATTGTCTAGAGCTTCACTCTCATTATAGACTAGACTGACAATGATAGAGGGCTAGGGGTTTGAATCACGGTCCGGTGTACTGAGATATATTGTTATTAAGCAATTTTTCCCTCTACCCACAAACCAATGTAGATGCATTTTCTCTCATTTAAACCTTATTCACCCCTAACACGTTAGTGTAATTAGTACATATGTGTATAACCATAATAGGTAGTAAAACACACTGTTAAAATAATAAACCAAAAATAATTCCAAAAAATCACTTTATTATTACAAAAATAAATGATTGTGTCTGCATATAAAACTATGAGACAAATACAATATATTTTTTTTAAAGATATGTGAAATATTTCATTTTAAGCAATGATGTGAATGTTGGGATGATCTTGTGCTGAATTCATTTCTATAATTATTGAAGAATATTTACACACCTCTCGGGCGTTTGGTTACATTTCATGTGATTAATCTCCTGTTAGCATAAGAATGTGCTGCCAGATATTGTACGTATTTGGTGCAAAAGTTTAGCAAGATTTGGGAAATGGTCCATTTAAAAATTAAAAGTAAAAATATGTCATACAACCCACATGCCAGCTTTCCCCAAACAATGATAAATTCCCAATTATCAAAATCCTCAATGTTGTATTTTTATGATGTTAATAAAACAAGAATTGAGTCAAATTGTTTGTTGATTCATTATAATGTGCATGCGTGGGCCGAGCAGAATCATAGATTGGGCATAAATTTGACATTCCATCTCTAGGCCAATAAATATGTATTCTTTTTCAATGAAGATGTTTCATAATCTATAAATATAATTTTAAATCACTTTTTTGTAAAAAAAATAAGAAGCCGATAGATTATGATAAACAATTAGTCTAGAGTGATCTGTTAGACAAATTATTATTATTATTATTATTATTATTATTATTAGCACCGCGTCTAACTATCCGTTCGGGTTATACG
Organism: Timema cristinae; assembly: GCA_039000515.1. Classification (NCBI taxonomy): domain Eukaryota; kingdom Metazoa; phylum Arthropoda; class Insecta; order Phasmatodea; family Timematidae; genus Timema; species Timema cristinae. The sequence continues at coordinate 23,190,235 of JBCFYV010000012.1, read as the reverse complement.
CACTTACGCTAATGTGTAATGGTAGGGTGATTGTGAGATGAAATGAAGGACCTACAGTTTAACGTGGAATCCGAACCACGGTGGCGGCCTGGCATTCCACACATTCACAAGATGTCTTGTCAGAGGTGTAGGAAGGGTTTGGAAATTAGATAAATCTGTGCCGGGACCGAGGATTGAACCCGGCCGCCAGCACAGAAGTTTGACACTTACCCTAGACCACCAGGTCACGCTAGACAAATGTATTTAAAACATTGTGGGCATTTAAAGAAGTTGAGAGAATTAGATGATAAAAAATGGATTATATAACATTGGGATGTGTTATATTATATTCTCTAACTATTAACATACATTTTTAGAGTAATCATAACTTGCACTTAATGGTGGGTAGGAAATGCAACCCGAATGAAATCAACTAGAACCACGTTTAAGGTATGGACTGTGAAGACAACATTGGAAAGACCTAGACACAGATTAGAATGGATCTGAGAGGAATAGGAGGTAATGAATTGGACTGGATGGAGCTAGCTCAAAATAAGGATAAGAAGTGATTAGGTGGACTTGATAAAAATCAAGATAGGGATAGGGTGTGTCTAGGTAGACTGAATAGCACTAGCTCAAGATAGGAATAGTTGGCTTACTCTAATAATTGTGACAGTGAATTTTAGTGTTCCCAATGCCATAGGGCATTGAGTGGTAGGTAATTAATTGACGAAAGTGTAAATTAAAATTATGAGATATATACTTTTAATTGATTTTTACTTTCTCGCTATCTTACAGGTAAAGAATGTATTGTGATCGTCAAAAAAATCGAGCTCGAGATTTTAATGAATCTCGACGTTTCATGATCCCCCAAATCTGAAAAATTGGTTTTTGAATTACTGTCTGGCTCTCTGTCTCCTGTACCTCCAACTAGAGCCTAAACTATTTTACCAATCGGGCTAATACTTGTTATCTAGGGTTTTCATTGGGTTGCCCCGAGGGCTTTTTGGAATGGGATATCCAACCCTAAAATAAAGGGTAGTTTGCTGAAGGACAAAAAGAAAAAGAGTCAATTTTCTCAAAATTGGCTGTAAATATTTTGATTAATTTTCATTTATAAAAGTTTATAAATATTTAAAACAAAATAGCTACTCTCAATATTTCGGAAAAATGTCTTTAAGGGCTCCGGTATGATGCGTAAATTATCAATTTTTAACATATCTCAAAAACTATTTGATATATGAAATTACTTACTAAAAATATGTAGATCTAAGTGTAATACACATATTATCTTTGAAACATATTTATAAAAACAATAACTTTCAGGCTATACACAAATATATATATATATATATATATATATATATATATATTATATATATATATATGTATATATATATATATATATATATTTACCTTTTCGAACATTAAAGATAAAGTATTACGACCGTAAAAAAAACTAACCTGAAATATAGATGGATGTGGACGTCTAATGATCCCCGAAAGCTTAAAAATTGTCTTTGCAATGCCGTCTGTCTGTGTGTCTATTTAAACTTAAAATTAAGAGTAGTTTAGTAAAGGGCGAAAAAAGAAAATATATATTTTCTCAAAATCTAATCAAATTATTTTGATTAAAATTCGTATCTAAGTATTGATTAAATTTATAAATAAACTGGTTTTTTTCATTTTCCCATGATAATGACTTTTGGGTTATAAAGAAGTGGAAATGTACATATCTCTGCAACTATTTGCGAAACTAAATAACTTATTATTGCAAAATTTTAATACCTATAAAAATAAAAACTTTTAAATAAAATATATTTTTATAAAACTAACAGTTTCTGAGATATTGGTCAATATTAATACAATTTTGTGAGCTTTAGTTAGGAGGAGATAATACCTAAGTTTTAACGCAATGATTCTCCAATACCATAGAATAATGATCTTTCTTTATTTTAGACTAAATAGTAAATATCTAAATTTTTTATCGGTAAAAATGATTATAAATGAGGAATTTAATAGCAATGCGATGACACGAAGATGTGCAACACCCGATAAAATTTAGAAAATGTCTACTGAAAGCCAAATTTTAATACGAAATGTTGACCCCTTTTGGACCCTATATTGATCTTTTTTATCGGTCCAAACATAAAAATGAGGACATTAATTCGGACTTGCCCGAATTGCACCAAGAGCTTTTAAGTGCCCCCACAGACCAGACCCGAATTGCGCCAATACCCCTCTTCCCAAGACCAGACCCGAATCGCACTAACTGTGAGCATAAACAAATAATAATGATATGGCGGACGGTAAGAAGGACACAAATAAAAAAATAATATTTAATTATCTATATTTAACTATATAAAACCAAATAAAACATAACATCAGAGTAAAATTTCCATTTTAAAAACATTGTTGATAATAGCTAAATGTAAGCTAGATTATAATATAATAAAATAAAAAATAAAAAAACAAGTCCAAAATAAAAAACAAATCATACAAATTATTTTTGGAGGGGCACACACTTCACAGAGCTTAATCTATCTATTAACAAAGTCGTTAGAAATAATTTCAAAATTTTTAGAATTTTTGAAAACTAGTTATCAGTAAACTACTCTTAAAAGGAATTTGCCCCCAAAACCAATTATACAGAATTAATTTTCATCTTAAATACACCCAAGATGTATGTTTTAATCAACATTTTTAAAGCTTTTTTTTGAGAAATTTCGAATTATTTTTAAATTATTCATTAGTAAATTACCTATTATTCAAGTTTTTTATTCTAAAGATAAATTATACAGTCCTATTCATCATTTAAAAAACTCCCCAGATATACACTTTGAACAAAATTACTCAAGTCGATGATTGGGAAGCAGGGGCTCGAATCCTGGTTGAGTGAATTGAAGGTGGTTTTTTCTAAATGGTTTTCCACTCTCCCTTAAGGCCAATTTGGATTCACTTTCTCTATATTCATCTTATCTTATTCCAAAGCCCACTATTATAACTAAAACATAAAAGAATAACTCAAACAGGCAGTAAAACGCAGTGCAAAAAAAAATCAACAGTTAAAAGTATAATAATCGACTATCAAGTAAAAAAAATAACAGTTTTTATGTAAAGTTATAAAATAAAATTGTTTGGCTTACTATGCTTGCACCAAATGTGATCGACAACACTTTCTTGAAATCAATCACAATGTATAAAGATTGAAGGTGAATATGTCTCTTCTCGCAACCATCCTTTAGGATTCTCATAGCGTCAATGTAGATCTGCCTTTTCTTGTCTTTAAGTAGGTAAAAGACCAGATTTATGGGCGACTCTTTGAAATACCCGTGTACAGTAAAAAGCTGAAGAAAATGTTTCGGTGCGTTTTAAAAGGTTCCATCCATTAACACAATTTAATTCTGACACAAATACTCAAGATTTTAGTCACAAGAAAATATCACAACTCCCTTATTTTTTTATTTTTTTATGTTTTCATCTAGAGTAGTATTTAGTTTAATTTAATCTAAGGAAAATTGAAATTCTTTGGAAGACTTGGATAAATTTGGAAGGTAATGTTATTCCTGAAACATTTCATGTCCATGCGGGTCAATGTTTTCATAGTTTTTTCTCTGTTGTACCTCTTTGTGGATCAACTTTAAAGGCCTTACTTCAGTCGCCTCAGCGTTCATTTTAGCTGCTTTGCTGATGGATTTTCTGTTCAACTCTTGATCTAGTAGTGGTTCGTGGTTGTGTTGGTCTTCCAATCCACGAGGAAATATTTCCACCATCAGGTGTGAATACTTTGGCCTTACAGTCCTTTTTAGTGCATCTCCACCTCTGTTCCCTCGTCAAATTCAGTTGATTCACCTGTCGATACGTATAATTATTATAGACAATCAGATATTTCCCTCTTTCACTATAAATCCCTTCCATATCAATAATTATCGCTAATATCACAGTCCACACTAAACCCAAACAAAAATAAAACAATTACACATCTGGACAGTTACCGTTGCCGAGATAATTTGTTGATACTGGCCAGACTTATGTCCAAAAAGCTAATACAGATCTTGTTGGGAGCTCTTGGGGTGTTTTTACATTCCTTTACCCAAGGAAGGGAAAACAAGACGTGGCGAGATCTTGTTTGCGTTGGTGTTTGTTCATTTCGTTCCCCTAGTCTACCTGAATTAGACTTGGCGCCATTCGGGTCCGGGTTAAGTGAACATTCTCAAATACCTTAATTACTGGCCCAGTTTGGGCTTGCCCATTAATTATTTTAAAATAAAAATATAAAATTTAAAACAAGGACTCAAAAAATGTTTTACATAGGTATAGCGCAATTTATGCTTGGATTTGCTAGTGTATATTATTTTGTTTCACATATACTACAAGCTTTGAGTAAATATGTCCATTTAAAATAAAAAAGATCCAGAAAGTCCAAGCTGAGTTCCGTACAATTTTATTTTTCTTGACATAGCTGTATCATAATAATATTAATACTCAATAAATGGAACGCTGAACAACCTCTATAGATTCAAAATATATCAGAACCCATTTCGCGTTTTGTAAAAGTTGGAGGTTCACGATTGATGAGTTCACAATAAATTCCATCTTTTGAATTAAAGTTTTTATAATGTGCGTGTTTAATAGAACAGTAACATTTTGACAGTGTAGTAACACTCTTCATATGATGATAACTGTGCTCAAATGTACAGTACATAATATATTTCAATTTACAATTTGATTTTATCAATAAACAAAATGTGACAATTCAATTTAAACTAAACCAATTGTAAAATTAAATATATCAAACTATAAGTATACAAAACTATATTTATCGTATGTGGAACTGTATGTTAAGGTACACGCTATATCAATAAAATATGGACCACATGACGATGTTAGTATGTTATCCATCAGGAATTTATAAGTAGGTGCAGCAGGGTTTATTAAGGACGTTTCTAACCTTTAACGTAGCGACTGGTAAATAATGGTTTTCTCATATTAATGTGTCTAGATCTTATTCGATTAATTTTGAAGATATAGGAATATATAAACAAAGAAAATAATTTATTTAGTGATTCCTAATATAGTCTTATATTTTCAAAAATTATATTTAGAATCTTGACGTCGTCTTTTGTAAACCTTACTTTTGTAATCTTCCACAACTCAAGCTATTGGTCTACTAACAAAGGATGAGATTATGAATCTTCCTTCCAGGATGCATATTAAAAACATGTTAGTGGAAGCATTATAATGTGTATCAAAAATAGGACGCAAGAATGATATAATATTTAAAATCAAGTCAATATGGTCCAAGTTCAACAATTAGAGTGTGTTTGTATGCTTGTCAGTGAAATCGGGAAAGTTGTATCAGCAGGCTAACAAGAAGCTCTACGGAGTGAACTGCTCATTTTAGTTCCCTTTCTTTCTATTTATTTTATTTGTGTATTAGTGTGATGATGCTTACAGTGCCTAGGTGCGTCATATACAAGGAATATATGGTATTTTCATTTTAATGTTTTATTTTATTGGAACTTTTTGTAAGTTTAAGTCATATAAGGCTAGGTTAGGCTAGGCTAAGCTAGTTAGGCTAGGGATCCTACTTAAAGGGCACAAGCTGGCCCCTATTTATTGCAAAAGTTTCCAAATTTAAAAAATAAACTTTATTATAATGTATACCACTTATAAAACCAAGTGTTTTTCTGGTCTGTATGACTGTGTCTTATGATCTATGGAAACGATTAAATGTCTACAATGTAGTTTTTTATTATGTATATTATTACCAGAAACGATTTAGGCAATACATTAAACGAATTATCTCAACGAAATTGAAAGTTTGGTAAAATATTTTGGATTAAATTGACTGTTCAATTGAATTTAGTATTGGGATCGACAATATTTTTACTTTTACATTACTGTGGAGCTGTGCAGTTTCATAAAATCCGTTAAGTATGTATGGAAGTAAAAAAATTAGGGCAATGATTAAAGGTGATAAAGTATTGACTGGCGTTACGAGGGGGAATAATTTCAGTAGGTATTATTTAAGGAGTTATGCACTTAACTTTCTACCTAGAAAATGGATATTGTTTATAATTTACAGCAAGTAATGTCACTGAAGTCACTAATAAACCTTTTGACACACCAGTAACAACTTTCTTAACACCATGCATTGAAGATGCCTTTGCAAAGATGCTTTCTTACAGTCAGTTTGATTCATGTAATGCTTTAAAAGCACGGTGTTTCTGTTGAGCTACACTCCAAAGTAATCAAGAGTGATTCCTTCAGCCAATTTTATACCTTACACCCGAATAACACAGTATGCTATTATTTGATAAAGTCTCTACATGTCATCAAAGAGCCAACTTTATTTGAAACCTTGCGCATTGGGGACGACGTTTCCCACGCATCCTATTAATTAATTTGCCATTATTAGAGAATAGCTCCCACTAGAGAGGTACTTTATAATATAAAAAAAGCCGCTCTGTGTCTCTCGTTTTTCCTACTCTGATATTCTCTCTATCAAATTCATATTTTCACCTTACAGATCCTCTTCCAATTCAGCTCACCTACATGAAAATCATATCGGATAATATTTAACGTAGAATCAGAACATATCAATCGGTAGATGCTTTGGAATTTATTTTACAGTAATAATTTAGAATGCGGGCTAGACCAAACCAATCAGAATATATGGCCTCACTTAGACAAGAATAGGAAGTACTTGAGGCTTCTTCTACCTGACAATTTGTACGGATTTATATTATATCAAAACTATTTGAGAGAAATGACAAGTGACGAGCCGATTGTATTACATACTTAGAATATAAACAAGCCTCTATTGAACACAAACCAACTTACTCTGAACAGTAAATTATTATAAAGCTCTTAAGAACCTGTAGTAAAATTGTTCTTTTAATTTGCGTTATGAGGAAAAGGAAATATTTTTATATTTGATTTATTCTTTGCTAAGCTCAAGTTTGAAGGATGTCTTGCCTTTACAGGGGCTTCATCTGGTATAGCTTCTTTGTTGAAAAGGGGCAGAATAGTGCATGTGACATATAATTTACCTTTCTATTTTTCGAAAAAAGTTTCACATGGAAATTACTGAAAAATACATTTTATATTATGAAATGAGAGTACAATGTCACATAATACCAAATTTGAAGATTTTAATGGAGCTCTGAAATATATAAGAAACAGCTCTGTCCTCATAGGAGGCGTCACAATAATGTTATCAGGAGACTCTAAACTTTGCCAGTCATTCCGAGTCACTAGAGCTAACGAGGTCAACAACGTCTGCTTGAAAATATCCTACTTATGCCCAAATTCTGTAAACTTTTCTTGTCAACCCACATGCGAACACGCCTGTGTGATGAAAAAAGCTAGACTTATTTGTCAATATATTGTTGAAACTCGGCAATTAATTATTTGAAAAGCACGAAGTCAAGATGTCCTTCAATAATTCCCAGATTTTTGTCGTGACCAAGAATATTTATTAATTGGTCCCATTTTATTTCAATATTAATTCTTCTGCAAAACAAGCCTACTTCTTGGTTACAGGAGCAAACTATTATACCTGCAAAAATGACTCAGCTTATAAAATTAATGGCTGTAATTTAAACCAGTTAGAAGCGCCATACAGCACTTATATATCCATGGGTATGTCTAAATTTTTAGTTCTTTAATCCATTCAATTTATCCATTTCACTATCTTCTATTAAAATTTGAGCACCCATAATTTTGATGCTTAATTCAAAACCATCTAAAATGTTATGAAACCCGCTTACAGCTTAAAAATCTTTTAGACTTTAATCATAGAGGCAACTTTCATGACAGTATCCACTATGCAGCCCAAGGACAACCTCTGAAATTGGCAGACAATGATCTATACCTGCGTGATGTGTTATAGTGATGGTCTTAACACAAATCTATAACTGCTCACTCTTAATGATAAAACCAATAAATGTCATTTTAGAAAATGAAATGTCTTAACTGTTGTTAATTTATTTCCTTCACTAATTAAAACTAGAGTTCTGAATGTGTAATCTTAAAATATAAAGAGTTACAATATATCTTTTTATTTTGAAGATACACCTTAGCGCCAAAGTTTTCGTCATAATAATATATACGTTGCCTGATTTCTGGTATGTGAGGGAAATTAAAAAACTATGGAGTTAGAAATGTTATTGTTTTAATGAACATGCTTATAAAACTGACACTAACGCGAGGGAATCTGCTGGCAATAGCTAGTATAAAATAATAACTATAGTGACATTTTTAGAGCGTAGGTAGAATTTTCTGTCAAGAAGCTAAAATTATATTTTTGGCTTATTTGTTGGGTTCACTGACTACAAACCAAACCGAAAAAAACCACATTCTATTCCTCGTTTCTCAGTCCATGTGCTTAAGTGCTACTATCATGCATGTTACAACTTTTTCTGTGCTCAAATAATACAGATTTGACCTTTTCTTTTGGGCCCTTAAACCACAACTAAGATGCAAGAATTTTTTTTTTTTTTTTTTTTTTTTTTTGAGAATAGAGATCTTAGCCATAAAACCACAAATAGAACCCACTATAAATTTACAATTTTTTGTTGTAACTTTAATAAAACATAACTGCATTAGTTTAAGGATGTTTAATATATTATAGTTTCCTTAACCCTCCACTTTATTCACTCCTATAGAACAATTTGAATGAAATGCCGTATAGAATACAATAGTTTTGTATTTAATCCTTTTACTTAAAAATTTAGGACTGTTAGTAAGTACTGGAGCATTGTTTGTATATTTGAACTTTCTTTTCGGGATCAGCCATAACATGAAATAACATAACACATTATTTAAGTACCACACAAAAACTTAGTTAAAAGGTCAGGACAGTTTTGTTGAAAAGGCTTACTTACTAGCCTCAATGGTTTAGCGGTCAAGTACTAGGGTAAGGTCCATATTTGACTGGGGTGGTTTGTACCATGAATGTGGTGAGGTCTATAATCGTTTATTTTTTTTTAAATATAGAACATTATTGTGAAGTAGTGGTCCACGTGGAATGGTTCACAGCATATCGGACATTGTAACGGGTCACAAGTATATTGGAATGACATCAATAAAGATCAAATAGCCCGTGCCATGTACAGCCCCTGACCCTGTTTCCTTTCCATCCCTAGTCATGACTCCACCCTTCCTCTCAACTCCACCACCGCCCCTACCCACTAGTTTACGGGCAGACACCTCCCTCTGTGTGAAACAAATGAAGCTCGGGGAAAGGTTTCATCACAGGTAATTTCCTGTCAGCACTTTCACCCCTCCCTTTCCTTAACCCTTT